>CM046338.1:27885963-28217478 GCA_025403435.1 Artocarpus heterophyllus
GTCTAAAGTGAATCGATTTGTCGAGATAGAATTATTATTCCAAATTAATTTACTTTATGTCCCGATCTAACACATTGTCACATACGACAATATGTCAATGTTTCTATTCATGGAGTCCACCTCTGATGGTCAAGACAAACCATCTCCCGTTAAGAATATACACAACATAACAATCTTTACATGAATAAAGTGCTCAGCTTTATTCCCTTGATTGCGGATCTCATAATTTAGACCATCACCTTAAGAATCATATCTTCTGCATAATCTGTCCATCATATGCCCAATTCTTAAAGGTTTAGAACGACAGTCTCAGACAATTGTTTGCTTAACATATATTCAACAAACATGAACGTCAAAAGGACAAGATTTGGTATATGAATAATAAATAAATTCTTTATTGATAAAAATATCTCTAAAAATATATTACATTTTTACTCCTTTAGGCATACATGTCTAACAATCTCCCACTTGCACTAAGTGAGTAAATATGATAAATCTCACATCCCAATAGCTTCCACATGCCTCTCGAAGACTCTCCTAGTATGTGTCTTCATGAATGGATTAGCTAAATTGTACTCTGACGTGATTTTGCACATTGTGACATGTCCGTCCTCAACAAAGTCCTTTATTACATGATACTTCCAATCAATATGCTAACTTTTCTTATAAATTCTTGGTTCCTTAGCATTAGCTACCACCGCATTGTTATCATAGTACAGTGATACCACCCTGTCCATACCAGGAACTACCTCAAGATCCCTAGGAAACTTACGGAGCTACACTGCTTCTTTCAAAGCATCACTAGTTGCCACATACTCGGCCTCTATCGTTGAATCTGAAGTGTAGTCTTGCATCACACTTCTCCAACTGATGGCACCGTCGCCTAGAGTAAACACAAAACCCAAAGTCGATCACCTCGAATCCAAACAGGATTGAAAATCTGAGTTAGTATATCTTAGAGGAGTTAAGTCCTCACTCAAATAGACAAACATATAACCTCGAGTCCTTTTAGGTACTTGAAAATATGCTTTGCCATAGCCCAGTGGTTCAGTCCTAGATCCACCTGAAATCGACTTACAATCTCGACCGCATAACAAATATCTGGTCATGTGCAAAGCATGGCATACATGAGACTACCTATTGCCGAAGCATAAGGCACCTTCTTCATATATTCTCTTTCTTCCTCAGACTTTGGAAAGTCTTTCTTAGAAAAAGTAATTCCAAACCTAGATGGTTACCCACCTTTCTTAGAATCCTACATTGTAAACCTCTTGAGAATTTTATCTATGTAGCTGGCTTAAGCCAAAGCTATCATTTTGTTCTTCCTATCTAGAAAAACCTAGATACCGAGAACAAAATTAGCCTCACCTAAGTCCTTCATGTCAAACTGCTTGGTCAACCATAATTTGATTAATGACAATACCCCAACGTCATTGCCAATTAGTAGAATGTCATCTACATAGAGCAGTAGAAAAACTACCTTCCTATTCTTAATGTGTTTGTATACACATGGTTCATCCACATTTTGTGAGAGCCCATAAGTCTTGATCACTTGATCAAATCTTATGTTCCAGGAATGGGAAGCCTACTTAAGTCCATAAATCGACTTTAGCAGCTTACAAACTTTACCCTCTTAACCCTTAACCTTGAACCCGTCTGGTTATTCCATATAAATGAACTCATCAAGATAGCCATTTAGAAAAGCCGTCTTGACATCCATCTGTCAAATCTCGTAATCGAGAGCAACAGCTATGGACAAGAGAATTCAAATGGACTTAAGCATAGCTACAGTTGAAAAGGTTTTCTCGTAATCGATTCCTTCCTTTTGCGTGTATCCCTTAGCTACCAGCCTATCCTTAAAGGTTTCAACCTTTCCATCCACTCCTCTTTTCCTCTTATAGATCCATATACACCCTATGGGTTTTACCCCTTTAGGAAGATCCACAAGCTCTCAGACCCGAGTAGTTTTCATAGATAAGCATTTAAAAAATCATTTATTTCATGCTGTAGGTGAGATTTAAAACTTACCAGAACTATGCTCTAGCGTTCTCTATTCCGTTCCTTTTCCTTGCATTAGTCAGTCTCTGTGTCCTGATCAAACGACAGCCGACTTATTAATTAACTTTCTTTATTATCAATCCACTAGATTGATAATAAAAGTAAACATTAACCATTCTTTCCTTTTAACTTGACTAGTATACTTTCGTTTACCATTGTCTTTACTTAACCTTATAAACCATCAGTTTACCTTTCCTTCACTTAGCTTTGTAACCCACCGGGGTTACTTTTCCTTTTAACCTCGTAACCCATCGGTTTACCTCTCGTTTACTTAAACATCCCTTATTAAATCTCTGATCTCACATGACGGTTATGTTACTTATGTTAGCCATGTATGCTCTAAGGAGTAAAAATGTAATACGTTTTTGGAGACATTTTTATCAATAAAGAATTTATTCGTTTATATATACCAAATATTGTCCTCTTTACGTTCATATTTGTTGAATGTATGATAAGCAAACAATAGTCTGAGACTGTCAGTCTAAACCTTAAGAGTTGGGCATATGATGGGATGATTATGCGGTAGACACGACTCTTAAGGTGATGGTCTAAAATATATGATCCGCAATCGAGGGAATAAAGTTGGGCGCTTTATTCATGTAAAGATTGTTATGTTGTCTATATCCCTTTTGGGAGATGGTTTGTCTTGGCCATCGAAGTTGGACTCCGTGAATAGAAACATTGGCGCGTTGTCATAGGTGACGATGTGTTGGATCGGGACATAAAGTGAATTGATTTGGATTAATAATTCTGTCTTGGCAAATCGATTCACTTTAGACAATCATTTGTATTGTATCTTAATCCTGAGATGAATAATGGGCCCGTTGTCTCGACTTGTGTCTTTTGATGTACCAATGGGTGACTCCCACATCTCTATAGTGGCATGCATGCCGGTACGTTGGAGGCATGACTCTTGATAGCGTAGACTTGTTATTCATAGATATGGAATCCATAGCTCCTCTTTAGGAGTAATGATATCCTCTTATATGCGTTGTCCTGTAATTGGAAAACTGGAGCGCTCAACCATTTGGATACATAGGTGTAACCGAATGGTATACTATCTTTGGATGGTAAGTTTTCTAATGGTGAGACAATGGAACGTAAGATAAAAATAATCAGGAAGGTAAGACAGAACTTGTCCTTAAGCCGGTTATGGATGATCATATGGGGATGCGATACACTATGATATGTCATGGAGACTTAGCTACACGAGCTTCGTAATTCTATAAAGTTCGAGAGTGCAGCTCCAAGCTTTTAGTGGAGTAGCGTTGGAGTTGATAATTGTGAAATGTATATCTGGGATATTGGGTTTCATAATTATCATGAGCTTGAACTTTATAGGTCCATTTTGGTCCCCTTTGCTAGCTCACAAAATCCTGTAACGACACGGCATGCTTTTCCAATAATTGGTGACTTATGTCGGATTTATCAGATTGGTTTAAAATTTATAAGAATCAAATAATTCATGTCTGTTTATCGGTTGAATTAATTATGTAAGAAATTAGTTCAAGATGAACTTGTTGAATTATGGCGTTCGGATAATTCTTGTCTGTTTATCGGTTGTTTTAATTTTGGACAATTAGAACAAGATAAACTTGTAGAATTATTGTGAATTGATTTATTTTCTTAGAGATTATCTTGATAAAGTTTGTTTTGATCAGATATCTTTTCTATTGGGCTATTTGAATCAAAACTGAGACTTTATCCTTTAGAATCTCGGGTGGAAAATAAAAGATTCGCGGAGATTTTTTCTCGGCAGTTCGGCCTGCCTATCAGAAAGTTCGGCCTGCCGAACTGGCCAGTTCGGCCTGCCTATCACACAGTTTGGCATGCCGACCGCGACAGTTAAGATTACGCGTTTTTCACGCGTATCTTATCAGATATTGATCCGAACTTGATTCTGTTTCGATTTTTGAGACCTAATCTGATATGGACTGACCCCAAGGACCAATAGGTATAAAAAGGGAGTGAGTCTAATGATTTACTCATATCAATTTGAGAGATTAAGAGTGATACTCTTCTAGTGAGCATCTGAAAACTCCCTGAGAGCTTTTGTTCACAAATCACGAACACTAGCTTTGGGTCTCTCTATTGGTTGGAAGGAGAGTCACTGGTGGAAGAGCTGTACGTGTGAGCCCACACTCACTCCGGTTGTGGATAGAGAATAGCAAAGAAGACCAGTTGGTTGAGGCTCTTCTGGAACGTTACTTCTCTACACAGGTCGCGGAGGTTCTTCGGCACACTGAGGTTAGTAAGATCTGTTTAATTTATACATATAACATGTCAAACTTGTGTTTTGGAAAATACTCTGATGAAAAAATTTTAAAAATTCCGCTGCGCACTTTGTTTCCAACAATTGGTATCAGAGACGAGGTTTTTACATAAATTTGCAAGTTTGTGATCATGTAATATGCATAAATTTTGTGATCTTAATCTCTCCAATGCTTGAATTAAATTTTATAGAGAGATGGCACTCTAGGTTTCTATATAATATATATGTTGTCATGGATTATATGGTGAATGTTTATTAATTAATTATGGTTGATTAAATTGTTGTTTAATTATTTATTAATTAATTAATACCGGTTATGGTTCCTTAGAGGTTAGAATGTGTATCTAGGTTTTTCATGTAATTAGATGGCGGACTATCATCTCCGTCTAGGAATTATTATTTAATTTTTAATTTGTAAGAATTTTGTAATTAAATAATTATTCGGAGAAGACGGAACGAGAAGTCGGAACTTAAAGATAGATGATGGCGCCTCCAGGTATTTCCTGAGTCTCTAATTTTATGTTTTTGAATTGTTGAAAATAAAATTGATGAATTGCATTAAAATTGTATTTTCTGGATTGAGGGTTTTCTGCTCGGTCGGCATGCCGGACCTCACAGTTCGGCAGGCCGAAGGTCACAGATCGGCAGGCCGTACGTACGGTCCGGCAGGCCGACAGAGGGGCAGAAATTTTGGTTCTCTGCCGGCAGGCCGAACCTTCATGTTCGGCAGGCTGAACCACCATGATCGGCAGACCGATCACCCAGATCGGCCTGCCGACCGAGAGCAGCCAGGTGTCCAGAAAAGGTGCAATTTTTTGGTGCAGTTTTAATTTTATTTTTGGGACGATTCTGAGAAACATTAAATTTGGATATGACCGGAAATATGAAGTGTTCGATTCATACGGGATTGAGGACTTGAAGATGGATATTACATGAAGAAGGATACAGCTTGAGGATTCAAGGATGAAGAATCGATAAATATCTCGATTATTCTCTTGTAATCTTAGTTTTTCTATTCTCTAGGGTGGAACCATAATATTACGGTTATTATTATTATTATGCTTGTAGCTTTGCTTGATTGCTTTGCTTGTCTGCATTATAATATGATTTACCATGTATATTGATAACATGTCATATAGAATAGGGAGTGCCGCTCATATTAAAATTGTTCATGCATAATTTTAAAATAAAACCTTGACTTCAAAAGATTGAGTGGGAGAAGGTTTTCGAAGAGAGAACCTAAGGCCTCCATCGTTGGTCCATAGGAAGAACATGATGGTCCCAACCCCTAGGAAGGGATTTCTATCATGTACCAGATTGGATCTCTGAAAGGATAAAGTATTTTAGTATGATTTATGGTTGCACACCCCTAGGTGGTGATTATAAATCATGGATAAAATATTAAAACGGTGGTTATACACTCACGTTAATTTTATTATTAACCTCCCCTAGGAGCTCTGTTAATAAAATTAATGGCCAAAGAAACGATTATTAGTATATGCTGGATCATACGGGTCCTAGATGGCATATATTAATCAGGAGGGGATCCGTGTTCCTGATTGAATTTGGCATGACTCCCCTAGGAGCTTGTTGAATTCTGAGTTGGGAATTATCGTTGTAAGGTTGTGATATTTTCAAGGTTTTGACACATAAACACATTTGTATAATTTACATGATTGTGTTATCTTACTAAATTATTATATATGTTTGCTTATGTTTGGTATATGACTCTTTATTGTAGATTGAAAATGTCTAAAAACGCTTTATCATCGATACTTGAGAAAAACCAATTAACCGGTGAGAACTATAATGATTGGAAACGAAACCTGGACATCGTCCTTTCCTTTGAGAAACTGAAATATGTTCTGACAACTCCTTGTCCTCCCGAGCCTACGGGAGACTCAAGTAATGAGCAATTCCAAGCGTACGACCGCTGGAAAGATGCTAATGATCAGGCCCGCTGCTATGTTATGGCTAGCATGAATAACGTGCTGCAGGCTCAACATCAGGATTATGAGACTGCGAAGCAGATCTTGGATAATCTTGAGGACATGTTTGGAGGCCAGGCCATAACAAAACGGCAAGGGGCGCTTCAGAAACTCTTAAACTGCAGACAGAGACTGGGGACATCTGTAAAGGAGCACATGATGTTGGTCATGGGTTACCTCGCTGAGGCTCAAACCAATGGAGCCGACATCGATGCTGAAACTCAGATGACTATGGTCTTTGAGACTCTGTCTAAGGAATTTATTCCGTTTAGAGCTACTTTTAATCTAAGCAATAGACGGGATATGACCTTGACAGAACTGATGAAACAGTTACAAGAGTTTGAACTGCTGATCAGGGAGTCTCCTGCTGGTGGAGAGGCCAATATGGTAGCTGCTTCTGGTTCCAATCCTAACTCTGGGAATGGAAAGAAGCAACGGGCCAAAAGTGGGAAGTCTTCTATTCCTATTGCTACCAAGAGCAAGAAGAAGAAGAAGAAGAACCCAAAGAAACTTAAGTGCTTCTTTTGTGGTAAGGTCGGGCATATAAAGAAGCATTGCAAGGACTTCCTTTCCAAGGGAGGTAGGTGTGATCTTCTATATTTAGAAACTTGTTTGGTTGAGGAATCCAGTGACATTTAGGTCATAGATTCCGGTGCAACTAATCATGTTTGTGTTTCTCTACAGGGATTCAAAGAAACGAGAAGTCTACTTCGTGAAGACTTAACGCTTCGGATGGGCGATGGATCCTTGGTCTCAGCGGAAGCAGTGGGAGGTGTCCATCTTTATTTTGATAATTATAGGAGTTTAATTTTGCGAGATTGTTTTTATGTTCCTAAATTTAAAAGGAATTTAATTTCTGTATCTTCTTTATTTAAAGACTCCTACGTGGTATCTTTTAATGAAAAAGTGGTGATTCGTAAAAACAAATCTTTTATCTGTTCTGGATGGATGCAAAATAATCTATATTTTATCAAACCTAAGATGGACCTATTGCTTAATGCTGAGATAAATGATAATGACTCAAAAAGACCTAAAACTTCTCACACTAATAAGACTTATCTTTGGCATTTGCGCCTTGGCCATATTAACCTAAATAGGATTCAAAGGTTGGTAAGGGATGGACCTTTAAGTCACTTAAAGGTGGAATCTATACCTCAATGTGAGTCTTGTTTGGAGGGTAAAGTGACCAAAAGACCATACGGGTCTAAGGGCAATAGGGCCGAAGGGGTTCTAGAACTTGTGCATAGTGATGTTTGCGGACCGATGAACATCCGGGCACGAGGAGGGTATGAGTACTTCGTTACTTTTATTGACGATTACTCAAGATATGGGTATGTGTACCTAATGCACCACAAAAGCGAAACTTATGATAAGTTTAGGGAGTTTCAGGCTGAAGTGGAAAAGCAATTGGGTAGACCCATAAAGGCACTTCGATCTGATCGAGGTGGGGAATACCTTTCTGATGAGTTCTTGGGACACTTGTTAGAGAATGGGATTTTATCCCATTTGACTGCGCCGGGTACTCCGCAGCAGAATGGCGTAGCAGAGAGAAGGAATAGGACTTTTTTGGACATGATTCGGTCCATGATGAGTTATTCATCATTGCCTTTATCCTTTTGGGGATATGCACTACAAACCGCATGTTATCTTTTGAACAATGTGCCTTCAAAATCGGTCCCTAAAACTCCTCACGAGTTGTGGACAAGACGGAAGACATCCTTAAACCATATTCGCATATGGGGATGTCCAGCTCATGTCCTGTTTAAGGATCCGAATAAGTTGGAAGCACGTTCAGAAGTTTGCGTGTTTGTAGGATATCCAAAAGGGACTAAAGGGGGTTATTTTTATAACCCAAAGGAAAATAAAGTCGTGGTTTCAACTAATGCAACTTTCCTTGAGGAGAGTTACATGAACGACTTTAAACCTCGAAGCAAAGTGGTGCTTGAGGAGTTGAGGGGTAATCCGTTTACTCCGGAGGTTCCGAACGAAACCATTCCGATCGGTGTAGAAAAACCAAACAAACCTGAACAACAACCTCAGGGGCTTCGACGTAGTGGGAGGATCGGGCGTCAACCTGAGAGGTATATGTTCAATGGGGAGGTCTTTTTGGCTGAACCTGATGAACATGGCAGGGATCCTTATACTTACGCAGAAGCTATGGAGGATGTTGATTCAAGACTCTGGACAGAGGCCATGAACATTGAGATGAAGTCTATGGAGACTAATCGGGTCTGGGAGCTTGTGGATCTTCCCGAAGGGGTAAAACCCATAGGGAGTAAGTGGATCTACAAGAGGAAAAGAGGAGTGGATGGAAATGTCGAAACCTTTAAGGCTAGACTGGTAGCTAAGGGTTATACGCAAAAGGAAGGAATCGATTATGAGGAAACCTTTTCGCCTGTAGCCATGCTTAAGTCCATCCGGATTCTCTTGTCCATAGCTGCCGCTCTCGACTACGAGATTTGGCAGATGGATGTCAAGACGGCTTTTCTGAATGGCTATCTTGATGAGTCCATTTATATGGAACAACCAGACGGGTTCAAGGTCACGGGTCAAGAAGGTAAGGTTTGTAAGTTGCTAAAGTCTATTTATGGACTTAAGCAGGCTTCTCGTTCTTGGAACATAAGATTTGATCAAGTGATCAAACTTATGGGTTCTCACAAAATGTGGATGAACCATGTGTTTACAAACACATTAAGAATGGGAAGGTGGTTTTTCTACTACTCTATGTAGATGACATTCTGCTAATTGGCAATGACGTTGGGGCGTTGTCATCGGTCAAATTATGGTTGACCAAGCAGTTTGACATGAAGGACTTAGGTGAGGCTAATTTTGTTCTCGGTATCCAGATCTTTCGGGATAGGAAGAACAAAATGATAGCTTTGTCACAGGCCGGCTGCATAGATAAAATTCTCAGGAGGTTTGCAATGCAGGATTCCAAGAAAGGTGGGCAACCATCTAGGTCTGGAATTACTCTTTCTAAGAAAGACTCTCCAAAGTCTTATGAAGAAAAAGAATACATGAAGAAGGTACCTTATGCTTCGGCAGTGGGTAGTCTCATGTATGCCATGCTTTGCACTCGACCGGATATTAGCTATGCGGTCGGGATTGTGAGTCGATTTCAGGCGGATCCAGGACCGAACCATTGGGTTGCGGTAAAGCATATTTTCAAGTACCTAAGAAGGACTCGAGGGTATATGCTTGTGTATTCGGGTGAGGATTTAACTCCTCTAGGATACACTGATTCGGATTTTCAATCCTGCCTGAATTCTAGGAAATCGACATCGGGGTTTGTGTTTACTCTGGGTGGTGGTGCCATCAGTTGGAGAAGTGCGAAGCAAGATTGCACTTCGGATTCAACGATGGAGGCCGAGTATGTGGCGGCTAGTGATGCTTCGAAAGAAGCAGTGTGGCTCCGCAAGTTCCTTGGGGATCTTGAAGTAGTTCCTGGTGTGGATAAAGCGGTATCACTGTACTGTGATAACAGTGCGGCGGTAGCTAATGCTAAGGAACCAAGATTTCACAAGAAGAGTAAGCATATTGATCGGAAGTATCATGTGATAAAGGACTTCGTTGAGAGCGGGCATGTCACGGTATGCAAGATCGCGTCAGAGGACAATTTAGCTGATCCATTCACGAAGACACTTACTGGGAGAGTCTTCGAGAGGCATGTGGAAGCTATGGGGATGCGAAATTTGCAGTATTTACTCACTTAGTGCAAGTGGGAGATTGTTAGACATGTATGCTCTAAGGAGTAAAAATGTAATACGTTTTTGGAGACATTTTTATCAATAAAGAATTTATTCGTTTATATATACCAAATATTGTCCTCTTTACGTTCATATTTGTTGAATGTATGATAAGCAAACAATAGTCTGAGACTGTCAGTCTAAACCTTAAGAGTTGGGCATATGATGGGATGATTATGCGGTAGACACGACTCTTAAGGTGATGGTCTAAAATATATGATCCGCAATCGAGGGAATAAAGTTGGGCGCTTTATTCATGTAAAGATTGTTATGTTGTCTATATCCCTTTTGGGAGATGGTTTGTCTTGGCCATCGAAGTTGGACTCCGTGAATAGAAACATTGGCGCGTTGTCATAGGTGACGATGTGTTGGATCGGGACATAAAGTGAATTGATTTGGATTAATAATTCTGTCTTGGCAAATCGATTCACTTTAGACAATCATTTGTATTGTATCTTAATCCTGAGATGAATAATGGGCCCGTTGTCTCGACTTGTGTCTTTTGATGTACCAATGGGTGACTCCCACATCTCTATAGTGGCATGCATGCCGGTACGTTGGAGGCATGACTCTTGATAGCGTAGACTTGTTATTCATAGATATGGAATCCATAGCTCCTCTTTAGGAGTAATGATATCCTCTTATATGCGTTGTCCTGTAATTGGAAAACTGGAGCGCTCAACCATTTGGATACATAGGTGTAACCGAATGGTATACTATCTTTGGATGGTAAGTTTTCTAATGGTGAGACAATGGAACGTAAGATAAAAATAATCGGGAAGGTAAGACAGAACTTGTCCTTAAGCCGGTTATGGATGATCATATGGGGATGCGATACACTATGATATGTCATGGAGACTTAGCTACACGAGCTTCGTAATTCTATAAAGTTCGAGAGTGCAGCTCCAAGCTTTTAGTGGAGTAGCGTTGGAGTTGATAATTGTGAAATGTATATCTGGGATATTGGGTTTCATAATTATCATGAGCTTGAACTTTATAGGTCCATTTTGGTCCCCTTTGCTAGCTCACAAAATCCTGTAACGACACGGCGTGCTTTTCCAATAATTGGTGACTTATGTCGGATTTATCAGATTGGTTTAAAATTTATAAGAATCAAATAATTCATGTCTGTTTATCGGTTGAATTAATTATGTAAGAAATTAGTTCAAGATGAACTTGTTGAATTATGGCGTTCGGATAATTCTTGTCTGTTTATCGGTTGTTTTAATTTTGGACAATTAGAACAAGATAAACTTGTAGAATTATTGTGAATTGATTTATTTTCTTAGAGATTATCTTGATAAAGTTTGTTTTGATCAGATATCTTTTCTATTGGGCTATTTGAATCAAAACTGAGACTTTATCCTTTAGAATCTCGGGTGGAAAATAAAAGATTCGCAGAGATTTTTTCTCGGCAGTTCGGCCTGCCTATCAGAAAGTTCGGCCTGCCGAACTGGCCAATTCGGCCTGCCTATCACACAGTTCGGCATGCCGACCGCGACAGTTAAGATTACGCGTTTTTCACGCGTATCTTATCAGATATTGATCCGAACTTGATTCTGTTTCGATTTTTGAGACCTAATCTGATATGGACTGACCCCAAGGACCAATAGGTATAAAAAGGGAGTGAGTCTAATGATTTACTCATATCAATTTGAGAGATTAAGAGTGATACTCTTCTAGTGAGCATCTGAAAACTCCCTGAGAGCTTTTGTTCACAAATCACGAACACTAGCTTTGGGTTCTCTCTATTGGTTGGAAGGAGAGTCACCGGTGGAAGAGATGTACGTGTGAGCCCACACTCACTCCGGTTGTGGATAGAGAATAGCAAAGAAGACCAGTTGGTTGAGGCTCTTCTGGAACGTTACTTCTCTACACAGGTCGCGGAGGTTCTTCGGCACACTGAGGTTAGTAAGATCTGTTTAATTTATACATATAACATGTCAAACTTGTGTTTTGGAAAATACTCTGATGAAAAAATTTTAAAAATTCCGCTGCGCACTTTGTTTCCAACAACTTAACGTATTACGAAACATTCTCCATCTAATGACATTATGCTAAATCGAATTGTTCGACTCCGTTCTAGCGGTTTCCTTAATAATGACGATTTTACCCTTGATAGGTTTTTCGTCAACCTTGTAACGTTATAAAACCCATTCTCACATAAAACAGTGTAACAATCACTGATCATGCATTTCATAAATTTTCATGAAAGCATCTAAAATAATTTATTTTAAAACGGTTCATACTATAGACGAGATTCCTACTTACTTGGACTCCAAGCTAAGCAGGTCCAGTTGTACCTCGCTGTATCTATAGTATGCGAAGCATCCTCTGCAGTGCTCCTCGAGTGACCATGAATAGCTAGGAATGCTTCCTGGAGATCATACATTCTTGAAAATATCATTCTCGACTCCGTTACTACAGTTTGAATCGCCTCGATCTGCGTGCAGTCGGTACCAAATGATTTTCACCGGAGTAGAATTTGCTAGAAACGGAGGTCACTATCGCGTTTAGAGCGTCAAAATGACTCGGGAGGCGGTCTCGGATCTTCGATCGGAGGTCCGGATCACAAAATCCTAATTTGACGGTTGATTGGTCGTTGACCGCCGTTGACCGGCGGCGATTGGCTCCGTTGGGGCTGAGCTCAAGCCTACCCCCCCTAATTTCACCCTCTTGAGTTGATTGGTGGGGTCAATTTCATCGAATTCGGCCTCCATCTATGCTAATCGAAGTCGCCGCGATGGTAGGAAAGGGCAACTCCGATCTCGATCGTCCGGCGACGGCAGCCCAAAATTGGCTTGGGGGATTTGTTCCCCAGGTCACTTTGAGCATTTCCCCTATGGTGGGGCAGCTCAACACTGCATGGAACGGCGGCCCAAAGCTCCTCGCAGCTGCGCACAAAGGCGGAGGTCGTTCTCCGGTGACCGGCCGTCATTTCGTGCAATTGAGGAGCCGAATTTCTTCCTCTCGGTCCTCTGATGGTGGCTGCCTCTTCAATTTGGCTCAACACGGCCTAAAACGATGAACCCGAGTTCACCCACGATGGCTCACGGCAGGCGTCCTCGATCTCTGGCGTGGCGCAGCGGAACGGTGCAATTGACCGAGGGGTCTTGCTCGCCGTTGTCCTCTGGTCTTTTTGGCACTGGCGGTCACACCGCCGCCGGAGACGGTGGGTCCGACGGTGGCTCCACGGCAACGACGGGGCTACTCCGTCGAAGCTTTTCCAACCAAAATTGAGCTGAAAAATTGGTACCATCTTGCTCCTCTCCTCATGCTGAGTCCATAGACACCAAGATTACGTCGATTGGTGGTTGGACGGTGGAGAAATCATGTCGGGAAGAAATGGGTTTCTCTGCCACTTTGGGCGGCACATGAGGCTTCCTTCGGCGGCGTTTTGGGTGGCACGACACCTCGTTGGACTCAGCTCATCGAGAGCTTTCCATTGGTGCGGGAGGTGTCGAAAACAGACGCCAGAATCTCGAACGCGATTTGAGGAGAGAGAGAGAAAATTCTAGAGAGAGAAAGAGCCGAATTATGTGAGATTTTTCTTATTTTTCCTTTTTTTCTTTTCTTTTTATACTTTTATAAAAGAAATTGTGGTCCACACAATCTAATTCTTATACTACATTGCTCTAATACTGTATAATTCTCCATGTTATTATACAATATTTTTCTTTAAACTATACTTTGTCTTAATATAATCCTTAACTTAATACATTTTTAATGCATTAAAAATTCTTGGGTGTTACAACCTTGGGGAGACTTGCCAAATTCAATTAGGAACACGAACCCCCTGTGATTAATATATGCCATCTAGGACTCGTCTGATCCTGCATATATTAATAGTTGTTTTCTTTGGCCATTAATTTCATTAAAAAAACTCCTAAGGAAAGTTTAATAATAAAATTAATCTTAAGTGTATGACCATCATTTCAACTATTTTATCCATGATTTATAATCGTTACTAGGGGAGTACAATGATAAATCATGCTAAAATAAATTATCTCTTCAGAGATCCAATCTAGTATATGATGAAATCCCTTTCTAGAGGTCAGAACTATCATGTGCTACTTATGGACCAACAATGAAGACCATAGGTCTTCTCTTTGAAATCCTTCTCCCACTCAAATTTTAAAAGTCAAGCTTTTATGTTAACATGCATGAACAATTTTTAATGAGCAGCGCTACGTATTCTACATAACATGTTATCAACATACATGGCAAATCATATTATAATGCAAACATGCAAAGCCACAAACAAAATAACAAAAAAAAGTCGTAATATCATAGTTCCATCCTGAAGAAAAGAAAAATAAAGATTACAAAAGATTAATCGAAACATATTATTGATTCTTCATCCTTCTATCTTCAAGTTGAATCCTTCTTCTTGTGGTATCCATCTTTAATTCTTCAATCCCTCATTGATCAGATGCTTTATTTTTTCGGTCATCATAAAATTTCATGTTCCTCAGATTGTCTTAAAAATAAAATCAAAACTGCACTAAAAAATGCACCTTTTCTGAAAACATACAACTCTCTATTGGCCTGCCGAACTTGATCTTTGGCATGCCGGTCATCTACCATTTACTTGCCGAACTTGAAAGTTCAACCTGCTGCCAGAGCTAACAGAATTCTGTCTCGTGGATGGCTGTCAAACTGGAAGTTCGGCCTACCAGTCTGCGACAATTCATCCTTTTCTAGAAAACAATTTTTAAGTAGTTTTTCAATCTTATTTTGAACAATTCAAAAACATAAAAATTTTAGAAGCTCAGGAAAAACAATGGAACTCCTATCATCTCCATCTTCTAAATCCGTCTTCACTTTGAATAATTATTTAATTACATAATTTTTTATCTATTTAAAAATTAAAATAATAATTCCTAAACGGTAATGATAGACTACCTTCTAAGGAACCATAGTTGGCATAAATTAATTACTTAATTAATCATAATTAATTAATCAACATTCACCACATAATTTCATGTCAACATTTAAATATATAGAAACTCCAAAGTGCCTACTCTCTAAAAAAATGAATATTCAAGCATAAAAGAGAGCAAAATCACATAATCTATATATATAGTATGATCACAAACTCATAAATTTACGTAAAAACCATGGCTCTGATACCAATTGTTAAAAAGACGAGTATGTAGTGGAATTTCAGAACTTTAAAATCAAATTTTTTTTCCAAAACACAAGTTAAACATGCTATATACATAAATTAATCATAGATATTACTAACCTTTGTGAGTTGAAGAGCACAGGCAATCAGTGTAGAGAAGAACTTCCCAAAATAACCAACTGGTATTCTTTGCTATTCTCTATCCATGATTGGAGTATAGGTGGTCACATGTCGTATAACTCTTCCTTAGGTGACTCTCCTTCCAACCACTTGAGAAGACTCAGAACTAAAGTTTGTGATGTTAAACAGTAGCTCTCAGGGAGTTTCGAAGTTTCTCAGACTAGAGGACTTACTCTATATTTCTCAACTTATCTAAATAACTGAGAAAACTCACCCCTTATTTATAGTGGTCAAATCTAGGGTTAATCCCTATTAAATAAGTCCTCAAAATTCAAATCTAGATTTAACTTTTGATAAAAATCACGTCTAAAATGTGTATATAAATTATCACACGATTGATAGACCAAACTAATCATCGGCCTACCGAACTTAACCCATTAACAGGCCGAACTAATGGATTAGCCTGCCAAACTTGTGATAATTTGATCCCTAAGAATATCTTATTTTTCACCCAAGAATCTTAGATAGAGCCTTAGTTTTAATTCAAATAACCTAATAGAGAAGTTATCTAATTAAAACAGTTATATCTAGATAATCCCATAGAAATTAAAATATTATCCAAATAATTCAACATATTTATCTTGAATTAATTTACAAATATAACTCAACTGATAAACTAACATAAATTATCCAAATCTTATCGAATTTGCTAATCTAATAATTTAACATAAGTCATCAATATGTAGGACAAACATGTCATATCATTACAGAATTTATTATGAGCTAGCAAAAGGGACCCAATGGACCTATATAGTTTAAGCTCCTATAATTATAAAATACAATATCTCAGATATATATTTTATAATTATCAATTCTAACACTACTCCACTAAAAGCTTAGAGTTGTACTCTCAAACTATATAAAATTACGAAGCTTCGAGTAAGCTAACCGTCCATGACATGTCATGATGTCTCACATCCCCATAAGATATTCATAATCGGCTTAACGATAAATTTTATTTTACCTCCCCAATTATTTTTATCTTATGTTCTCTTATCACACCATTGGAAAACTTACTGTTCAAAGATAGTATACTATTCGGTTACACTTATGTATCTAAATGGTTTTATAGATTAACACATCTAAGAGAATATCAATAACTATACAAAAAGAGCTATGGATTCCATATCTATAAATAACAAGTCTATACAATCAAGAGTCATATCCCCAATGTACTAGTATGCGTACTATCATAAAGTCAGAATGTCACCCTTTGATACATCAAAAGACATAAGTTAAGAATATAGGCCCTTTAGTCATTTCAAGATTAAGACACAACACATATGATTATCTAAAGTGAATTAATTTGTATAAATAGAATTATTAATTCAAATTAATTCAACTTTATGTCTCGATTCAATATATCGTCACCTATGATAATACACTAACATTTTTACTCGTGGAGTTCTACTCTGATGATCAAGACAAGCCATCTCCCGTTAAAGATGTAGACAATATAACAATCTTAGCATGAATAAGGGCCCAAATTTATTCCCTCGATTGTGGATCTTATGATTTAGACCATCACCTTTAAGATTCATGTCTTTCGCATAATCTATCCATTATATGCACAATTCTTAAAGGTTTAGACCGACAGTGTCAGACTTTTGTTTACTTATCATATATTCAACAAATATGAACATAAAGAGAACAACATTTGGTATATGAATAATAAATAAATTCTTTATTGATAAAATGTCTCCAAATACAAATTACAACATTTTACTCCTTATGGCATCATGTCTAACTGTTGGAAACAAAGTGCGCAGCGGAATTTTTAAAATTTTTCATCAGAGTATTTTCCAAAACACAAGTTTGACATGTTATATGTATAGATTAAACAGATCTTACTAACCTTAGTATGCCGAAGAACCTCCGCGACCTGTGTAGAGAAGTAACGTTCCAGAAGAGCCTCAACCAACTGGTCTTCTTTGCTATTCTCTATCCACAACCGGAGTGAGTGTGGGCTCACACGTACAGCTCTTCCACCGGTGACTCTCCTTCCAACCAATAGAGAGAACCCAAAGCTAGTGTTCGTGATTTGTGAACAAAAGCTCTCAGGGAGTTTTCAGATGCTCACTAGAAGAGTATCACTCTTAATCTCTCAAATTGATATGAGTAAATCATTAGACTCACTCCCTTTTTATACCTATTGGTCCTTGGGGTCAGTCCATATCAGATTAGGTCTCAAAAATCGAAACAGAATCAAGTTCGGATCAATATCTGATAAGATACGCGTGAAAAACGTGTAATCTTAGCTGTCGCGGTCGGCATGCCGAACTGTGAGATAGGCAGGCCGAACTGGCCAGTTCGGCAGGCCGAACACGTCATCCGGCATGCCGAACTGCCGAGAAAAAATCTCTGTGAATCTTTTATTTTCCACCCGAGATTCTAAAGGATAAAGTCTCAGTTTTGATTCAAATAGCCCAATAGAAAAGATATCTGATCAAAACAAACTTTATCAAGATAATCTCTAAGAAAATAAATCAATTCACAATAATTCTACAAGTTTATCTTGTTCTAATTGTCCAAAATTAAAACAACCGATAAACAGACAAGAATTATCCGAACGCCATAATTCAACAAGTTCATCTTGAACTAATTTCTTACATAATTAATTCAACCGATAAACAGACATGAATTATTTGATTCTTATAAATTTTAAACCAATATGATAAATCCGACATAAGTCACCAATTATTGGAAAAGCACGCCGTGTCGTTACAGGATTTTGTGAGCTAGCAAAGGGGACCAAAATGGACCTATAAAGTTCAAGCTCATGATAATTATGAAACCCAATATCCCAGATATACATTTCACAATTATCAACTCCAACGCTACTCCACTAAAAGCTTGGAGCTGCACTCTCGAACTTTATAGAATTACGAAGCTCGTGTAGCTAAGTCTCCATGACATATCATAGTGTATCGCATCCCCATATGATCATCCATAATCGGCTTAAGGACAAGTTCTGTCTTACCTTCCCGATTATTTTTATCTTACGTTCCATTGTCTCACCATTAGAAAACTTACCATCCAAAGATAGTATACCATTCGGTTACACCTATGTGTCCAAATGGTTGAGCGCTCCAGTTTTCCAATTACAGGACAACGCATATAAGAGGATATCATTACTCCTAAAGAGGAGCTATGGATTCCATATCTATGAATAACAAGTCTACGCTACCAAGAGTCATGCCTCCAACGTACCGGCATGCATGCCACTATAGAGATGTGGGAGTCACCCATTGGTACATCAAAAGACACAAATCGAGACAACGGGCCCATTATTCATCTCAGGATTAAGATACAATACAAATGATTGTCTAAAGTGAATCGATTTGCCAAGACAGAATTATTAATCCAAATCAATTCACTTTATGTCCCGATCCAACACATCGTCACTTATGACAACGCACCAATGTTTCTATTCACGGAGTCCAACTCCGATGGCCAAGACAAACCATCTCCCAAAAGGGATATAGACAACATAACAATCTTTACATGAATAAAGCGCCCAACTTTATTCCCTCGATTGCGGATCATATATTTTAGACCATCACCTTAAGAGTCGTGTCTACCGCATAATCATCCCATCATATGCCCAACTCTTAAGGTTTAGACTGACAGTCTTAGACTACTGTTTGCTTATCATACATTCAACAAATATGAACATAAAGAGGACAATATTTGGTATATATAAATGAATAAATTCTTTATTGATAAAATGTCTCCAAATACAAATTACAACATTTTACTCCTTATGGCATCATGTCTAACACCATCCTACCAAGATTCGTCTAATTAGGATCCATCCAACCAGAATACTACCCAATTCAGGTCAATTCTCACCCTTCAAAGAACATCTTACCACTAAGATCTTGACACTTGTCACTCAACCCAAGGACTTTATACAACTATACACCAATATCATAGGCCAAATCGTGTTCACTCTATAAATAGAAGCATTAAATCCACCACAGAGGTTTGAGTAGGTTTTCTTTGCCTACTCCACTTTTCCCCTTGCTCTTCCTAGTCAAAACACTGACTTGAGAGTCAAAGTGCCCTTGGCAGATACCTACCGATGTTTTCTTACTCCAAGGCTTTCTCTTCTTTTATAGATCTAACCAGACTAAGAGGACCCAGGCAAAATAGGGGACCCGACCACTGTGCACCCCTACATGTGGTGTTGTGGCAATCTAAAGCATTAACATAGGCTGTCTGGACTTGAGAATTATCATTATTGAAGACATTGTCATTTCCAAGATAAGTATAAGAAAAGCCAAGTTTAGGATTTATTCAATTAATAAATAATTTTAAAATTTATAGCAGTTCAATTTTAGTACATGATTTAGAACTAACGTCGTCATTGATTACTTCAGAAGTTAGCTTTGGAATATAATTAAGAGAGGTTAGAGAACTCGTCGGGTAGCAAAAATTCCTCATTAGCTAGTTAGTTGCCCCAACTAAATAAGATGATAGTTGGTTCCATAATTTAATGAAACATGTGGGTAAAGCATGGAGACAAAGTACGAAGATTAGACCAAATGAATAATAAAAAGTGTAATGCCTCTATTAACCATTGATGAAGCTATTTTGCATATTTTTTTCCTCTAGTAATTGGTGCCATTATCATAGAAAAAGAAGCAAAGTTTTGTGTTCTTAAAACCCACTTAATTTTAGCAATTAAGTTTAGAAAACTAACCCAAGATTTGAGAAAGTCTATAAATAGGCTCTATGGTTTCAAAGGCTCATTTTCTTGCCTTCTTCTCTTCCATTTTCTTTAAAGACAAACCGACTTTATTCCCTCATTACTCTCAAAAAAATTTCCCAATTTACGAACACCAAAAACCGACTCAAAATCAAGAGAAGAATAAGCGGAAAGGAGTAGATCAAGAAGTTGTTTTCAAGGATATAAATCCAACCCTTTATTCTCTTTATTTTTAAGTTAGTTTAGTTTATGCTAATGTTTACTTGTGGCATGTAAATAAGTATTCAAGCATGTATTTATTATGAAGTTGTAAGATTAAGTTATGGGTGTTTATGCTTTGTTTAGATTAGAGTATGTTTTATAGTTTTAGAAGTGGTTTAATATAGAATAAATTCTTGCACTTTTAAAATCCAAAATGGATCCTTTATAGATTGATTTTGAGGTTTCCATAAACATGAACATTTGAAATCTTGATGTTTTAAACATTTTCTCTTGAGTGACATTTCCTGATATTCCAACTCTAAGATGGAGTTTCAGACCGTTTTCAAAAATTGCTTAAGAATTGTTTTCCACATAGGGGTAGCCACTATTTTGGGACAAACAAGCCTTTTGAATATTAAACTTTAAGATCATCGAAACGAAGAACTCTCATAGAGAAAATTTTTTATAATTCTGCCTCTAAGGCAGTGTTTCAGGTGTTTTTCTGAAACCACATAGTTTATGTTTCAAACAAACTGTAGTTTTCTATTTTGGTAGAAACAATCCTCAAAAATCCAAATTAGTTGCCAAACAAACACATGAAAGTTTTAGATTTCATCAAAATAAAGAACTTTCATAAAGAAAATTTTTTAGGATTCTAACTCTACACATAGTCTAAAACATATTTTTAAAAACATTCCAAACTTTTTATAAAAACTGTTTAATTCAGTAAAGTTTTGACAAAAACAGAATATGGATATGCTAAAGAAAAAATGGGATTTTGAAAACAACATAAGTTTTAGATCTTATCAAAAGGAGGAACTTTTGTGAAGAAAGTTTTTATAGAAACTGTCTCTAACATATAGTAATGCGATGCTTTTTCAAAACTATCACAAAGTTCTACTACGGTATGAATTTTGAACAGAAACACCTATTTAGAGGAAGAATTATCCAACTAACATAAAAATTTTGAGAACACGAGAAACTTTACAAGTTTGCAGCTGATGGTTTTTCCAAATTCGGACCCCATTTTAAGATACGATTTTTGACACAAAATGTTTAGTATACTAAATATGAGTTACTCATATTGGTACTAAGTTAGTACTAAACCCATAACAATAGAATGATAATTCAAGGGCCTAATACCCGTCCATGTTCAAGGCTCTTTTTGGACCAAAGTCCTTCTTAGTGCAACTTGTGGAATGCCATATAGCGATTCTAGTATTAGTGGGTCATATTGGTCTTATTGAAATGAATAGCAAGCAGATATGGATATGGGACCAACGTCAATATTCATAGTCAAATGGACCTTGGATATAAATATGAGCCTAGCACAAGTAGTATGGAGAATTATTAAGTTTAGTTATTAGAAGAAGATAATTAATTAGTTAGTTAGTTATTAACACTCGCATGTCTAATTAAAGGCAATTATGGAAAATTATTTAAGTAAAATTCTAAGTTATAAGGATTCAGTTTAATTTTTTTATCTATTAAGTGGTTGTTTATGCTTATAAAAAAGAAAAATTCTTTCAAGAAAAAATTTATTTTTCTTTTTAGGATATGCTAAATTAATTAGCATAAAATAAGATAATTTTGCACTTTCATCGAGTACTTTTTGCACAGAATCCAAATACTGTAGGTATGACCCAGAGTGATAGGAATTGCAAATATCTAGAAACTAAGTAAGTAAGAATCTTGCCTATAAATAATATGAATAATACAATTTTCAAAATAAAAATGTTTTTATATGTTTTATGCAAGATATGAAATGCATAATTAATGCTTTGCCCATATCATGCTTATGCTATGTTATACTTTGTCATGCCATGCTATGTTTATACTATGTCGTGATATGTTATGTTATGTTATGTTATGATATGATATACCATGTTATATTATGTTACAGTATGTTATAATATGACATGATATGATATGCCACATTAGGTTATGTCATGCCATGATTATGTCATATATCATATGTGAGGTATGCAGTGTTAAATTATATTGCATACTTATTTTAAGTCAAGCATATTTATGATATATGATATGTGATACTATGTAGTAACATGTCATACTGCATACACATAATAAGTTAAGAGAAGAATAAGATAAGATGAGTTAAGTTAAGAGTATCATACTATCCTCTCGATCTAGGGAAAGATTAAGGAACTCTCGAGCTACGAGGAGGTATTAAGTTAAGCCAAGTTAGTTTACGATCTTGGAGTTGTTGGGGACCTTTACAAACCTTAATCTCGTGAGGATTACACAAAACTGGTATGAACGCTTAGGCCCATAAGTATGACAAGACACGTTCATAATAAAACATAATTGGCTCATGCATGATTTATTAATTATTTTAAGTTATATTTTGCAAATGTAAGTTTTTACTTTCTAAGTGAAAGCTCATTCAAATATATTTATGCCGTAGGTTAGAAACCTATAGCAACGCTTGATGGACAATGGTGAGTAGTGGGCGAATGGTAGAGATGGGACTGAATACCACTTATGCAATGAAATCTTTTGCACTATATTTATAATAAATTATGTACGCATGTTCAAATAGTTTTATATAAGTATGTTTTGGAGATTGAGATTATAGTCATATAGTCTCAGTTCAGATAATTTAAGACTAATAGGTCACAACATTTACACAATTATGTTACAACAAATATATGTATGCTCCAATAAGAAAACTAGTAATGTTATTTAATTTAGAAATACTTTTACAAAATTAAGAATTTATTTTAATTTAAGAAATGTTTAAAAGGAAATACTTTTAAGTAATTACCATTATTAAAAAATTATTCCGCAAATCTAAATATTTATGCTAAGATATGTTTACGTGTAAGTTTATAAAGATTAAATAATGACCACATAAGTAGGATCGTTACACATCCTTCATGAGGTCCTCAAACTTGTGTAAATTAGATTGTATGCCTCTTTTGAAGTTTCATTATTCATATATGTTTCTTTGATGTGAAAACTAGGCTTAAATTTTACACAGAACAGTAAGTTTAGAATCCAACTCTCTAGAAGTGGTATCTCTAATACACACAAAATCTAAGTGTATTTTTTACATCAATACGTTGCATATGCATTATCAAATTTCAAAAGCGATATACAACCTAATTTACACTTTAATTTCTTTGACGCTTTCGTTATACAATAAGAGTGAGTAGGCCTTTTTCAAAAAAAGGAAAGAGAAGCAAAATGAGATGTGCTTTTGTTAAAACTTGAGTGGGGATCTTAATATTAAAAGGAAGAGCATGAACTGGTCGATAAACTATACCTGTAACCAACACAATGACGGTTTCAAATATTAGGGTTTCTTTAAAATGTCCTATATACTTAGTTTGTTTATTTATTTTTTACAATATAAGTAAGCTTTTAAACGATTATAAATATATTTAAAAAATTATAAATAAAGGACAACAGAACATATAAATTATTTGTTGGCACAATGCCACGCGACAGAGGAAAAGCCACTAGTCAATATATACAAGCCATAGTAACTACCAAATTACATTAAAGATATTCAGCAATAAATAAATAAATAAAAATAAACATATTTATTTCCGAGGTGTTTGAACTCTAATTCCGTTTACAAGGGCCATGACGTATGATTGATCATGCATTTGGTTAAGGTGCATATATTTTAGACCTTTTTTCGTTCTTGAAGGGATAAATGAAAGCTGGCACACGAGGGCCGCCTTTTTCTTTTCTTTCCTTTTCCCGGAAAAAGCAGTTATATATAAGTTAGAAAAGTAAACTTGGTTTTACAAAATTTTCTGATAAAACAAAATGAAAGGAACTAGTGTTCAAGCTAGATTATATAACTGCTAAGATGCCTAAACAGAAATCACTCGTCGTTTGAGCTATTCATAACTTCTACCAGCACCAACAAAACCAAAAGACCAAATATCTATGATCTTTTCAACAATAAAATTTCCCACTTCGGATGCGTCTTCAATGGTGTTTCTTACCACCACCCTTCTTGCCTATGTTCTTTCCTTTTCCTTTTCCTTTTCCTTTTCCCTTCTTTTCCCTTCATCAAACGTAAACATAAGGGCAACAGAATCACGCTCTCTAGATGGTGTCTGATGCGCTTCACATCAAGTACGCCATTTCTAAAGTGGCCTTCACTCGACTTCAGAACCTGGTCCTCTGGTCGGCGTTTGACCTCGGATCTTTTAAAACCACCGCCATATTTCCCGCCGAAACATCCAAGAATCATCCACTATAGAGATTACACAATTCAGGGTCAGTTCAAAGTTTTTGTGACAGGAAGTGATGAACAAACAATTGGATTGGGCAATGGAGAAGATCAACAATACCACTTGGAGCATTTTCTGTTCCCTTTCCTTCTGTTTCTTCATCCTCCCTTTCGCTACACTAAGGGGTAGTCTTTGTTGTTTTTGAGGCTGTCTCAAGGCCAAAAACAGTATTTTCAGAAATATGATTAAACTTTAAGTCCTCGTGAAGAAAATTTGTTGATTTATATCTTTTTTATTTTCTAATCTGGATATGGACAAGGGCAAAGGTCGCCATACTTTTCCACCAAGAGAAACCACCTTCCTATTTTCCAGTGCCTTCTTCTCTTTCCATGTCGTATGTGAGGAACCTAAAATAGGAAAATTGGTGGTCAAGGAAATAAAAACTTGCACCAAATTCATGAAAACAACAATCAGCAGGAATCTGAGGATTTATGCATACTTATGCACATACACACATATTCACATATTATTTATTTGAAGATCTTCCATCTAAGTATCATGTAGATGGTAGTTTACGTCAACAAACATGAGAAAATCAATGCATCCATTATAGCTATGATTGCCCATAGTCCTACAAAATCAAACATTTCTAATGCATAAAGTTGGACTAAATAGCATACAGCATCATAAAGCAAAACCGGAAACACTATTATTCCAACAAATTGTACTAAAACTATTGTTCAACAATGGACAAGGAAAAGGTCAGTAACATATGAGTCACGATGCTAACATTGTCAAGAGATTTAAGTTCATACAATTTTTAAGATGCTTCATTGTAATTAAAAGACGCCAGTTTGTAGTTTATGCTTCTCAGGCTTCTCTGATCCTTCACATCAAGCACAAATGAAGAACTATCCAAGCAACTGACCCAATCTTCTTGTTCACTTTCTTAGCAACTTAGAAACTCCTTACAGGAATGAGCATGATCACCAAATCAAAATTAGGCTGTCTCTAGGTAGATATCTGAAGAAGCATATATTGGACATAACACTAGATCCTCAAAATTTTGACTGCACACAAATCTACGCATTATAGTTTTTTATTTTTATTTTTATTTTTATACAGTGTGGGGCCTATGCCTCCCTTTTATTAAGAAATAAAATCACCAGAATTCAAACCTTGATGGACACACGAACACACACACATGCCTAGCCACTTTAGGCATTTTAGCTTCTACTCAGGAAGGAAATTAATAAAGAAACTAAGATGTTCTATATTGATTTTGCACTTAAAAGTAGCTAAATAGTCTACTTACGATCAACAACCAAAACAACTTTTTTTCCCCCTTTTATTGCTTAAATATGACATATAATAGAAACTGGGAGCTGAGCCCCAGACTCAGTGCCATCCAAACAACATATATGGCAATGAGATTAATGGGAATGGTACCAGAAAACATAGGATAACCAAGCTCTTTTAGCTAAATTATTTGCCAAGGAGCCTAAAAACTGAAAAAATACCAGAGCGACAATTAAGCAAGACATTCTTGACATCCCATGGATAGGTACTTGCAAAATGCATAAAAAAGTTTTAAACACTCTTACACCATCAAACACTTTAGACCTTAATTCGCTTAGTGATGTTATCCAGCGTTTTTCAACTTGCTTGAGATAGCCACATCAAGGCAGCTCAAGAAGTGGCACAACCAAATCCTTCGAGCCTCCTGCAACTATGTTAGCATCTCAAAGAAATTTCAACCTCAATTTCAAAAGCGCTTTACTCTTAGTAGCCGTTCAAAGAGGGTTTTTTTTTTTTTTTTTTTTTTCATTGCCCGCCAATGCATTACACCTCAATATGCATGTTCTCTATATTATGGGGACAAAAAATGAACTTTACCATCCTTCTGTAATCCCAATGCATGGACCCTCTGAGTTCTTAAAAATAAATAAATCCTGCTTTAACAATACCAATTTATAGTTTTCTATGATATATTTGCAATCACTTAATAAAAGTACATAAACTATATCCTACATTAGGGAATCAAATTATGACTATATGCTAGACTCAATTCTTCCTTAATGAAAAGTAACAGACATAATTCTAATAAAAGCCACAATATTAGAATTCTCTTTGGAAAAAAAAGAGAGCAAAAATAGAGAGAATTATACATACCCAGAAGCTCGATATCCTTCATAATCTTCCTAATGTCCATTCTTTCGTCTTTGGGTTTCTGAGGAGCTCTTGAGGATCTTCCCCTATCGCCTTGTTTATCTTTATACATATTTGCTTTGTATAACTTCTCAGAGGCATACGAAGAAAAAGATCAAGAAGGGATACCGAAAATTGGAAAACATTAACGGTTCAGAAATCACTCAAAACTGAAAAAAAAAAAGAAAGAAAAAAGATGGCATCAATGTTTGCGAGCCATAAACGTTTCCGAAACAAAACTTACAGTGGAAGGGTGAACAAATGGATACCTGCAGTGCTGCACAGTTCTGGGTGATGGCAGATGCCCTGCTTCGCTCCGCAACGGCGGCAACGAGACAGGTACGAGAGTTAACACACAATTTTTGGCGGGAGTGGCGATGGTACTAGGAGTAGGAGGGACTAGGGAGGACGGCGGATGCTCTAATGAGGTTTCCCGTCGTTTACGGCTGTTTGCTAATCCGGTCGAGGTTACAATATGGAACTCGGTCGGTAAACGTAAGTGTAAGGATATTTTTGTCTTTTAATTTTTTATTTTTTTCTTTATGTTTTGGCCCTTGAACTTGTCATTCATGCGTAGTTTACTGCTCCAGTTTTTTATTTTATTAAATAAGTTTTTTATAACATCTCCGTTGATACGCCATAATTTTTTTTTATTAAAATTAGCACGTGATTTTTATATAAATGACCAATTAATGATATAAATGATCACTTTTATATATTTTAATTTTAATTTATTGTGATTTATATGTTTAATTAAGTTTCAATGGATAATAATAATTTTAAATTAACTTTGTTTTAGATAAAAATTTAGGATAATACTTATAAAAACATACCTTGTAGCCTTTTAATTAACAACCCATGTAAAATCATAGGTCAATTTCTCAAAAAAATTAACATCGTTATTAATGAAGTCATTTGCTACAAATATATAAGTTTAAAAAGGCAACTTGTCAAAATTTAAAATTCAAGTAGCAAATTACAAATATGCAATAAATTCATCTAGTAACAATGCAAAAATAGAGCAAAAATATTCACTTAGGGTCCATTCAGAGAGTTTGTGCTTATACCTTTAAGCAATAGAAGAAAATAAGTATAAGTTAGAGTTTTCTGATTAGTATTTGAATAATGCATTGAAAAAAAAAACTTATGAACATATTTGGTTAAATAAGTCAAAAACTCTTATTGTTATAAGAAATAATGTAACACAAGGATATCGATAGAATTTGTATTATGTTATTCACAAATAAAAGATTAAAAAAGTAAATAAAAAACTTTTCATAAGCACTAAAAAAGTGGATTGGTCCAAATGAGCCAATAAAAGCTAAAAGTTCAATCTGCTTGTCTAGTCAAGCATGTTAGAAAGCAACTTGTAGATTAAATGAGCAAAGTTCCTTATTTTGAGCCATTCTAAGATGGGCCTTAAGAAAGGCTCTAATTATAGAAGATAAGGCTTTTCAACATCTTTGCCTTTTAAACTTATCACACATTTATAATTTTTGCTTCAAATTTTTAACTTTAGCAATTTACATTCTAAACTTATAAATTTGAAGCAGCAATAATAATTTCTTTTTATATTGAAATGTAACTATGATTTTTACTTGGAACATTGATTAATTACATGAATGATTAAGTTCACATATTTCAACTCAAGTTTACTGTAATTAAAATCTTTAACTAATAAGGTGTTTGATACATTTAGTTTGAACCAATAACAGTATAAAACTCTTACATGCCACAATGTAAAGCAAAAAGTAGATACAATATAAATATAATATTTGAACCAATTTTTTCAGTTCAAACCGGTTTGCCAAGCACCTATAAGTTTTATCAAATCAAAAGTTTTAAATTAACTTTATGTTAATTATAAATTTTGGGTTAACATTCATAAAAAAGACTTTTCATGCCTTTATTTTGAATCACATGTCGCTTTCAATAAAAAATTAATAATCTCAGGGTGCAAATTGTGAAAATTAGAAGTTCATAAACATAATTGCAAATATGCGATAAGTTTATTGGAGAATGGTGAAAAAAGGCATAAAAGAAATGACAATCTGTGTATAATGACCCTACTTATATGGCCGTAACTTAATTACATAATCTTATTTTTAAACATATCTTATCATGAAATACTTAAATTTGCGAAAATTTTTCAAGCATAATAATAATTATTTAAGATTGTTTCTTTTAGAACATTTCTTAATTTGAAATAGGACTTTTTAAAACATTTTTTAAAATTAAATATCGTTGTAAATTTTCTTATTTGAAACTTATATATATTTGTTGCAGTAACTGTTGCAATATATTGATATTGAAATTTCCTACATTAAGGTTGTATGACTACAACCTCGGTTGTCAAGACATGTATAGTACTATTTGAACATCATAGATACATAATCTATTGTTATCATACTGCTAAAATTACGTTTATGTAAGCGATATCAATTCTCAAATCTACCATTCATCCACCGCTCGCCCCTGCTCATCAAGCATCGATGACAAGTTTCTTACCTACAACATAAACATACTTGAATGAGCTTTCGCATAACAAGTAGGAACTTACACTTACAAAACATAATTGAAAACATTTAATAAAAACATGCATGAACCATTTATGCTTGTTATGAATGTGTTTTATGCTTAATCATAAAAGCCTTACCTTGCATATGGGCATGAGTGCTTGAATCATTTGCACGCAGTGCTTGGGAGGTTAGAGTCCGTGAAGTCCCCAACAACTCCGAGGTCATAATGTTAAACTTAACTTTATGCCTCCCTATAGGTCAAGAAGTTAGTACGTCACTCTTAACTAATCCTTTTTATATTCATTTTACTTGTCTTATTGTTTGTTTGCAGTATGACATGTTATTTGTTGGAAAAATAGTACGTAGTGGAATTTTAAATTTTTATGTCAGAGTATTTTCTAAAACACAAGTTTGACATACTCTATGCATAAATTAACTAGATCTTACTAAACTTTTAGATGCCAAAAAGCTACCACAATAAGTGAGAGAAGTAACGTTCCAGAAGGACCTCAACTAACTGGCCTTCTTTGCTATTCTCTATCCTCGATTGAAGTGAATGTAGGCTCATGTCGTTTAGCTTTTCCCCAAGTGGCTCTCCTTCCAACTAGTTGAGAAATACCCAAAGCTATAATTTATGATTTGTGAGTGATAACTCTTTAGGGAGTTTCAGAGTCTCACTAACAGAGTCTCACTCTAGATTTTTCAACTAATCTAAATAATAATAAGACTCACTTCTCTTTTATAGAAGTTGGGCCTATGAGTTAGTCCGATAAGGCCTCAAAAATTCGAATCAGAATCAAATCATAATCAATATATGATAAAATTTACGTAAAAATGCATGATTCTTTTATAGCCTGGTCGGTAGGCCGAACTAGTAGATTGGCTTGTCGAACCTCTTCAATCGGCACGCTGAACTTAAAGATCGACCTGTCAAACTTGCGACAAAAAGTTCCCTGTGAATCTTTATTTCCCACCCAAGATTCTAGGATTAGGGCCTCAGTTTTAATTCAAATAACCTAATAGAGAAGTTATCTGATTAAAATAGTTATATCTAGATAATCTCTAGGAAAATAAATAATTCTAATAATTTAAAAAGTTTATCTTGAATTAATTCAAAATTAATCCAACCGATAAACAAACATGAATTATCTGATCCCAATAATTCAACAAGTTTATCATGAATTAATTTGATTACAAAATTAATTCAACCGATAAACAAACATGAATTATCCAATTCTACCGAATTTTAGCCAATCTGATAAATTTGACATAATTCATCAATTATTGGCAAAGCACACCGTATCATTATAGGATTTTTATGAGCTAGCAAAGGGGACCTGATGGACCTATATAGCTCAAGCTCCTAATAATTATAAAACCCAATATCTTAGATATAATTTTATAATTATCAACTCCAATGCTACTCCATTAAAAGTTTGGAGCTGCACTCTCGAACTATATAGAATTACAAAGCCTTATAGCTAAGTCTCCATGACATATTATAATTTATCACATCCCTATAAAATTATCTATAATTGGCTTAAGGACAAGTTCTGTTTTACCTTCCCGATTGTTTTTCTCTTACATTCTATTATCTTACCATCAGAAAACTTACCATCCAAAGACAATATACCATTCGGTTACACCTATATATCTAAATGGTTGAGCGCTCTAGTTTTCCAATTACAGGATAATGCATAAAAGAGGATTTCACTACTCCTAAAGAGGAGCTATAAATTCCATATCTATGAATAACAAGTCTACGCCATCAAGAGTTATGCCTCCAACGTACCGGTATACGTACCACTATAAAATGTGGATGTCACCATTTGGTACATCAAAAGACATAAGTCAAGACAACAGGTCCACTATTCATCTCAAGATTAAGATACGAAACAAATGATTGTCTAAAGTGAATTGATTTGCCGAGACAGAAGTATTAATCCAAATTAATTCACTTTATGTCCCAATCCAACATATCGTCACCTATGACAATGTGTCAATGTTTCTATTCGTAGAGTCCACCTCCGATGGTTAAAACAAACTATCTCCCAATAGGGATATAGACAAAATAACAATCTTTACTTGAATAAAGCGCCCAACTTTATTCCCTTGATTGCGGATCTTATGAATTAGACCATCACCTTAAGAATCGTGTCTTCTTCATAATCTGTTCATCATATGCCCAATTCTTAAGGTTTAGACCGACAGTCTCAGACTTTTGTTTTCTTAATATATATTCAAAAAATATGAGCTTAAAGAGGACAAGATTTGGTATAAAAAATAATAAACAAATTCTTTATTGATAAAAATGTCTCCAAAAACATATTACATTTTTACTCCTTAGGGCATACATGTCCAACATTACTATATAGCATCATGTAACATAAAAACATAACCATACTTAATATAAAGTAAGCATACTAAACAATTTAATGTTGCCTAATATCACATACATAATGTAGCATGGCATGACATAACGTAATGGTCACATACAAGTATACACAGTTGTAAGTAATAAAGATAAGAGTATGAGTGTTGATTTCATAAGGATCAGATAACTCGGTTTTTATTATCTCTCACAATTTAAGCATTTCAATATTATTTGGAGAATCAAGATTTAATAGTGATTTTAATTAAAAAAAGCAAGGAATTAAAGAAAACTTAAATAAAAATAAAAATAATAAACTAAAGAAAGCTTAAATTATGGGGACCCAATGAAAAAAAATCCTAGAGGGACTACTTCACCTAGTCTTCATCATGTTCATTCATTTGCCTAGATTATTGCTAATTAATTAACTCAATTTATTGACCTAAAATTCCACGTATCCCAAACTTTCTTCTCCCAACACAATTGAGAAATGCCCAAAATTGTTAGACTATGTGCCTTAAGGTTTAAATGATGTAATAGTTTTTAAGATATTTAAATCAACAAAAAATTATTATTTATGTCATATATCAAATATTGTCCTTTTTATGTTCATTTATTTTGAATATATGATAAGTAAATAGAATTTTGAGACTATCAATCTAAACTTATAAGATCGTACATATAGACAAATTATGCAGTAGATATAAATCTTAAGGTGATAGTATAAATATAAAAGGTCTGCGATTTAGGGGGTAAAATTGGCTGCGTTATTTAAGTCAAGATTGTTGTGTTATTTATATCCCTAACGAGTGATGGCTTTCTTGGTCATGAGAGTAGGACTCTACGAGTAGAGACATTAGTATATTGTCATTAGTGACGGTATATTGGATCGAGACTACAGATAAATTGATTTAATTAATAATTCTGTCTGAATAAATCAATTCACTTTAGACAATCATATGTGTGACATCAGACACATTTTATGAATTCCTCCTAAACTATATCACTTATGTCAAACTACCTCCAAACTTTAAAATGTACTTCTTGTACCCTCTAAACAATAATACTTCTCTATATTCACTCCTAAACTTTGAAACGTGTTGTTTTTTTTTAGAGAAAATAATCGTTAATAGACTTATTAAAAAGATAAATTCACTAGTTTATTTAAAATCCTTAAAGAACCAACTTAAATTACTGTAGTTCTCTACTTTTCATCCATCTTTTTTTGGCTTTTGAGTAGGTGTTCTGAAGACAAAATATTTGAGAGTTGGGTATCCAACTAGATCATATAAAGTGAAAAATACATTTATATTAGCCCTTAAGTATCATGCCTACTCTTAAATCAGACGGATATTTAGTAATTCCATTAAAAAAATAATGTTTCAAAGTTCATGGGGTGAATTTAGAGAAATATATACTTTAAGGGAAACAATGTATACATTTTAAAGTTTGAGACATATTGACAAAGGTGACATAGTTCGGGGGGAATTCATGAAATTTACCTATGTTACATCTTGATCCTGAAATAAATCAATAAGTCCATGCTATTGACTTTTATTTTTTAATGTACCAAAGGTTGACATCTTAAATTAATTAAAGGTACACATGTTAGTACATTGGAGATATGACTCTTGAATGACGTAGGCTCTTTACTCATATATATAGAATCCATAGCTCTTTTGTAGAGTTAAGGTTGTTCTCTTACAAGCGTTATCCTGTAATTGAAAACTAGAGCGGTTAACTATTTGGACACATATGTGTAATCAAATAGTATACTATTTGTATTAGTCATGAATAGTGAGTATTCCAATAGTGAGATAATAGAACGTAAGATAAATATAATTCAGAACGTAAAACAAAATTTATCCTAAAGCCGATTATGGATCCTATAGAGATATTGTACATGATGATATGTCATGGACCAAAAAACTTATTGGAGTTTTGTAAATATATAGTTCGAGAGTACAACTTTAACATTTTAGTGGAATAGCTTTAGAGTTAATAATTACAAAATGTATGTATTGCAAACATGTCATTTTATAATCATAGGAGTTTGATCTATATATATATGTCTATCGGGTCTTTTTTGCTAGCTCATATATTTTCCTGTAATGATATGACATGTTTTTCTAACAAATTGGTAAATTATAATAATTCTTAAATTTAGTTAATTGGATTTAACAATTCATGTTAGTTTATTGGCTGGAATTAATTTTATGAATTAATTCAAAATACATATGTTGAATTATTTGAATATAGGATTATCTATATATAACTATTTTAATCTATATACGAATTTTTAATCAGATAAATATTTGGGTTATTTAAATTAAAACTGAGGTTCTATGAATGAAACCTGGACTAAATAAAGTAGTAATTATTCAATTAGCTCACATAGGTGGATCAGGTAGCTCTCCAAGAGCTGAAAGTGCATGATAGATGACTGCCACGATGGTCCAGTTAACTGACTCCAGTATAGGGCAATCAAACGCGCCTTACCAGGTTAGTGATCGATCTCAAATATGGTTTTAGCTACAAGATTTGATTCTAAATCGCATTTAAGGCCCCATCTAATAAGAAAAGATGCTTTATCAGCCACAATAAATAGGAAACATGTTCCTATTGTCATTTAGGTCACTTGAGAGTTTTAGAGAGAGTTTTCAACAGAGAAAAACTCTATAACTCCTATAGAATTATTGCTCAACATCAAATCTTAATTCTTGGTTTTCTCTTGTGGCTGGAAGAAGACATTACTAAGAGAAAGACTAAACGATGTATGTCCACTAACACTCCAATCACGTAAAAGAGAATAGCAATGAAGTCTAGTTGGTTGAAGCTCTTTCAGTCATATTTTCATGTAGTAGTTTTGAATAAAATCATTCCATTAGAAATATGGTTTTTGATCTATAAGGTACAAAAATCTATTATTAATTTATCGTATATAACCTGTCTAACTTGTTCTTAGAAAAAGGTTTTTATTAAAAATTTTAAAATTCTACTGCGTATTCGTTTTCCAACAAAAACAACCAATTCTAATATTCCTATGTAGCATTAATTATCAAGAACTCATTAAGATTAAATTCTATTAAATTTCACAAAGAGAAGTATAGGTCTTCTAACTCCATATTTGCTATGTTGTGTTTCCCAAACTAATATTTAGAATTTTCCTCTCTTAAATACTATTTCTAAATGATAAATTAACTAATTGGTGATCAGCTATTACGGACATTAAGATCAAAGAAACATAAATAAATAGAAAGAAAATTAGATTGCAATGACTATAGGCAAAATACAAAAACATGAATCCAGCTAGGCTACATAGCTCGCTAGAACAAATATCAAGCTCAACATGGTCTCAACAAAATTAAAAATAAAAAACATAATAATAAATATAGAATCCATAACAATCATCAAAGGAAATCAAAAGAAAGACGGGAAATAGAAATAAACTAGTCGATCCAATCTTCACGTGCTCTCTACTTCCTCCTATTCTCTTCAAAATCCTCAAGAGACTGTTATCTTTTCTAATTAAGTTTCCCCAAAGTCTAATTGTAAAACCATAAAGTGGCTATGTATATATGGCCGAAAAATTGAGGGGTTTCTCTCAATATTAGCATCAAAATCTACATTTCTTGGGTCAAAAGCAAGATAGTGTTGAGGGAGAGACTTTTTGGCATAGTCGTGCACCTCAGGTGAACAACTATGAGGCAAGAAGTGAAATGCATGGCTGTGAGCTTGAGATGATGCTCCAACGCCAATGCTTCAGTCCACCACACGACTGCACGACTTGTATGGCGTTGGGGCATGATTTGGCAAATTGCTAGCCTAGGATCCCTTTTACACTAGGGTGGGAAATTTGTGGCACAAGGCTGTGCCTTTGCTGCTCTTTCAAGCCAAAGAAAGCTCAAATGATCACCATTCCTTAACTTTTATCAAACCTAGCAAGAACATAAAAACATAACATACAAAATATAATAAATGTCTTAAAATTAGCAAAATAAACAAGTAAGGACAACAAATAAAACTAACTTATCAAACTCCCTTAAACTTATAAATTTGCTAGTCCTCGAGCAAAAAGAAGATAAACGAGCAAAAGAGAGAAATGAAAAAAACCAGTGATTTTCAAAGTGAGTGCATAGTAAGAAGTGTTCCATTTTAGCTCGTTCAATTAGTACGAACACAAATTCACTTTCAATTTCCTTTATTTCTTTTTCTTAACACCATGCATTTTATTCTCTCATTCTTCTTCCTTTTTTTTTTTTTTTGAAAAGAGATGCTACATCCTCAAACTTGTGATTTTTCTGATTCTATGACTTTTGGATGCAACACTCCTTGAAATTTCATTTTTTTTTATTTCATTCAATACAAATAAAGACCAAACCTCAAATTAAAATTTCTTCACACAACCACCTTACACTTTTTCAAACCACAACTCAAGGATTTGTCTTAGAATGGTTTCAATGGTTATGATTGTTGCACAAAATGTGGAAAATCCAATCCCACAATGCCACATTGCCCCAACTGCTCCATTTTTAGCCCAGTGCGAGTCACAAGCAGAAATGTGTACATGAGCTTTGTCAGATGCCCTATTTAACGCTTTTCTTCTTTGGCTAGTGTTATTAAGGAAAAGAAAACAAATAAAAAGGGGAAAGTAACCATTTTTTAAGTATAATAGCTTGATATCAAACTTTAAATTAGGACTAGATCCCGGTATATGCTTGAGAACAAGGCGCCATGGCTTCCAAAATCTAGTGCTATGCGCCTAAACGTGAATTGAAAAATTATCCAACTTCAAATTTTATCTAAATTTTATATTTGCTCAAAGCATATAAAAAGGATCCTTTTAGGTTGTTTAATGAAGGCCTAATCCCCCAAATTAGAGAATCGGAGAGAAATACATAGGTAAATTTTTATTAGGATTTTGTGTCTATCTTTGTCTAAGAGCTTGTTATTCATGTTGATTGTTTATTTTACTGTTCTTAATGTGTTTGAATATTTGGCTAGTATTTGAATTGTTTTGAAGACCTAGATTGAAACCCCAGAAGAAAGATATTTAGGAATAACTTCTAGTAAAATTAATCGTAAGGTGTATGCAACATCAAGCGATAGTAGTATGACTTGCGTGAACAATTGAGAGAGCCATAAATCATAATGAGTTATTAGAGTGATAGAATTCACATCAAGTGATAGTGAGGTTACATGCTAAAGATATTTTTTTAATATCATCTCCAAAAGGAATATTAAGTAGTTTAGGGTTTCTCGTTCTAACACATAATTAATGGGCAATGTTAATCAGAATAATGAATTAAATTATATTAGTTTTGTTGAAATCGACTAGCTAGTATTTTATTTATTGGAGTAGTTTCTTTTATATTTTTCATATTTTTATTTTATTTTGGGTTGTTTAAATAATTGTAAAGTTAACTAATTTTAGTATTTAATTAATTAAATGCAATCATTGTGGGAATAATACTTTCTTATCACTTTATTACTTGTTGCGATTTGTGCATTAGCGAAAAATTCACATCATAGGTCTCTTTGAATATTTTGGGAGTGGCAATGCATCTCAACACCACCTAGAAGGGTACGTTTATGTATCTTATGGCAACGTATGATAGTGACAATGGTTTGCTATCTTCCAAAGCACTTTTGTGAAATTGAAGGAGGGATTCATACCCCATGTTATTTTCAGAATTTCCCCTCCATTAATTTGGGGTGATGTTGCCAAGATCGGCAAAATAGACAATCTCTAAGGTAGTTTGGTGATGGTAGGCATGGAACTTCGACGAGTGATGGTGCTACGATGAAATTAGGTGAGGGGTTGCTCCCCGTGTTGCTCTAAACGATGGTGCAATGGTAAAAAGGGCAGCTCCGTCGAGGATTTTCTTGTTAGAATTGGCACCTATATAGCATAGTCTAAATTCCTTAAGGCTATTATAAGATGTAAAGTATTCCAAAATGAATAAAATAAATTCCTTTTATTCTTCTATACATATATCTTGTTGAATATATGTATATATGCAAATATCATAAAGGATCCAAAGCTTGTAAAAGTACATACTCATATATATGAAGTGTTCATAATATAGAGGATAGGACTATGTGCACTAAGTATAAATTTTGGTTTAAAATCATTAGATAAAGCTAGATATTTTATCTTGCTTAAGATTGTGATGTTTATTCCCAACTTGGTGGAATGATCTTGTACAAATTATAGTAATGTGATGATTATTGGATTATGTTTGGAACACATTAATCCTAGACAAAAATATAATTTAAGTTATTGTGTAATTCCATAACAAGAAATTAGAATTCTATTACTTTCATTATTTTATGGATCTTACCTTAATCTCGAGGTGATTGGTGGACTCACCTCTATTCACTATATTTTTGATTGCCAATGAGTAAGATCTATAAATATACAATCAATAACTGGATACATTGGAGACATATTAATATAAGTAGTTAGGGACACTACTCATAGATATGGAATCCACAGCTCTTGCTGGATAGGATGATAAAATAATATTCCCATGAGTATTAATTTGAGAATTTGGGTGACGAGTACTCGCTATTTGATATGGGATATCAAATATTACCTAAATCCTTATTTATGATTTGTTCATAAATAGGTTGCCCATTAGAAAATTAACGAAACTCATAAACAAAGATATAATTGGAGAGGTTGCATCGAAATTTATAAACCTAGCTCTAATTATGAATATTATTGTGGAGGGTATTTTCACATAACAAATGATTATATCAATGGACAACTTTGTTAACAACATTTTATGTTTAAGGTTCCATATAATTTTGCATATAGTTTAAGAGTGCAACCGCAGCTTTCAATAGTGGTGCAAACCAAAGTTAATAATTATTATTAATTCAATTATGAGATAATTAGATTATAAATAATTGTTGGAGCATAAATTTTACATGTTCATTGGGTCCCCTTACTAGCTATATAATATTTTTTTAGATAGATCAATGAAAATTTTCTTACATTAATTTTGTCAATAAGGACAAAATTATAATTTCACACAATAGTCTACCTAGACTTTGTGTGGCACCACATATTGGAACTCTAGGAGTCCACGTGGCACCTGATAAGCTAGTTTTATATTAGTAATTTTGATATTTTTAACTCAATATGTTGTGAGTTTTTGAGTATTTTAGTTGCATTTTATTTGTTTTTATTTTAGTTTTGTTGAATTTTGTTTTCCTTTTTTATTTATTTATTCTTCCTTTATGTGTATAAGTAAAATAAGTAAAATGGGCAAAACAACAACTTGAAATTAAATTGAAGGGCAAAAAGGTCAAAAACTGAGTTGAAGTTGGAAAGTAATTTAGCCCCATTTTCAGCGTAACAACACCATAGGCCGGATCTGATGCGACGCGCTCTACCAAACTTCCTGTGTAGCCCGTGCTTCAACAAAATCCAGTTCACCATTTGTCATGCAAACAAAGCATTGCCATTAGAGCAGCACCACGTGTCTAACTTCTATATATGCCTTGCGTGCTTTATTTTTTCCCTCTTGTGTGGCGTGGGAATTAAGGAAAAATTGGCAGTCATCTCTTATATAAGCGTCTGAAGTATTCAAAGAAAAGGGCGCCGAAGGTACCTTTGTAGCCAAGAGGAGGAGAAAAAAGGAAAAAAAAAATTAGGTTAAGGTTTTATTTTTAGTTTTTTAGGTTTCGGTTTCATTTTAGGTTTTTATTATTATTGGAGAATGTATTTTTCGAGGCTATAATTAGAAGAAGAAGATTTAGAAGAAGAACCCTAAAGGCTTGTGACACCTCCAATTTAGTTTTATTTTTGAGTTTTCTGTCTTTTTATTTTGGTTGTGGTGATCCACACCCTTCGGTTTTTGGAGCCCACCACTGGCAAAAGTCTCCCAACACTGGTAGCTGCGTTTACAAGAACTCGAACTCGAGTTACTTGCTTAAACGGAACAGTCCTCTGTCAACTGAACCAGCCAGGTGTTGGTTATTTAATCATGCCAAATCCAACATATTTATTTTTAATTTTGTTTTAGTTTTCTTTTTCTAGGAGTATGAGGTAGCTGAATTATGGTTGTTCAATTTCTATTCTAATTTTAATTAATTCGATGTTTATTCCATATTGTTGTGTGTTAGAATTTGTTCTTAAAGTATGTGATTGTCTAGCCAACAATTACATAATTTAGGATTTAACTATGAGACTGAGAAGTGATGGTTAAATATGTCCTACGATTGAAATACCATTAGTATATCATAAGTTAGAGATAATTATGAGTATAGTGTAGTGTTTGTGATTTCTTGTATTTAATGAATTGCTACATGTTAAAATCTTGACAAAGATGTAAAATCTATTTGCTTGAGATATGATTATTGATACTTGAGAAAGATTGAAAATTAAGTTAGAGACATTCGTTCTCAGCATAAGAATAAATTTTGATTAATTAAACTAGGTAATTTGAAGAGAATTAATTTAAGTCAAATCGGATGTCGTAATCTTTTATCTATCTGTTTTATCATTTATATTTATTTTATATTTCCTTTTATTTTTTCTATTTTCAATTGTTCAAATAATTTTAAAGTTAATCAATTTCGATACTTAATTAGATTAACACAATCTTTATGGGAATGATACTTTATGTGACACCCTAAATTTTAAGCTATGGGTCTAGTTGAGATTATATGAATATGTTTTATTTTTATCACTTATTTATTGATTTTATTTACGAAATTGCCATGTGTTTATGGGATGATAGAACTTCATGCAAAGGTATTATATTTATATATATATATATATATATATATATATATATGTTTTATGTAGTAGTTGGCTTCCGTATGAAGAAATGAAGATTGGTAATCATTATGTTAAATTTGTGTGTGGTAGAAAAATTACTAGTAGTTGCCATATTTTATTTTATAGAGGTTTGTGCACAATATTTTGTAAGTTGCAATGTTTGGTGGCCGTGGATGACTTAGAGAAAGTGGATGTGTGTGTTTGTTGTGGTATAATTTTGACTTATGGTCATATTATCTTCAATCTTTTTTAATTCTTTTATAATTGATTTATTGACTTATTTGGAATCCTATACATGTGGTAGGTCAGGGTAATATCATTATGTTCCCTATTGAATCATTGACTTAGACTTTCCTCTAATTCCTCTCATCCTTTCACGGATATATTACATCTTGGCCTAACATTTCTAGTGTATTAATTATTCCTTTCTTATCTCATCATTAAGGTAATATCATTATGTTCCCCATTGAATCATTGACTTAGAATTTCCTCTAATTCCTCTCATCCTTTCACGGATATATATTGTATCTTGGCCTAACATTTGTAGTGTATTAATTATTCCTTTCCTATCCCATCATTTCTTATATTTCTCACCCGAATTGCTCTTTTTTTAATATCTCCCACAAATCCTCTCAAACCCATTTAGAAAGTTATCAATTCTTTTACGTATAGAAAATTATCAATTCTTTTACCTATTGTTCCCATCCTTCATATAATTCTCTCCACTCATCTTATTTCACGTCTTCCAACGGAATATGAGATGATGATGTATAGAATCTAAGATGATCATGACTAAACGGTTTGAGTAAGTATACCCTCCACTGCATCATTTGAACAATAGTATGTTTTAAAGCATGTTTTAAAGTTATATATGTTGCTATGATGAATATGTTTAAAGATGTTTTTATGATTTTTCATGAGTATGATGTGAACTCTCTTGTTGTCATGAACTAGTCACGTTATTCATGTTTATATGGTCAAATCCTTGAGGAAGAAGTAAGTTCCAAGATAGGGACCATTCATGTATGTATGTTATGGGTTCTGATTGCTAGAGATTAACGTTATGCTACGGGCCCAAAATCCTGAAAGTAATATATGTTTATGAAAGTATGTTTTTATGTGGAACTACCATGGTTTACTTACTAAGCATTATGCTTATATAGTTCTCGTTATGCATGTGAGCTTCCCAGTAAAGATGTAGACGACTGAGCAAGAATGGTCGAAGGTCCCATGACGAGTCTAAGATGCAATATTTATTTCCAAGTATTCCTTTGATGTAATTAGAAACTAAGAATTGTTATTGAGGACATTTAGGGGGTTTTGTTTAGCTTTTGTATAAGTGTTGTAATCTTATTATTTCAGCTGCTAATGATATGATAATTTATGCATTAAAGTTGAGTTAAGGTTTGGTTATTTTTCCTATAGTGTCTATGATCGGTCTACCAATGTTCGGCCTACCGATGGAAAGTTCGGCTTGCCGAACTGGCCCATCTTCTCATGCATGAACGAATGATGCATAGCGCTCTTTTCCTCTCTTTCCTAGTGGGGGGAGGGGAATGGGGTCGCTACAATTTATGGTATCAGAGAGGAACAATTCTCGAGGATTTTAGTTTGTCATGGGACCAAGAACTCAGTCAAGTAAGTATTATAATAGTTTAGTTTATGGGTCTATAAGTTCAACTCTTGATTTGGAGATAAGATAAGAGATATGTTAAGTTTTGAAGTTTTAGAATAGCTAAATTTCAAGGGCAAAATTTTTATAAGAAAGGGGGAATTGTAACACCCTAAATTTTAAGCTATGGGTCTAGTTGAAATTATATAAATATGTTTTATTTTTATCACTTATTTATTGATTTTTTTATGAAATTGCCATGTGTTTATGGGATGACAGAACTTCATGCAAAGGTATTATATATATATATATATATATATATATATATATATATATGTTTTATGTGGTAGTTGGCTTCCGTATGAAGAAATGAAGATTGGTAATCATTATGTTAAATTTGTGTGTGGTAGACAAATTATTAGTAGTTGCCATATTTTATTTTACAGAGGTTTGTGCACAATATTTTGTAAGTTGCAATGTTTGGTGGCCGCGGATGACTTTGAGAAAGTGGATGTGTGTGTTTGTTGTGGTATAATTTGGACTTATGGTCATATTATCTTCAATCTTTTTTTAATTCTTTTATAATTGATTTATTGACTTGTTTGGAATCCTATACATGTGGTAGGTCAAGGTAATATCATTATGTTCCTTATTGAATCATTGACTTAGAGAATTGTAACACCCTAAATATGTTAAATAAGATGAGTGGAGAGAATAATGTGAAGGATGGGAACAATAGGTAAAAGAATTGATAATTTTCTATACGTAAAAGAATTGATAACTTTCTAAATGGGTTTGAGAGGATTTGTGGGAGATATAAAAAAAAGAGCAATTCGGGTGAGAAATATAACAAATGATGGGATAGGAAAGGAATAATTAATACACTACAAATGTTAGGCCAAGATACAATATATATCGGTGAAAGGATGAGAGGAATTAGAGGAAAGTCCAAGTCAATGATTCAATAAGGAACATAATGATATTACCTTAATGATGAGCTAAGAAAGGAATAATTAATACACTAGAAATGTTAGGCCAAGATGCAATATATCCGTGAAAGGATGAGAGGAATTAGAGGAAAGTCTAAGTCAATGATTCAATAGGGAACATAATAATATTACCTTGACCTACAACATGTATAGGATTCCAAATATGTCAATAAATCAATTATAAAAGAATTAAAAAAGATTGAAGATAATATGACCATAAGTCAAAATTATACCACAACAAACACACATATCCACTTTCTCTAAGTCATCCACGGCCACTAAACATTGCAACTTACAAAAATATTGTGCACAAACCTCTATAAAATAAAATATGGCAACTACTAGTAATTTGTCTACCACACACAAATTTAACATAATGATTACCAATCTTCATTTCTTCATACGGAAGCCAACTACTACATAAAACATATATATATATATATATATATATAATGGTTATACCTTTGCATGAAGTTCTATCATCCCATAAACACATGGCAGTTTCGTAAAAAAAAATCAATAAATAAGTGATAAAAATAAAACATATTCATATAATCTCAACTAGACCCATAGCTTAAAATTTAGGGCGTTATACTTTATACTTATCACTTTTTTACTTGTCTACGATTTCATGACTTGGAGATTTTTGGCAACAAGTATTTGACACTATTGCCGGGGATACCAATTAGCACTAGGATTATTTTGAACATTTGTTTTATTTTGTTTTTATTTGCTCTTTTTTTTTTCTTTAAGTCGTTTGCTTTGCAAGGTACTTCATGATGTTTCATTTGAATATCTTTGCATTTTTGCCTAACAATACATGGAAACTTTTTATGCTGCTTGGGGAAGATTCAATGATATGGTTGAACAATACTCTAGCTACAATCTTTCACATCAGTCACTTACTTTCTTTTTCTACTATGGTTTAGATGAGGAGACAAGAAGTTAGGTGGATAATGGAGCTTTGGCAACCAATGGTCACTTGTTAAATAGAAGCCATGAGAGCGCAATGTTTTTGTTGAATGATATGGCAGATTTTAACTACTACTAACATTGGGATCCTTCACTGTAGGCTTGGAGTCACCAATACCCTCCACACATCCATCACCCTAATATTATAAACCAACCAATTGGGCATCAAGAAGAGAAGAAATTGATTTTTGAAGAAGCAATGGACCAATTGGAGAGCACTTTCAACCGATTTATGGAGAAGACTGATACATTGGAAGTTGAAATCAACTCTAGATGGTATCTTGATGAACAAATGAAATATCTTAAGAGAACAACTTTAGAGAGCTACGAAGAGGATAAAGTGAAAATTTTCAATTCTTATAGAAAATATCAAATGTTGAACAATAAGACATGGCTTGATGATGATGACTCAAACAATTAAGGTTGAGAGAGTTATTCAAATAATGGAAAAGTTTCATGGGAATCTGAGCTACTCAAGGAGATTGAGCCTCAGGATGAAAACATAGAAGCCCTTGATATGGTCTTAGCTCAACACCTAAACAGTCATGTGATTGACACATAATATATAGCCGGAAGCTGCTCTTTGAGGAGCTCTTCTCTAAAAGTCAAGCCCATGACTATAAATCAAGCATTTCTTAGGAGGCAACCCAAGTTTTCTAAACTTTATTTCTAGTTTGTTTTTATTTTTGTTATTTTTTAGTTTTTTTAGTTATTAATCTTTTGATTTCTTTTTAGTTCTTATTTAGGCTTTTAAGCACGTTTGAGGGCTGATGTACAAAATGTTCACATCTTTTTCGACAATCTCGAATAGCATGAAAAGAAAAAGTTGCCCAGCACCATCATTTTTTCAGGGAAGCTCTCTTTACCCTCTTTGTGCTTTCTTTGTCTTAACATTGAGGACAATGTTATTTTAAAGTTTTAGGGTAAGAGTTTAATTTTTTTTCTTAGGCTTTCTTAGGAGTTCTGTTACTTTTTCTTAGGATTTAAAAAAAAAAAATTTTAGGATTTAGAAAAAATTAAAAAAAATGATTGTTTTTGTTTTGGAGTGATGATGAAGTTTGATATCAAAAGCTTATGATAAGAATTTGATTGAAATTAAATTGATTCTTGCTAAATGGTCTCGCGTTTATTTACGCATTTTAAACTAACCTCAAGTATAAGGTTGTCTCAAGTAATATTTTCTCGGTGAATCCAAGGTCGAACCCACAGGGAAGGATTTATTCAATTTCGGTACATGTATTATATTAACTTTTTCTTTTTTATTTAAACTGAAAAATTTGAGGATTAATATTTATTATTCACAGAAGGTATTTATAATATTTATACATTTTTACAACATTTTTCATCTTTAAATTTTGATAATTTGAAACTTTAATAACAAAAAATGCAAATAATAACTTAAGCAGACTAACAATAATAATAACGACAATTTAAGAAAGTAAAGCAACAATAATAACAGGACTGAGGTTCAAAGGTTCTATTTTGACAATTATCTTCAATATATTTTAGTTTCTCTTTTTATTTATTAGTTGATTTAAGTATACACTATGCCATCCTATGTCGACAATAAATCAAGATTTACTAAGCATTTACTGTGTCATTCCATGTCTATAATATAGCAAAAACACAACTTAATAAATAAGCAGCGTTTCAACATAACTTAACTAAAATAACAACCAAGATAGTAGGTAAAGCATTTACCGAGCCATTCTCTATCTATAAGTAATCAAGGTCCTCCCAAGCATTATCCGTGTCAGTCTATGTCGTCGATAAATCAGAACCGTAATTTTGGCAGAGTTCTAGCTAAGAAAATATTGAAATTCTAAGTTTTCTAAGAAAATATTTTGGCATAACAACAGCTTAGAAAACTAAGAAAAACAAAAAATATTGAAGATAATTTTGCCAGAATTTTCCCCTCTCCCCTCAGCTAAAAAGAAATTTAAAAAGACATAATTAATAAAATACTACTAATATTATTGAGCATAATTTTTACAACATAAACTAGAAAATATTTTACAAGAAACTAAACTGAAAACTAAAATAAAAACTAGACTATAATTATTACAACAACATTCTTATGCTGTGAGAGGGGTTCCTAACTAAGGCAAATGCCTTGGTATTTATAGGGGATTGGATTTACTAACAGCCATTTGAAATTAATGCTTTTGCCTGTTGAAAGTTGACCGATTCAAATTATTTTCTTCTTCTTTCACGCTGATTTGCACTCAAGAGAATGCAAATTTGTCTTTGAGATTCTCTGCTTCGCAGTACATGGCAGCACTGAAACGGATTGATCGTGACGGTTAATCGCATGATCCAACGGTTGTCAGGCACTCGCAAATTGGGCCTAGGTGGGACCGAGATTTAAGGTCGATGGATGAGTCAAAGTATTCAGATCTGACAGTTCAAAGAACGGATGCATGTGGACACGACCGCACAGGATCCAAAGCAGCCTGAGACTCCCCTGCCTTGCCTGCAGCTTTGTCGGCGCGTGTAACGCATGTGCCAATCAGATTTAGACACGTGGACTGCACGTTGAGATTCCGCTGACGCACCGGATGACGCGTTGACACACGTCTCTTCCTTGGAAGGCTGAGATTAATTTGTCAATTGTTCCGGCGGTCCTTATTACGCCACGTGTCCCTTCTATATGAATCTGAATATTTTAAGGATCTTTTTATGCATTTGATGTCCGATTTTATCCATTTTGATGTCGTTTTGCTCAGTTTTTCCTCCAGATTTCAAATCTAAAAATCACAAACACACTAATATTAATTATTTTACAAACATAATATTTACAAAAATATTAAAAATATTTATTTTACAATAAAACACACAAAAAATAGATAAAAACTCCTAAAATTTTCAGTCTCTTACGGTTTAGCATAGATATAATTTTTATGACTTGGAAATATTTTTAAAAATTACTAAAAATATAACAAGACATATTTATAAATTTAAAACACACTATCAAACACACTAAAACTCAAAATAAAATAACCGCATTACTTTTACGGTTTTAACTATTTACAAACTAGACACTTATTTAACACACCAAAATGACTCTAAAAATTACTAAAAACATAAAAACACACTAAAAACGCATTTTTAAACACATTTTCACGCCAAAACACAAAAATACTTATTAACACAAAATGCTATTAATTAGAGGATTTAATGAGAAATAAAAGCGTAAATAAATGATTTAAGCCTTAGAAAATGTACACTTTTACAGTCTCATCACTAAACATTGTTCTTGTTTGTGTGCTTGACAATTGAGTTGGTTTTCTTTCACTTATTGATTCTTTAAACACTAAATGCACCAAGTCTTGATCAATTGATTGTTTGTTTATTTAGAAAAGGTTTGTACACATTAGTTGTTCTTAACACGATTTCATCAAGCTCTAGAATCTATTTAATTACCTCTCAAGGCGAAATCCTAGACAACATATCACAAAAGACATAATTTAGACCATCTTTGGATTGATTGAGTTTTTCAAGCCTACCCGTTTATCATTGCATCCCTTGTTCACCCTTTGACCCTTAAACATTATAGCATTTTTCTTTCTTTAACCTATACCATCCTCACCATATGCCAAAAAATAAAAAATAAAAAAATATATCCTTATCCTTTCAAGAGAATCTATGAATATTTCAAAAGAAAAGAGAAAATAAGGAACTACTAGAAATAATAAAAGAAGTCATTCATCGATCTATCTTTGAAAAAAATCCCACTACCTATTGCATTCAAAGACATAAGTTTGGGGGAAAGTGGAGGAAAAAAAGAGTGAAAAGTCTACTTAAAAAAAAAGAACAAATAGATGAAAAGAAAAATGAAAAAAAGAGGAGGCTTCCAACTATTTCTACTAGTATTCTTATGTTCTAAATGTCTATCTCTCTATGTTTCTCACATGTTTCATTGGATTTCTCTAATTTTTTTTCTTTGCATATTATATATCACCCTAACTAAACATTACAACCTATAATAAAGTCCTTTGGATCTTTAGTGATGTATGCGTCTATATTAATAGAGAGTTGGTATGAAAAGTAGACTTATGAGGTTGGAAACATCATGATAAATTTGAAATTCCTTAAAGAATACTACTGAGTATATAAACTCATCGGAATTTGCTTGCAATCGATTGAAAAAGACTATTCACACATTCTTAGAGAATAAAGGTGGGAATAGACTAATTCATGAGTTAAAGTTCTAAACTTTTTTATAATATTTATGTTTTTATTTGAGCCATATAACTTATGCAATCTTTGAGAAAAGTTTTGTGAAGTCAAACTGAATTATCACTCGGTTTTGGGATTTTTTTTTCTTTAGGTTTCTTTTTTCATTCTTTTGCTCAGAGACAAGTAAAATGTTGAGTTTGAGGCCATTTGATAAGCTAGTTTTGTATTAGTAATTTGGATATTTTTAAGTATTTTAGTTGCTTTTAATTTGTTTTTATTTTAGTTTAGTTGAATTTTATTTTCCTTTCTATTTATTTTTGCCCTTTATTTGGGCAAAAGTGGCAACTTGAAATTATTGGACGACGGAAGGACCAAAGACTGAGTTAAAGTTGGAAAATAACCTAGCCCGATTGTCAGTACCAAAAGGCCGGATTCAGTGCGACATGCTCTACTAAATGTGCCGTGTAACCCGCTCTTCAACTAATTCCAGCTTGCCACTTTTCATTGAAAATCGTGTCATCAATGCAGCGCCATGTGTCTACCTCTTATACCCTTTGCGTGCTTTATTTTTTTCAAAGAAAAGAACAAAGGGCAACCGTTTCTCATATAAGCGTGCTGAAGCATTCGAAGAAAAAGGAGGCCGACGGCCGCCTTTGCAGCCTAGAGGAGGAGGAAAAAGCAAAATAAATAAATAAATAAATATATGTACATATTAGGTTTATGTTTTATTTTTATTTTTATTTTTTTAGGTTTAGGCTTTATTTTAGGTTTATATTATTATTGAAGAAGGTATCTTTGGAGCTATTATTAGAAGAAGAAGATCTAGAAGAGAACCTAAAGGCATGTGATACCTCCTAAAGGCATGTGATACCTCCAATTTGGTTTTATTATCTAGTTTTCTATCTTTTTCTTTTTTTGCTCTTTTAAAATGCCAGAATCAACATATTTATTTAAATATTGCTTTAGTTTTCTTTTTCTAAGGGTACGATGCAGCCGTATTATGGTTGTTCAATTTCTATTCTAGTTTTAATTAATTTGATGTTTATTTCATATTGTTGAGTGTTATAATCTGTTCTTAAAATATGTGATTATCTGGTCAATAATTACATGACTTAGGATTTAATTCTAAGACTGAGAAGTAATGGTTAAATATGTCCTATATTGAATACCATTAGAATATTAAAATTTAGAGAAAATTATAAGTTTAGTACAGTGTTTGTGATTTCTTGTATTTAATGAATTTCAATATGTTAAATCTTGACAGAGATATATGATCTACATATTTGAGATATGATTATTGATGCTTGAGAAAGAGTGAAAATTAAATTAGAGAAATTTGCTGTCAGCATAAGAATAGATTTTGATTAATTAAACTAGGTAATTTAAAGAGAATTAATCTAGGTCAAATCGAATGTCGTAATCTTTTATCTATTTGTTTTATCATCTATATTTATTTTATATTTCATTTTATTTTTGATTGTTCAAATAATTTTAGAGTTAACAAATTTCGGTACTCAACCAAAATTTATACAATTCTCAGGGGATCGATATTTTATACTTATCACTTTATTACTTGTCTACAAGTCCGTACACTCGCGATTTTTCGTAAAAATGCCACTTCATGGTTTGCAAGATTCAAATATATTGCACAGTTTTCTTGTAATCCATTTTTTATCTTGTTTTAGATAAAAATCTGTTGTTAGAGTTGAAAAAGCTTCTGAAAATAATTATTTAAATTATGAGATAATTTAAATAGTTAAGAAAATCATGAAATATATTTATTTTCATTGTTAAAATAAATAATATCTCAGTTTAAACTGAAATCAGATTTTAAAAAAAATACTAGATGGATATAGAATCACAAAGTTGGAGTTTGTTACGACACGTATCACACCATCATTGGAGGAAGCAGATCACACCTACAATCACTGGCAGTTGGCGTGATCTATAGAGAATCCTATGAGGATTCTGCTTCAATCTGCTAACTTATTTATGCCTATAAATAGACCTCGAAGGTTCTATTTTTAGTAGACGTTTCTCTGGCCTTCATCTAGTGTTCTTTAAGTTCTCCCCTTTAGAGTTTAAGGAACCTCTACTAGGAAAGGTTGGAAGCAGATTATCTAAGAGATTTCACTTGTGCCCACGCACTAGTTGATTTAGAGAGATGAGAATAGCAAGGAAGATTTGTAAGTTATGAAACGTTTGATCATCTAAAGCTATTGCCAAACCTATAAGTTTGTGATGCTATTTAATTATCATATATAGCATCATGAGAAGGATCCTGAAAGCTTATGAAAAATTTTGAAAACCTATTCTACTAAGTTTTTCATGATTTTCTGGGCTCAACCCAACATTTCTTCCTAGAATCAGGGTGGAAAAATGGAACGGATTTCTTCTCCTTATGGACTTGAAACTATAGACACCGGAATCATGTCGATTAGTGCTCAGACGATAGAGAAATCAAGCCAAAAAGAAATGGATATTTTTGACGACTTTGATAGTGAGTGCGGGCTACTCCGGTGGAATTGACATCAACACTACAAGTCGTTGGATTCGGTTCATTGAGATTTATACATTGATGTGGTAGTGTTGAAAACCTAGATTGGATTCTTTATTGGTTTGATCAATGGTGGAGAAGAAAGAGGAAAGAAAGAGAATACATGAGAGAGATGGATGACAGATTTCTTTTGGGTAATGGCTACTTCTGTGGGCATTATCTATTGGTCCTTAAAGACCATCTTGCATCATTCTTGGTTTGATCACATTTGATTCATAAACTTTTCAATTTTTGCATACACATCCATACTTCTAGAACTATGGTGTTCTTGGGGTTACTAAAAAAAATAATTGAACAATAATTCTTTCAATACATTAACACCTTATAAATCTCTCTACACTATCATCCAATTATTTTCTTATGAATTTATCCATACTTTCTAATTATTTTCTTATGAATTTATCCATGTTTTCTAGATCTCATGATTTTGCTTTGAAATGATAGACTTTTACACTTTAGCTCTTAGAATTAATGGTTAAATATTTCGCCATTTGAGTTAAATCTATAACACCTACCATTTTTTATGTAACGGTTAATGATTGATATATAACGATGTTAAGTAATTTCTTTATGATACAATGTTACTGACTATTTTATTTTGAGTATGATGATAAGTGACGGCCTCGTATGATAATAGGTGATGGCCTCGTGGGATCGATGTGCTCGGGATGTTTCATGTCAAAAATGATGATAAGTTTAAAGTATTTATTGTTTTTTTTAAGAGTTTTCAACTTGCCCTAAATTCATGATCTTTATAATATTCTAGGGTTATATATATGCCTACGGTTATATTGTTATGATGACATAAATTTTATTACATATTTTCTTATTTTTATAATATTAATGATGTCATGATAATTACATGTGTAATGTTATTTTTAGGGTCATAGAGTAAATATTATTATTGTGTGTAAATAATTTTGTATTACAATTATATTATATTACATCATTATATTATAAAATATTATAATATATATAACCGTACTTAATATTATGTTATATTATAATATATTATATTATATTAAGTTATATATTATATTATATATATATATATATATATGTTATGTTATATGAAGAAACGGCAGGTTGCCGTGTAAACAAAAAAAAAAAAAGAAAGAAAAAAAGAAAAAAAAAAGAGAAATTGAATTAGATTAAGATTATGGTTTTCTATACTTATCTAATCCCTTCTCCCTCATTAACCTATAAATATACCTCTAAGCCATCAAAGCCTTTATTCTCTAAATTTCAAGGCAAAAAAAATTCTCCCTCTTAAAAATTTTCTTTGACACACTCTCTTTCTTCTCCACATTTTCTTCCCTTTTCTCCCTTATTTTCTGCAAACAATTGATTGAAATATTGGGTTTTCACTTAGATAAATTCAAGGGAATTACAAAGAATCGTTTTGGAGGTAAGAAACTCATTCTAGACTATTGCTGAAATTTTGTTTCCTTTGTAATCTAACCCCCATAACTCTGTCTACAAATTTCTGTTTGCTCTGAAATTTTAGTATGATGTTTATGTATGTGTTATGTGATATTCCTCAAAATTCACATTATTTGGAATTTTCTATGCTGAGATATTAAATTTTCATTCTCTGCCACTCATGACCAAACTGTTGTTGATCGGTATTTTACACAAAAGTATAGTCCATGTTTAAGGGGGCAAATGACCTTTGATTTGAACAAAAATTTTCAAAGATATTCATGCATATGTTAAGTTATGATCTGGAAAATTTCGTAGTTATTTGATGAATATTTTATGAGTTCTTGAATTTTCTTTAAGATATGTTTTTATGGCTATCTATTCAGTAAATTCAGTACTTCTTGTTTATGTGATCTCTTTGTATGGCTAAACAAATTTATTTGCTAATGAGACTTTTTGTGGTGCTGTATATATATGTTATTAGGTTCTCATAATAATTTTAGGGTTAAAGTAATTTTATTTTAATTATTGAAATTTTGTGATCGTGTGTTGCTCACTACTTTAGGTAATTAGAGTTTGTTTGGTCTCTGAATTCTAATGCATGTTTTGAATTGTTGAAAATTTATTTGAAGCTAATTTTTGGATATGTTATAGTTTTGGTGTATTGTGTTAGTATTAGAATTATTATTATCATCACAAAGATTCTTTTATTGTATGTATTTCATGTCAATTTGTGATTGAAAAGAGTTGATGATTTGGTTGTTTTGATTAACTTCTCATTAAACCCTAGATTTGAGATATCATATATTTTCATATTTTTTTATGTAGATCTTTATAGGTATATATTTACTATCAATTGGTATCATGTTATTTATGTGTTTACAATTTTAATTGAGGTTTTATTGGCTTATTAATTGGTATTGAATTTTTTTGATGCCTTGAGTCTGCTTCTCATACAAACATCTGACAGCTGTCGTGTTTTAGTAATTTTTGATTCTGTATTTCTCTGTTTATATTTTTCTTATATTTTTCTCAAATACTAGACATCTCAAGCTTTCGTTTGGCTTTTGAATCACTTGAATTGGAGTTTTTTTTTTTTAAATAGTTATGATTTTTTGAAATTGACCCTAAAAGCTGTACAGTTTTACACAAACCTAAAATTTAGATTGAATTTCGAGAACTTTTTCTTCATGCAAATTATTGTCAAAATAAGCGTGTGATATATCAAATTCTTTGTTTTTGAGTCTAGTTTCTAATGCCACTAGTTTTGACTGATTTGGAGTTAAGATGAAATTATTATGAATTTTTAAGTGAATAAAGGTCATTCTGCCTACTTTTGAGAATTATGCCCTAGGTTTATAAATTGTGATTTTGTGTCTTTTGATATTATTACATGATAAGGTGATGTTTAATGATAGTATGAGATGTTTATATATTGCTAATAGTATTGCTAGTGACTTATGGTTAATATGAATGTTTGACATGAACACTCCAAAAGGCAAGCACACCGAGAACCACAACAACGTCACCCAAGCTAAGGTTTAGTAAGCAAGTAAGACAAGTAAGTACATTCTCACCTGTAACATGATAAAAGTTTATAAAAAGGTTTTGAGAACATATTTTATGTTGATTCTTAAGTTTGTTTTTACATATGGTTTTTCTTATAAAAACTCTTGTTGCAACAAGAAAGTTTAACGAATGTTTCAATAATAAGGTATGTTAAAAGTATATCTATATATATGTATCACTTAATTAAGTGTTGTACACCCTATGTTTATGTTTATGTTTATGATGTCCCGAAGGTTGGACTTGTTATGTTTGGTTTAGGATTAGCTACTCCTCTCCTCTCATGACAGCGCGCCTACGATGATGATATTTATGGTGCAACACTTAGATCCTAAAGATAAAATAAATGAAGTTTTTAATATGGATAATGATAATGAAGTACGTTCTATATAAAACTATGCCAAGTGCACTATTATGTTAATGATGATTATGATTATAATGTTTCATAAAGATGTTCATAAAATGTTTTATGTTGTGAGATAGAAAAGTGTACTTACTAAGCTTTTGCTTAGTTAGTTTATAATCATGTTACAGATAAAGATAAGAGGATCATGGAATAGGTGGAGGGCAAAGACGGGCGTGTGAACTATGAACGATGGATTGGAAACGGAAGAACGCCAAGAAAGAAATTTTTTTTTTAAACTATGTTTTTATTTCTTTGAATGCTTAAATTTCTGCACTATTAAGTAAAAAAACTTATTTTGCATTTATTTTAATTTTGCAGAAGTTTGAACTACCAACTGTTTAAATAGATTTTAAAGTTTGTTTTGAAATTTTATTTGAATTATGGTTTTGTTAATTTGGCATTGATAAACTATAAAAAAAAGATTTGAAATATTTAGAATATTATTTTTAATTTTTTTTAACAAAATTTTGTATGCATGGATCTTGGGATATGTTTATCAAATTGTGTTTAAATTTAAATGGTTTATCTTAAAAATAATGATAACAAGGATGAAAGTAATGACATTTATGACGTCCGTAAGAGAGTGTTACTTAGGAATAGTAAATACACTTAAGAGATATGATCAAATCTCAAAATTCGATCTCTTATCCTTATAAGATACTTTCTTTTATCAGTATGATCTTAAGTCAATCTTAGAATTTGAAACTTTAAACTAATAATTAAAACTTACAACCTTCCTTATATACATCAAATATTTATAAAACATACTCAGAATTCAAGCATGTTTATTTATCTCTTTTTTATCTCTTAATATAGTATCAAATAAATCCATCGCCCTTTTTATCTTAGAGAGTATTATCCTATACCACCTAAACGTATTATAGACTTCTATTTCTATTATAAAACAATGGTCATAAATTATAAAAATTTTTGTAAATTAAATTAACTATCTATGAGTCAATTTAAACCAAACTTTGTTTTTGGCAGAATTTGTGCTTTAATTAGGGGTAGAATCCAAATTACTTATGATAAAAAATTGCTATTTTGGGTTTGTATCCAACTCACAGATATTCTTACATTCTGTTTAGTCACACCATGGATTTAAAGTTAATCCTCCGTGACCTTGAGATGCCCTTGAGGCTCGTGTGATATTTATGGAGTCCAACAATGTTTTTATCATTATTATGAATTTAAAATAGTTACTGACATATGTAATTCATTGACTGTGCCTATATAAGACATTGTAAGTTTTCAAATCTCTAATAGTCCTTATGACATAGAAAATTCTCATCATGCCTTGTGATCTTTAATTTAAAAAAAAAGATCGATATTGTATTCATGAACTTTATGCTCACCAAATTTGAATCATGGTGTTGAGTTGTTAATCATTATTGATCTAAATTTTTCTTATCAAATTGATATCACTTAGAAATTCTAAATAGTTACACTAAGCTGAATTTTTTTTATCAATTAACCCCAATTTAGATATTCTAATTGAGATTCTTATAAAGACTATTACAATATCCCACATATGAGGTTGTCGAATCATAAAACTTTAGCCTAGTACATTGAATAATTATTTTTAGTTAACCAAGTGTGCTATCATCATATTACATTTCGTTATGCGTTTTATACAAGGAGCACATAAAGTTGTGCATTCATAACATTAATTATAACTTACCATTAAACCTTATAGTCATTAAGAGTTTCAAAACGTACGTTAATTAGGAAAATTTGAGAGCTGAGAGAAATTTGAACCCCAATTCAAAATCTTGAAGAAATTTGAGTGAGAAAGAGAGAAACCGAGAGAGAATGAGAGAGAGATCACGGACAAGCGGAGGAGAGAGAGAGTGAGAGCTGAGAGTGAAGAGAGAGGGAATAAATAGAGAGAAACGGTGGGTGGTTTTACTGTGCGAAAACCATGTGCCACCCACGGTTTTGTAAAACGGAATATTTTTAACATTTTACAAACTGTTGTGTTTTAAAACTCAAAACACCATTTTAAAACAATAAGAAATCATTTGAATTCATTAAATTAACAAAACAACCTAAAATTCAAAATTTAACCAAATAATCAAATTAATGTTGAAACATTAATTATGTCACACAAATTCATCATTTTCTATTACAATAACATTAAATAAATTTTGGGGCGTTACACTTAAAGTCATTAAGACTTTCATTACATACGTTAATTAGGAAAATTCATAATTTTAAATCGTAATTAAGTACGATTTAAACTTGTAAATTTTCCAAGTGTTACATAAGGTTTCTAATCTTAAACTAAATTCTTATAGCTTTGTATAATATTTAGCGGTTCCTTATGCTATGGAATTTAATTTAATCATAAAATCATGAAATTTAAGTTGTAGTTCCTTGAATCTTTACATATAATAAATATTCGGGTTTTCAAGAAAACCATTGACTTCAATACTTGAATTCTTTTGATTATAACCGATTGAGTGCTTAATTATTGGACCAAAATTTTGCTCACACTGTTAAGGATGTATTTGACGTGTCTCAAGTCAATAATTTTCTTAAATTTTTACGCTCTTTCATAATCATTCATTTTATTGCCTGCTATTTTGGTTTGGCATTAAGCCATCTTTCTAACGGCTTGTGGCTATTCTAAAGCTTGTCCAACATTCGTATTATGATTAAACTTGTCATATTATTGCTATCCTCATAACTTTTATGGAACTTTGTACTTATAGACTCTAGGCTTATACTTTCTTATTAATTTAACATGTAATTATTGAAAAAATCTTTAATCAATTATACTCATGAGTTACTGGATTTTTCAATACACTACACTATGTTCTATGCGCTGTCATTTTGATGGAGTGTGTGAGGTCGTTTTGAGCATTTATTTTTCGTTTATTTACATAAGTGACCTTTGAAAATATTTAATTATCACACTTCAGCCTTCCTGCATTCGTTTTTGGAGGTCTAGCTACTCTAATGTTTATAAAATATCGCATAATATCCCACCCGTTGATAGATTATCTAATATCTAGCAGGTGGATTTCATGTGAGGATTTTAAAAGGGATAAAATTGACAAGAATCCTATTTAAAGAAAATAATTCTAAAAAGGAAAAAAAAAACAGATATGAAACAATTAGAAAAAAAAAATAAACCCATTCCAAAATTAACTTTTTTTTTTTTTATTTTTTTTTTTACATTTTACATTTGCTTGTTTTTCCTCTTTAAATCCTCTATACAGTTCTCCTGGTAAATCTAGTCTTAAAATAAACAATTTATTAATGAATTGGTGTGTGTTTAAAAAATGTGAGTAGGTAAACTCTAAAAGTGAATTCAAGCGACTAGAATAGAACAAGTTGATATTCTCAAAAGCCATCGATGAAAATATTTCCTTATTTTTATGTGCGTAGTCTTCCTTAAAATATCTTCCCATATATCTCTCCCCAGATAGACTTCCATTCCATGATTCTTAAAAAAAAAAAAAAACAATAAAAATAAAAAAATAAAAAAATAAAAATACACAACCTTCATTTTTTCGCATTGACATCCAAACCTGTGCAACATTTCTCCAAAAAAAAAAAAAGAAAAAAGAAAAAAGAAAGAAAGGAGCAATTGTCTTAAAAACAGTGGAAATTAAACCCACTATAAAAACTTAAATTACATTATACACTGATGATATATCTCACCCTAAACTGTGTATCTCATCAAAATTGTATCATCATTGCTTTGGCATCTAAATTTCTATGATAAAATGATCGAACCAGATTCCTTGTAAAAGCAAACGACAAGAAGTCTATATTTACCTCCATGTTTACAATCCTTTGAACTTATTTCCACTTTTCCATTACTTCTGCACGAGAAACAGATTAAACTCAAGCACCGACGTTGGTAATTAAAATTCTAATTTACTGTGTTACGGCAACAGAATTGAATCATCTTCTTTACTCTTTTTTTTTTATTATTATTTGAGAAACTAAAATGGGACAAACAGTTGGTGTTACTACAACAAAATAGTCATTAAACGACGCTTACTCGACGATAGCATGTCAAATAATTCCGTCACGGTAGCAGGTTAAAAAACACAGGACGGACCAAAAATACGGAAATTGGCGTCTTATATATGGGTACATGTTTTCAAAAATTAACATTCACATAACATATAAGAAAGTTATACACAAATACAGGTTAGTAATCTAACACACACATATAATATATATAGAAGAAATCCTAATCATATACAATGTTTGCAACATACCATAATCATTCCTTTTTATTTATTTCTATTCCATTTTTTTTGGTGAAATATTCTATTTCTTTTTATTACTGTATTTCTGAAGAACTCAAATGCCGATATTAAAATGATTTCATCTACTCAACCCTCTTAACCATCTTAAATTTTATTCGTTAGCAGATACACAATATTCTTTTGTTTTCCTTTCACTTAGGTTCTGTAGGTCAGAAAAAAAGAAGCAGCATAAAGAAAAGATAAAATGGATCAGCTTATAAAAGCACTTCTTTATCACCAAAGCAAACTCTATAAAACTTTAGATGAGCAAGCCAACTATTCTTCCAAACAGGTTTGGCATGTCTTGCATGCGAAAAAGGGTGACATGTAGAATCAGTCCCAATTCTGCAAATTGGACAAGCTGCAAAATGGAGGATTGAAAACGCTAATGTGTGCCCATTAAAATTTAATTAATCATAATTTGTAGGTTAATGATTGCAGAACAATTGTCATTTTCTCACGCAATACCATCTATACAAATTTGAGCAATACCATATTGTGTAACGATCTCAGGAGTCTGGTCCATAGAGTAAATTACGCAGACAAGACTTGTGAAAAATAATACACTATGGTCCTATATCCTCCAGTTCTTCACAATCATGAATCACACAAATTATATAGCAAAGAATTTTAAACTCCAAACAGTTATTATTTCTTTTCCTCCCTCGTCATGTCCACTGCAACTAGGTGGCCATCTTGAGATTGTCCATCTGCTCAAAGCAAGAATATAATCCACTAGTATGAGTGAAAATGACTTAAATTTCTGGCTTCAGAGTTTTCAAACGATCGAAAATGCTTTAAGATTTCAGATTCTATATACAAAACAAAATGAAGAAAGCACATAGATTATATGAAAAACTGTCCCACCTACGTTCCGACCATTGTTTTGACACCTTAATTGTAGTGTAACAAGATGAAGTGATTGAATAGGATCCCTTTTGATATCAAGCTTCATCAAGGTTGGAATATTGATCATCATCATCATCTTCAGAACTCCAACTTCTTACTAGAAGCAAAGAAAGAAAGATGAGATGAAATGAAATAAGTTGGTCAAAGAATGATGAAAGGGGGTATTGCTTAGTCATGTTTTCTTGCATCCAAGTCCTCAACAAAGACCCACACTAAATTTTTTTCTTAAATTACAAGTTACAAGTTAGCTGCTATTGTAACTTAAGTCCGAAATATATTAGTCTGCGACTTATTGTGCTTTGAGTTGTTCATGTTTATATGTAGAATATTTAACAACTTCTTCTTCTTCTTCTTCTTCTTCTTCTTCTTCTTTGTGTGTTGGGCGGTGGGGTTTGAAAAACCATTGAATTTCGCATCTTTCTTGCACTTTAAATAACATGATCACTTTGACGAAAATAAAAAAATAAAAAGAAAAGAAGAAAGCGAGAAGATTACTGGAAGGAATTATTAATTACCGTCTGGTTTGGAATGAGGATGTGGCAAAAGTCTATAGTCTAGCCGCTTGTGAAGAGGTACTTTCTCCAAAATCATGAACTTCCTGAAATTATAATCATGAAAGAAATTACATTTTTGTCGTTTTACTAAATCAAGGTGTAACGCTACTTTTAATCCCAAATTTATTGGGGTTGTATCCACATATGTAGCTTGAAACTTTTGGCAACCTACAGACCTTTTAGGTCTGTTTTTCTTTTAATATAGAATGATAATAAAACAATGTGACGAGTGAATATAACTTCATGACGTACCATTTCCATGAAAAGCTGTTGTAATGCCAAATTCGATAATTCCTCCCAAAGCAATCTCACAGTCGTATTAACATCGTAATTGCAAAGCTCTCGGTATACAGGTTCATCGGACATTCTATAATCTTCATCAATGTCATCACTATCGCCATAAATAGATTGTGATCTCCATTCATCTTCTAATTCTGTAGTGATTTTATCCAACATTGAGGTGCTTATAATTCCACTGGAGAAAGTCCTCATCTCAGGGCATCTACTGACAACTAATGTCTCCAGCTTTGGAAATCTTAAGACTACATTTCCTGAATAGAAGCTCTCAAGATTCGGTAAATTGTGCAGCTCTAAAATCTCCAATCTTGTAAAAACTAGCTCATGATAATCATGTTCACCATTTGTTATTTCACCTTCCTTATAATCTGAAATTATTTTTGTCATTCCATTGCAACTGGTTATACTCATTTCTTTGAGTTGTACGAGGCTTGTAGCTGTTGACAAAGCTAATAAATATGTCAATCGATGGCATTCTGATACTTCTAAAATTGTCAAATTTTGAAAAGACACGAGAAAAATTTCTGGTTCCCCAAGCAAATGCCTCAGCTTAGGAATGTTAGACAAACTTAGCTCCCTTAAACTTGTGATCCATTGTCCTTCACATTCTTGTGCACCACCAAGTTGTTGATCCTCGCATATTCCATCTTTGAAAAAGCCAAACAATGTAACAATCTCGAGATTCTGATATCTGTGTAGAAGTTTGGAAATTGAGAGACCAATTGGCTTATCCTCGGTTTTGCAGTTCATCCCAAGAACTTTTAGGTTACAATGGGGCACATCACTTGAAGGTTGGCTCATGTCGAGTATCTCATTTATATCTTTGTTCTGACTAGTACTCAGATACTCAAGGTCAGGCAAAATAACCTAATGAAATGATTAAATAAAATATTAGTAAATAAAAGAATAAGAAGTATTTACAACCATGAGCATCCTAAAATTACAATTATCGAAGAAATTACACTTTTATGGCTTTTATAAATCTAGGTGTCAATTACCTGTAATCCCAATTAACTAGGGGCAATATCTATATAACATAGCATGACAACTTTTGGCAAATTGCAAGACTTTTATGTTTTTTTATAAACATAGTACAGAATGAGAATTAGAAATCATACTTGATGAATATAACATAACGACATACCGTTTCAACAAATAAACTGTTGCATTGCCAAATTTGAATCATCCTCCCAAAGCTTTCTCACGGTTGTATTAACATCGCCATCCCAATGTTCTTGTACAGGTTCAACAAAGATTCTATGCTCTTCATCGATGTACTCTTCACTACTGTCGTCACAATCGCTAAAAGTAGATTGTGATCTCCATTCATCTTCTATAAATGTATTATGTTCACCATAATCATCATCAGTATCACTATCAGTAGATTGTGGTCTCCATTCATCTTCTATTTCTGCCTCGATTGTATCCAAAATTGAGGTACTTATAATTCCATAGGAGAAAGTCCTCATCTCAGGGCATCTACTCACAACTAATGTCTTCAGCTTCGGAAATCTTATGTGAATAATTCCTGAATAGAAGCTTCCAAGATTCGGTAAATAGTGAAGCACTAAAATCGCCAGTTGCGTGAAAACTAGTTCATGATCATCATGCTCACCCTCTGTTATTTCGCCTTTCTTATAATCCCCAATTATTTCTACCATTCTGTTGCAATTAGTTATTCTCATTTCTTTGAGTTGTACCAGACTTGCCACTGTCGAGGGAGTTAACAAACATGTCAGTCGATGGCAAAATGACACTACCAGAATTGTCACATTTTGGAAAGACACAAATGGAGGTCTTGGTTGAGCATTTTCTGGTTCCCCAAACATGATATGCCTCAACTTAGGAACGTTATCCAACTTTAGCATCTTTAAACGTGCGATCACTTGTTCATCGCATTCTTGCGCAGAAGGGGCATAACGCAGATGTTGATCCTCGAGTATTTCATCCATAAAAAAACCATTCAACTCAAGCGTCTCGAGATTCTGATATCTCTGAAGAAGTTTGAAAATCGAGAGACCGATTGGTTTATCCTGAGTTCTGCATTTCACCTTGAGGCCTTTTAGATGGTTGCTAAAAGAACTGGGCACTGTGATTGAAGATTGACTCATGTCGACTATTTCGTTGATGGAATTGCTCCAATCAGTTTCAAGATACTTGAGGTCAGGCAAAATAACCTAAAGAAATGATTATAAAAGGAATGTTAGTAAATATACGCACTAAATTTACTTATAGTTAACATATTGAAATTGAGTGAACTAGATAGGCGAGTATTCTTAGTGTTTATTATCAACAAAATACTGACAGTCTCTGAGCTAGATCATGATCTTTACAAACTATATATAAATCTTTCAAAGCTATGGCATCATTTACGGAAGTGAGCGAGCTACCATATACGTATATATATAAATATATCTCGTCATCAAAACATTTCTAACTAACTCCTATACCGAAATCTCTCTATAAATATCAACGTCTTCATCTAATTAGCTCGTCATTTTTTTATTAAACACAAAAGAAACGTTTATAATTATCGTTATCAAATTTTATATCTCGATTAGTAGTGAAAAATATTTCACCATTTAAGTCGTGTGTAGATCTTTCTTTCATGCCATGTTGCTATATATGTCTTGAAGATTTTTGCCAGATCCTCGGCGGGCTGTTATTTTTTTGTTGTTTATTTATTTTCTAGTTTTAACTAGTTCTCTATTAGTGTTATTTTTTTTAGTTGCTCTTTTAGCAGTTTTTTTTTTAAATTTCGTAATTTTTATCTTTTTTAATAATATACCGAGTGAGGGGTTAGTCAGAGATAGGGGTAATAGTGAATGCAACTAAAGTTGAGATGCTCAAACTAAATTTCCCTAATCTTAATTGTCTACAATCAAATTTATTAAAAAAATAATATCACAAAACTTGAATTTTACGTGACGCAAGAGAACATATTACTGCCATTACTTTTAGAGAATTTCAATAACTAATATGTTTATCTGTTGGTGAATATGTTGTTTAGTGCTTAAATAACCTTTTTAGCAGTGGTAATTTAAAAGGCTACGATCATCATCTTCTTCTTCTTTTATTTCATTTTTTTTTTATCTTTTTCGTTTTAAATATCAAAATGCTTTTCGATATTATAAATATAAATACAGAAGTTAGCAAAAATAGAAATCCTTGATTAAAGTTTATAACCTGAATTACTTAGTACGCACACAGCCTACAATAAAACGTACAATAAATTGTTATACCACATCATTATGCTTATGTAATATATTGTTAGCGTTTTTAGTTCCTAAATTAAATAATTATAAAAACTAATATGTTTTTAATAATTAAAAACAAAATTATTTTACAGTTAAAATTAATTAATTTATAGAGTATTTATGATACTTGTAACCAAGCAATTAATGTACAACTTGCTAGGAGAGATGAAGATAATTAGATTTATAGTATGGACAAATTATTGAAATGCCAATCATTTAGTGAATGTTTGTACCACATAAACATATACACCAGGTCTACTGAATAATTTCCTACACACATAAGACAGGACTAGAAATACATATGAAAATAAAGAGGAAGTTACCTTTTCATTGAAGACAGTTTGTGTGGTTGCTAGATGATTGACTTCTTTATTGTCAACTGATACTTGTATTGGCATGAAACAAGTGACAAATGTCTTCAATTCAGGACAATTTTTGATAGTTAACCTTGACAAGGATTCAAACTCAATGCAATTTCCAGTGACAAATGTCTTCAGCTGAGGACAATGTTTGATAATTAGCACGAATAAGGATTTGAATGTAACGCAATCTCCAACACAGAAATTTTGGAGGGCTGGAAGATTAGAAAGCTTGAGAGAACATAGTTCAGGGAACAAAATCTTCCCCGACCTTCCTTCCTCTCCTAAATTCTTTGTGACCACAATATCTTGCATGGCTTCACAATCTCTTACTTGTAGGCTGCTCAGATTTACAAGTCTTTCGGCTACTAGAGAGAGAGAATAGATACTTCAATTTATTGCATGCTCTAATATCTAAGTTTGTTAAATTGTGCATGTAAGAAGTCGTTCCAAGCTGGCAATCTGGCCATAAACGTTGCACGTTTATCCCATATAAATTCAAATCCATCAAGCTGGGAAAGCCAAGCTGCAAAAGATAATATTTTAATTTAATGAATTGAAAAATATGAAGTACGTCATACATATATATATATAGATATATAATATGCTTTGAATACCAACACCAACTTTAATTTCAACTTTTATACCAATTCATGAGTTGTCATTCTTTTTTTCTTTTTTGGGTGGAATGAGTTGTCATTCTTTATTAGTAGACAATTAAAAGGTTGCCATATCAATTAATAAGCATCTACTAACAAAAAAAAATGACAACTCAAAAGTTGGTATTTGATGTAAAACGTTGAAATTAGAGTTGGTGTCTATAGTATTTCTTTTCAATAAATTTGTTTCATCTCTGGGAGAGAACATATGAATCAAGTCACAACAATATATATTTACGTGAAGTATTTTATCCAAAATTTGAAGAAATATTTATGGTGCCTATGAGACAGACACTCACACCATGAGATCAAGTGTATATCAAAAAGTACTCTTGAAAAAGTGGATATCATTAAAAGACTTTCCTATGCTTCCGTGGTGGAGTACTATATATGTTATACTATATATACCATGCGATCAAGATAGATGGTTGGTACCAACCAAATCAAAGCAACACTGAGAAGTTTTTAAGCATATATTCAAACCAGGACGGATTGCATATTGTTTATGCATTCCATTTCGGATTTGCTTCCTAAAAGATACCCGAATTTGGATTTTCAATTCAATAAAAATTCAACGAGGTCAACTTCCGGCTCATTTTTATCTTAAATGGTAGAGCTTTAGTATAAAGGATTGTTGAGCAAACTTGCATTGCTAACTCTACAATTAAAGCCAAACGCGCTACTAGAAATATCACATTAGACAATACTCGTTAAATTTCCACTTTAAAAGTGAGTCACAGACCTCTTCGTCTTTTGGATGTCTATATCACGGTTTAGACTACTGTTTTCTGCAAACCGTCATCCAATATTACTATTTAGACAACATTTTTAACATTGTGTGACTTGGAAATTTTCGAAAAAAACTCAAACTAGTCCCCCACACCCCCACCCCTCTCTCTCTCTCCCCCCCTCTCCTTCACAATTGTCTCTCTCCTTTTCTCTCTCACTTGTTTAAAAAATGTCTCAAATCTAATATACATTCTGATGATCAATCACAATGTTTACGAAAAATATAGAAAGACGGAAAACATAACCCAATAGTACTATATGTTAAGTTCGTCCTTATTAATCCTTTCCACGTGGAGTACAATTATGAATTAAAGTTTTAATTATGGACTAGAGCGTGGATAGATAAGTAAGCTTGTAGAAAAAATTGATGTATAAAAATTATAGACATGTGATGAATATATGCACAAAGAGGCAAAGATGAGATCAGATTGTTGTTTACCTTCTCACTGAATAGAGGAGATTGTAGTGCTGATGAAGACCCGCAAGTTGCCTCCGCCTCAGACCAACGGATGAATTGAACAAACTTTGGTAAAGATCGTAAAGACAAGGAGTTCAATGAAGGAAATTCAACTACATGTTGCATAGTTTCGTCGCCGACGCCGTGGGCATCATCTTCTCCCTCATGAAGTACTATCTCTTCCATCATCTTGCAGTCAATTATTTGAAGAGAATGAAGTCTTTTGGCGATAGATAAAGGGAAGAGATTCTTCAATTTATCACAATTTCCCACATTGACCTCTCTCAACCGATTAAATGAATCTTCTGGGAGCTTACCTTGACATATGCTTTCCAAGTTTGTTAATTTCCAAAGGCACAGTCTTTCCAACATTGGAAAGGCCTTACAAGGATGAATCCGCTGGTAGACATTACAATCAATGACATATTGAACTCCATCGCTGTTGACGAAATCGAGATGCTTCAAGTGAGAAAACCCCTCATTGTCTAGATCATACGCCATATCCTTGACACCTCTTAATCCAATCAGTGATAACATTTCTGAGCTTTTCATCAGCGATTCAAGACCAAGTGCTTTTAACTGACTTCTTTCAAGGTGCTTTAGAAGCAACAACCTTGAAATTCTAAATTGTTCTGCGTACCAGTGGAAGGGATTTGAGTCACAGATTGATATTTTATATCTCTCCAACTTTTCACTAAACATGAAATCTTTAGGAAAAGTTGTGGCATCTGGTATTCTCAAGGATAAAGAAGTAAGTTTCTGCAAATTCATTAGTTCAGAGAGATTTGCATTACTGTTTTGGCTCTCGATGACTTCTCCAACCTCCCATTTATCATAGTTTTGTGCAACATACAACTCTTCTAACTGTATCAAGCTTGAGATGACATTCGGCTCAATCAGTTTAAGATTAAAACAACTTTGCAAATTTAACAGTTGTAAACGATGTAGTTGTCTTAAGTTTATGGGCAACTGCTTAATAGTGGAATATGAAAGATCAAGAATTATTAAATTCTTTAGATCTCCAATGAAACTCACATCTTCAAGTACACAATGACGTAGACATAAGGTTTGGAGATTCTGAAGTGAATGCAAGGATGGAGGCAAGGGTACTAAACTTGCTCTTTCAAAAAGCAAACATTTCAGCTCATCTTTACTTTCTTGTAAAAACTGATTTGGAATTGGTATATAACGACCGTCAAAACCAAAATTGTGCAAGAATAATAACTCCAATTGTGGACATTCCAACTTTTCAGGAAGTTGAATATCGGAACTCTGACATGGAAGCAATGACATTACTTTCGAGTCTTTGAGTTTTTTCTTATTCATGCAATCTTGCAACTTGTTTATGACAATACTATTCATATCTCTCTCCTCTGATGCAATTGATAAGGCAACATCACGAATGATGTCGTGCATTTTGACCTTGCCAAAAAAAGAATCATCTAACAAGCACCGAGCTTGTAGTCTAACGACCAATGACTCCACTCTCGTTCTTGCATCTGCTAATGTATGGACGTTCTGAAACAGATCCCAACCCACGCTAATTGTCATTAGGTTCTCGACTTCTATATTCCAGTCTTCTCCATGTAGACTGCACAGCAACAACAATGACCGTTCCTCATCACTTAAAAAATCATAACTCAACCTTATACTCCTGTAAACCTTTCTTAGCGGTTCATCAATGTTCGTTGGGAAAGGAATACTTCGTAGTTGTCGTAAAGTATCCCTCCAGACGGCCAAGCTATCCTGACTTTTCAATGCAGAGGCAACTGTTGTGATAGCTAGCGGCAAGCCTGCACATTCACCGACCACATCGGTTGCCAAACTTTTAATATCTGGGCGAACAAAAATATCACCTACAATTGTCCGAAACAAGTTCGTTGCTTCTTCAAGTGATATACTATCAACCCGGAAATTCTTCTCGGCACCCATTGAGTGTACGACATCTAGAGATCTTGAAGTCATCAATATCTTGCATCCTTGGTGCTCAAAATGAATCCCAACCTCAAGCAAATCAAGCCTCTCCCAGATGTCATCTAAAATAATGAGAATACTCTTCTCTCCCATCAATCGACGTTGTAGCCGATCTGCTCTGGCAGCCACGCTTTCAATCCCACTGATATCCAAATGTATCTTCTCTGCAATTTCTTGTTGCAATCTGCTAGAATCTGGAGTTTGGGATAGAGTCGTCATAGCCACCTCAGTGAATAACTTGGCTTCTGTGGCTCGCCTAGCAACTTCTTTAGCAAGCATGGTTTTGCCAATACCACCCATGCCATACACTCCAATCTTGGAAACCTCAGGATCTTGTAGTGCCTTCATAATTTCCTCCAAAATCATCTTTCGGGACTCAAAGTGCTCGTAGTCACTTCTAGTTGCAATGCTACCGTGCAGAGCAGGACGAAAAGAAATGTTATTGAACTCCGCTGCTAGAATTTGACGTGTGAGGTCCTCTACCATCTGCCTTGCCTCCCTGCTCAGCTGATGCCGAGACGCCAAATTCGGAATATGCAGATTGCAACAGCTAATATTTGCACGATCTCGGGCATTGTTCAGAAAATCCTCAACCCTCTGGGAGATGCCTCCTGCATCGCTTAGCCAGCTTTGAACTTCTTCATAAATCTCTTCGCCATCTCTTACAGCCTCGTTTACCCGACCTTGTATGTTTTGCCTTGCATCGTTGAATTCTTGAATTCGATCTCGAAGATTATTCACACTGCTTGTGTAGTGACATAGCCGGCGAGCTGACGCAACAGTATACTCGGCAAGTTTGGCCACGATTGCAGTAGCAACCTCGATAAGAAAGTCCATTTTTATGCTTGTTCTAATTTACTAATTTCTTACTCTTATGCTTCCCTCTGCTTTTTTTTTTTTTTTAATATTTTCTTTTTATAATAACTTTTTTTTTTTTGAATTTTTAAAACTCTCTTGAAGAAAAATGTATAAAAATCAAGACTAGGTAAAAGCAAGAAACAAACAAATAAATAAAATAAGCACAAGAAGATTTACTTATTTGGAAAACCAAAAAAAAAAAAAACATAACAGGAAACTAAATGAAAATTGGACAACAACGGAGCAGATTATCATAAGAACATGATGAAGGAAGAGCGTACCTGATCTTTTTACAAATTCGAACAGAGTCACTTAATGCAGAGCAGAGTTTTTTTTTTTTTTTTTAAATTGAGAGTAATAAACAGAAAAGACGTTGACAATTAAGGATTAACAAAGTGAAAAACCAGTAAGCCCTCAAATGACGCAGGATTCTAATCTGTCTCTTCTTTTTTTTTTTTTTCTTTTTAATATTTGAGAACTATACGCAGGATTCTAATCTGTCTCTTTTTTTTCTTTTTTTTTTCTTTTTTTTTAAGACGCTGTAACAAACAAGGGAAAAAACTGCAAGGAAAAACGAAACAGAAAGTGGAAACTCAAATGAAGTTGTAGAATTTGCTCTTCTTTTTCTTCCTTCAAGGGAATTTTATGACTGAGAACTGTAAAGAGTAGAAGAGAAAGAGAAAGCTGTAAAAAACAAAGAAAGGAACTTCAAGGACTTGGAAACGAGGAAACGAAGTTGCGAAACTGTGTTTGCGAAATCAAAGGAAGGAGAGAAAGTTACTTGATATGCGTGTAAACTAAGGTTTGGAGGATTAAATGCGAATATGAGAAAGGGTTTGGAGGATTTCTTGTGTAATTTAAAGAGCTGATGGAAGTGATGATATCCGTGTTCAAAATAAAGTAAAAAGCATAAGAAGACAATGCATGTGGAAGAAAAAGAAAGAAGAGCAGAGAAAGATGAGAGAGGGAGAAAGAGAAACTTGAGTTGTGACGAGGAAAGAAAAAGAAGAAAGTAAAAGATCGGAGAGATGCATATAAGAGGAGAGAGAACAAATTTAGTGAGTTTCTCTTTAATTACGTTGACAGAGAATAAGATTGAGAAATAGTACAGAGAATTTGCTGTTGCTTTGATGAATTTTCTACGCTTAGAATTTGATTCCCAAATCGCATTGATTTGAAACATTATTTGGAATCATACTCAGCTGCTATCAAAGAAATAATTTTTTTTATTATGCCTATAATTCTAAGCACTTATTTTTATCTTTTCCCTTTGGTAAATAATTTTAAACGTCATGAAATTTTAATATTATGGTAATTTAATCTTTAAATTAATTTCATAAATTAAAATAGTCTTTGATCTTTTAATATTGTAACTATATGATTTTTAAATTAACTTAATAGATTAAAATAGTGATAAATGATACAATGACATTGTAACGATGTAGTGTTGCAATGTAACTAGTCCGGTAAAGTAACTGGTAGGATAGCAACAAGTGGTTTAGTTGCCGATGTCGACAATGCCTTGTGCTAAACTGTAACTTGCTAGTTAACTTGATAGCAACAGTAACATCTTCGCTTTTACCCAAGCCCCCATCTCATTTGTTTGCATTTTAAATGAAGTTCAACAGTCAAAAAGCTACTTAGCATGATTGCTGCAACTCTTTTTAGGGGTACTTTTGCACCTCAATTCCTCGGTTTATGTGAGACTCTGTACACAGCTAGTTCAGTTCTAAAACAAAAAGAAAAAAAAAATTTTACGTAACATTGTTGTTTGTCATTGTTTGAACATGTATTGCAATTACCAATACATTTTTTGCCCGGTTTGTATCCACCTAATTAACAACACCATAAAGATTATTGCAAACCGCTCACTCGGGTTGCATTAGGTTATGATTGTACTAAAATTGTTCTCACTATGTTTCTTTCAGGCTAATGTTGCGGGCTTTAATCATTTAATTGTGGATCGGAGTTGGCTCTAATTTTCTAGCATCGTCAGCCGCCTCAAGTCCAATCCAGATTCATGTAACAGTATTTTAACCGATTTTTTTTTTTAAAAATTAGCTGGCACTTTGTTCCCTTTATTGAAACTCTTCTTTCTTGAGATTTTGAGCCTGTTGGTAATGATAAAAAAAATTTAAAATTAATAAGTATGATTAATTAAGTATTTTTTATAATTATTTAATTAAATACTTGAGAAAATACAAGTTTAGAATTTATTAACATGTAAATTTAGAAGTCTTAATAGCTATAGGACATTAAAAATAAACAATGTTATGAATGCACAACTTTATATGCTTTATTTATAAAATATGTAACAATTGTAATGTTATAATAGTGCACTTAAATAATTAAAATTAAATATTTAGTGTGCTGAACTAAAAGTTTATGTTTCATTAATTTTATGTATGAGTCATAGTAGTAATATTTAAAAGAATCTCAATTAAAATATTTAAATTGAGATTATGTGATAAAAAGTAAAATTTTCAACTTACTATGATTATGCGGAAATTCCTCTATGATATCAGTTAAGTAAGAGAGATCTCGATCATAATGGTTAAACAGCTCAACACCATAGTTAAGAAATGGCGAGTATAAAGTTTATGAAAATAAGATGATCTCGAAATTCAATGAGATCATAGAGTAAGATAAGAATTTTGTAAGTCATAAGGATTATTGAAAATTCAAGAATTTGCAATATCCTATATGTGCACTATAAATCACTTATAAGTATAAATAACTATATGAAATTTATAAAAATAATAAATTATTATTATTATTATGAAAACGTTAATGAAACTCACAAACATTACACGAGCCTTTAAGGTAAATGCAAAATCACAAACGGACAAAATTTACAAACATTGCACCATAAAGTGATTACAAAAAGTGTAAAGAGCATCCATAGATTGGATGTGGAGTCATAAGTGACTTTTACGAAAAATAGTTTGGGTTATACCGTAAAGCACGAAATCATATTAAGTTTAGAATTTAAATTAAATTGACTTTCAAATAGTCAATTTAATTTACAAAATCCTTATAAATTATATTATCATTTTTTTATGATGAAATTAGAAGTTTTTAACTTGGAAATTTTTAATGAAAAATATTTTAAATAACATTTTAAAGTCTTAAATTTTACAAAAAAAAAAATATTTTATCAAAGCTCTAAATACATAATATTATTTTAAGAAAAATAAGTAAATGTAATGCATATAGCTAAACACCGGTTTTGATGATAGATGTATCAAAGTTTTCTGTTTCAAAATAAAATCACGAAATCAATACAGTATGGATAAATTTATGAAAATGATTTTATACCAGTACAGAGATGTAAGGCAAAAATATAGTTATGTTTGTAGAAATTTCAAGTTTATGGATCAAAAAATTGATCAATCCAATGCGACCCAAAATTAGACTGTGAGGTCTCATTGCCTACAATTAGATGGACAAAAAAAAAAAAAAAATCAGCCAATAGAATCAGCTCACCCCCTCTCTCTATTTTCTCTCTCTCCTCAAACTCAATCCAAGAATCCGGCCTTCATTTTGGACACCTCTACACCAATGGAAAGCTTTTCTCGAGCTGAGTCTACAAGTGTGCCGTGCCGCCCACAACAGTGCCAGAGGAAGCCACACGTGGCCGATCAAAGTGGCAGAGGAACTCATATTTTTTGGTGAGATATCTTCGCTGTCTAACCACTGATTGACACGATCTTGGTGTCTATGGACTCAGATTGATGAGAGGAACAAGAAGATACTAATCTCTCAACTCGATTTTAGCTAAAGCAACACGATGGAGTTGCCCCATCTCTGCTATCGGTAGTGAGGTACATCACTGCACCAACACGACTAAAAAGGGTGATGAGCAAAAGCCCCCTTTCAATTTCACCAAATCACTACCACCGGTAGGAGATCGGACGACCCTATCATGCACTGTTGTGGAGGACTCTGTGGTGGTTGATCACGACCATTTCACCCCAACTTAACAAAGGGGAAATGTTTAGAAGCCGATAGAGAAGATTTCCCAACCCTCAATTGCACGCATGACCATCGATTTATTAGAGATCCAAGTTTGTCGCCAGAGCCCACCGTTAGCTACTCTATCCTGTCGATCCAAGCCATGACGAGACACAAAATTGGTGCCATTAGAACCAGAAGTTGACGGGGAATGAGGAACACCCACCAATTTCATGAGAATAACTGCCAGCGATGGAGAACCATGATCACCACCATGCACCACTACGTGAAGCTCTAATCTTGTCGAATGTGATGACATAGCCTTCAATTGATGAGGCAAAACACTTCCATCATTTTTGGCCGAGATTGTGGAGCCCGATCTGCCAAGAAGAAGGTCAAATTAGGTGAAATTAACACCGCCATTAGACTCAAAAGGGTTGATTTAGGAGGGTAGGTTTGAGCTTGGCCGTCAATGGAGCCTAATCGATGCCGATCAACACCGGTCAATCGTCGGTCAACAGTCGATCAACGGTGACCTTGGGTTTTTGTGATCCGGATCTCCGATTGAGGATTCAAGACCGCCTGCTGACTCGTTTCAACGCTCCAAATGTGATGGTGCCTTCCGTTCTAGCTAATTTTATTATGTTGAAAATCATCTGGTACCGATTACACATAGATTGAGGTGACTCAAACTAAGCAACAAAGTCTAGAATGATGTTTCCAACATTGTATAATCTCAAAAAAGCTTCTCGAGCCATCCATGGTTGCTCGAGAAGCACTACCGAGGATCTTCGTAGACTGTAGATGCAGTGAGACACAACTGGACTTGCTCAACTCAAAGTCCAGGTAAGTAGGAATCTCGTCTACAATATGAATATTTTTAAAATAAATTGTTTTTAATTTTTGCATAAGAATTTATGAAAATGCATGATCAGTGAATTGTCACACTGTGCTTGTTATGATGTGTTGTTATATTATGATGTTATGAATTATTATGTTCATGTCATGTCAAGTCATGTTATGTTATGTTATGTTATGATTGTGTTATGATCAATGTATGTGTATGCAAAATTTAAAGCTTATTGTTTAATCACCTTCAAGTTAAGTATGATTATAATTTATGATTTATGGTTTATGGTTTACGTAATTGTGATGCTTATAGTGATAAGTCATACTACATACTTACAATAAGATGAGTGATACTTATAAAATAAGTTAAGGGGGTCGTACCAACCTCTCGACCTACTGGGAGGCTTAAATACACGTTATGATCACTTGGGCCTAAAGTAAGAAGACAAGTTATAGCTTAAATAATTAAGCATAAAACAAGTTGATAAGCAAGCATAAAATATTCATGTATATTTTTAATTAAATGATTTTTAATTATGTTTTGTGAGAGTAATTTCCTACATGTTGAGCGAAAAGCTCATTTAAGTATGTTCATGCTGTGGGTAAGAAAACCTATCAACTGTAACACCCGCCATTTTCATGTAACAGTTAAAGATAGATATTTAACGATGTTAATTATTTTCTTTTTGAAATAATGTTACTGACCATTTTATTTTGAGTATGATGATAGGTGACAGTCACGTGAAATTGATGTGTTTAAGGTATTCATGTCATTTATAATGTATGCATAATATATATTTAATGTTTTATTTGTGTGTAATGTTATATGTGGCACTTCAGCAGGCCTAATTTTCCAATTCGACCAGCCAAATTGTTTTTTTTTTCCAGAATGGTAGGCCAATGGATTTCATCAGTAGGCCGAAGCCCACAACTTCGATAGGCCAAACTGAGCCATCAAAGGCCGAATACTGTTGACGAGTAATCAGCAAATAATCTCCAAAATTACGGCATTTATGATTATTATGATTGGGTATAAAATTTTGGATAATTGGTATCTTTTTTTTATCTCTTTCCTTACCCATGTTAGGGAAGGTTTGACTTTTTGAAGATAATTTGATTTTGTGAAAAGGTTTCCAAATTTGAAAAGATGAGATTTGGTAGTTAGAGCAAATCTTGGACTTTTCCTTATCTCTCCTCATTAGGCACGTATACACCCGTATTTTTAAAGAAAATCTATTTCAAATATAGAGAAGATTATTTCCTTTTCACACTATTCTCAGTATTCAAGAATGTCTCTCTCTCTCTATATTGCTCTTTCCCTCCCTCTCTAAAAAAAAATTCTCTTAGTTTTCTCTTTCTTCCTCCATGCTTTTCTTCCTCTTTTCTCCCTTATTTTTGCTGCAAAGAATTGAATGAGATATTGGGTTTCTTCTGGGTGAATTCAAAGAAAATTTGAGAAGAATCGTTTTGAGGTAAGAACTCATTTCTGTAATTGTATTTTCCTTTTAATCCGGCCCTTATAACTTTGTTTGTGGATGCCTGTTAGCTATGAAATTTTTTTATGATGTTTACGTATTGTTATGTGATGTTCCTCAAAATTTCACGCCATTTGAAATTTTCTATGTTAAGATATTGAATTTTTATTCTCTGCCACTCATCTTTTATTTTGTTGATTGGTAATAATTTACAAAAGTGCAGTCTTTATTCATAAGGCAAATGAATTTTGATTCTCATGGAATTTTGCAAAAATATTCATATATATATGTTAAATGTTGGACTGGAAAGTTTCATAGTGATATGATGAATCTTGTATGTGTTCTTGAACTTTCTTCAAGATTAGGTTTTACAGCTGTCTGATCAGTGAATTTTAGATTATTTGATTATGTGACTCTTTATCATGACTAAATGAATTTATTAGACAACGAGAATTTTTGTGGTACTGTGTTTATATGTTAATAGGTTGTCATAAACATTTTAGGGTCAAAGTAATTTTATTTTAATTATTCTAGTATGATGATTATGTGTTGCTCACGGCCTTTGGTTTTTAGAGTTTATTTGGTCTCTAAATTTTAATGCATGTTTCGAATTGTTGAAAATTTATTTGAAGCTAATTTTTGGATATATTGTAGTTTTAGGTGTTTATTATATGTAGACTTTTTATGAAATTATTTTATTAAATAGATAATTTATTATATGAGTATTAGTTAAGACTGCTCACTGTTTTGTTATTGCCGACAGATTTTGTGTTGTATATTGTGTGACTTATTTTAGTTGTCTAATGGAATCTTTATGGTTATACAAAAATTAGGGTAACTTATATATATGTTAATTATGTACCTGCAAAGTTTCATGCCTTAATTGTGTATGAATGGTGAATAATTGAGTTATATATCTTTAAGGGTCTGGCAGGATGTTATATTTCAGTTTTACGTGAATATTTGAAAGTTGGTAAAATGTACTTGTGTCCTTGTGTTCTTGAGATGGAAGTATGAATTATGTCTTATGGAATTGGATGGTTTCATGAAAATGAAAATTTATTTTATTTGTATATTGATGTATGACATGAACACTCCAAGAAATGAGCACATCGAGACCACATCGACGTTATCTAAGATAAGGTTTAGTAAACAAGTCAAGTAAGTACATTCTCACCTGCAACATGATGAGGTTTTTGAAAAGTTTGAAATTTATGTTCATGATGATTTCTATGATGATTTTATTAAATGTTTTATTTTGAAAGTTTTGGTGCACAAAAAGGCTTATGCATGTTTTGATGATGAGATATTTTAAAATAAAAAGTGTGTATATATATATATGTATCACCTAAATAAGTGTTGGACACCCTATGTCTATATTAATGTTTATGATGTCCAAAGTTGGATTTGTCATGTTTGGTTTAGGATTAGCTACCCTTCTCCTCTCATGGCGGTGCGCCTATGATGATGATAATGGTGCAACACTTCGGCCCTAAAGATAAAATGAATGAAGTTTTAATATAGATAATGTTAATGAACGATATGTTCTATATGAAACTGTACCAGGTGTATTATTATGTTAATGATGATTATGAATATGATGTTGCATAAAGATGTTCATAAAATATTTTAAGTTGTGAGATAGGACAATGTACTTACTAAGCTTTTGCTTGCTAAGTTTATGATCATGTTGCAGATAGTAGTAAGAGGATCATGGATTAGGTAGAGGGCAAGGACAGCCATGTGAGCAAGGAACGATGAATTGAAAACAAAAGAAGCCCAAGAAAGAATTTTAAAATTTAAAAACTATTTTTTATTACTTTATATGTTTAGTTTTCACACTTTGATGTAACAAAACTTGTTTTACATTTTTCTTGATTTTGTAGAAGATCGGCCTTTCGATCATTATTCATCGGATTGCCGATGCTAGTATCGGCCTACCGATTACCATGTATCGGCCTGTTGATCTACGTGTTTTAGAACTCTGATTTTGTAGAGCCTCGAATGGCCTGCCAATGGTTAAAGTTCGGACTGGCGGTCATGTTTAGCCTGCTGGTGTCTGGAGTGCGGCCTACCTAGCTGTTAAAACAGATTTTAAAGGTTGTTTTAGTAAATATTTAAATTATGTTCTTATTATTTTAGTGTTGATAAACTATTTAAATAGATACAAAAGGTTTTAAAATTGTTGCGTTTAGGTTAAAAAAATTTTTGTGTGCATGGATCTTGGGATATATTTAATAAACTTTATGTTATGTAAAAGGGTTTGTCTTAAAGAATGAGAATAAGGATGAATGTAACGATATCTGTGACATCTGTATGGGGGCATTATAGGCCTTGGTATTAGAGTGAATTTTCGTTTTCAATTTACATTGTCACACATCAGTTCAAGCCCTCTAAGTAAGTATACTTTAAGTAAAATGTTTTGGATGTAAGTTTGATGATAAAATTTAGATGTATGATGATAAATGCTCTAGTGCATAATTTAGAAGTGAAATCCTATCTCATTCGATAAATTAGAAGATAATTCCTAAGCTCATAATTATTTTAGGAAGTCAAGGATGCAAGGCCGTAGAAGAATTCAAACTCGTACTCAAGCCACTGCTGCTAATGACAACCAAACCAATGAAAGACTAATGACGATGATTATTTTAGAAAGTCTAGGATGCAAGACTGTAGAAGAATTCAAACTCGTACTCAAGCCACTACTGCTAATGACAACCAAACCAATGAAAGACTAATGACGATGATTGTCGAGTTGCAAAGGCAACTGCAGGATCAAGGAAAGAAATCAAGGAACTTAGAGCCAGTAGCCAAGGAGGTGAAAGACAAGGTGAAAACGTGCCACCACCTCTTCCTCCTCAGCCACAAGGAGAGGAAGTCCTAGCTCCTATTCTAGAACCAAGACCTGCCTCCTAAGAACCATTACTATTCAGCTAGAAGAAGGTTAAGCCAATAGACTTTGAAGGTTCTAAGGATTCTCTAGTCGCCTAAGGATGGTTAAAGACAATCAAGGCCACCCTAAAACTCATGGGTTTCATAGAAAATGAGAAGGTCCTTTGTGCCTCATATGCCTCATGATGGAGAATAGAATTTGGTGGGACAGAATCGAACAAAGTAGGAATGTAAACGAGATGACATGGGCTGATTTTGTTCATGAATTCAACATGAAGTTCTTCCATATGAACATTACATGGAAGCATTATGAGGAGTTTGAGAACCTGCGCCAAGGAGACATGCCAGTTATCAATATGGTGGCTAAATTTGACCAGTCGACACGCCTTTGCCCAGGGAGGGTTAGTGATGACAGTGAAAAGGTCAGAAGATTGATCAGAGTCCTCAAACCAGAGATTATTGCAATTGTTGATGGGGCCAGTCCACCAAGAAACCAGGAACAGGTTGTCTTTAAAACCCAACGAGCTGGATTCCACTTGTCAAAACTAAGAAGAAACTAGCCTTAACCAGATCAACCGGTGAACAATGCAAACACTCAAAACTGACCTCAAAATAAAAGTAACAACAACAACAACAGCAACAGCAATAGCTAGAACTAGAAGAATAACAAAAGGAAGGGCAACTTCCAAAACCAGTAGGGCCAAGGTAATAAGAAGCAGAATGGTGGACAGTACAACAACAATAATAGGCAGATACAAGCATGTGCCAAATGTGGGAAGAAACATCTAGGTGAATGCCATTTTGGGACAAATCAATGTTTCATCTGAGGATGTGAAGACCACTTTGCCAAGAACTGCCTATTCAAGCTTAGCAGAAAGCTCGTCATGCCCAACTCCATCAAATGCAAGCTACATTAAAGGGACCGCTGATTAATTTGGGAAGACTTGAAGTCCCACCTACCAATGCCTACGTCTATGCAATAACGGAAGAACAAGTGGCTACTAAAGCCTCTAATGTTGTCATAGGTTAGATTTCAAGTCTTTCTTTTAATGCACATGCTCTCTTTGACATGGGTGCCACACATTCTTTTGTATCATCATCTTTTACTAAGAAGCTAGGAGAACATCTATAACCCATGAAACAGGGATACACTACGACACTACCCTCTGGGAAAGTGATGATGTCTATGCATTATTTGCATACAGTTCTTTTATAAATTTCTGGAAGGGAACTCTTTGTTGATCTTATTGTGATCGATATGTATGACTATGACATGATTCTCGAGATGGATTTTTTGAAGAAGTACAATGCTTCCATCGAATGCCGAAAACGAAAGGGATTTTTCATCCAAAAGTTGAACAAAGGTTCATGTTCATGGGCGAGTCCATAGAGAAGCCAAATATGTTTTTGTCAGCCATGAAAGCAAGGAAGTTGTTAGCAAGCGGCTGCATGGGTTATCTAGCAAACATTGTAGACAAAAGTTGAAAAGAGAAAGCAAAGATTGATGATGTTATGGTAGTTCAAGAATTTCCAAAGGTATTTCTAGATGATCTATCAAGCCTACCTTCGAACAAAGAAATTGAATTTGAGATCGAACTTGCTCCAGGCACAAATCCGATTTCCAATGCACCTTACAGAATGGTTCCAGCGGAGTTGAAATAGCTTTATTCTCAATTAAAGGAGCTTCTTGATAAAGGCTTTATTCGACTTACTCACTCACGATGGGGAGCACCAATCTTATTTGTCAAGAAGAATGATAGTTCTATGAGACTCTACATCAACTATAGAGAGTTGAACAAGGTAACGATCAAGAACAAGTACCCACTGTCTCGAATCGATGATTTGTTTGATTAATTTAAGGGTACATCTATGTTCTCAAAGATAAATTTAAGGTCAAGATACCATCAGTTGAAGATAAAAGAAGGGAACATCCCTAAAATAGCCTTAGGATCAAGGTATGGTAACTACAAATTCATGGTTATGCCTTTCGGTCCAACGAATGCACATGCAGCTTTTATGGACTTGATAAATCGGGTATTCAAGGATTTCCTTGATAAATTTGTCATTGTGTTTATGAATGATATTCTTGTTATTCAAAGAGTTGGGAAGAGCACGCTGAGCATCTGAGAATTGTGTTGGAGACTTTAAGGAGACATGAATTGTTTGCAAAGTTCTCGAAGTGGGAGTTTTGGCTTAACAATGTATCTTTCTTGGGGCATGTTGTATCGAAGGATGGAATAATGGTAGATTCTACTAAAGTTGAAGCTGTCCTTAACTGGAAACAAGCAAAGAATACAAGTGAGATAAGAAGCTTCTTGGGTCTAATTGGTTTTTACCAAAAAATTGTGGAAGATTTCTCCAAAATAGCAATGCCCCTCACAAACCTAACTTGCAAAGGAAAGAAGTTTGAATGGATGGATGCGTGCGAGAAGTGTTTTCAAGAACTGAAGAAAAGGTTGATTTCAGCTCCAGTCTTGGCTATTCTTGAAGGGAACGATAGATTTGTAATTTATAGTGATGCTTCTAAGATAAGCCTTGGTATAGTTTTGATGGAGAATGATAGAGTGATCGTTTATGCCTTGAGAAAATTGAAAGACTATGAGAAGAACTATCCTACTCATGACCTCGAATTGGCGGCTGTAGTTTTTGCACTGAAGATTTGGAGACATTTCTTGTATGAAGTTCAACGTAAGATCTTCATTGATCATCAAAGTTTAAAGTACTTTTTCACTTAAAAGGACCTAAATATGAGACAATAGAGATGGTTAGAGTTGGTAAAGGATTATCATTGTGAAATCCTCTATCTCCAGGAAAGGCTAATCAAGTGACTGATGCTCTGAGTAGGAAGATGGCTGCAATGTTGATGTCATTACAAGCGATGTCTCAGCCTTTGAAGAAAGAAATTTTGGACTTTGGTTTGGAAATCATAACAAGACAGTTTTCAGCACTAACCCTTGCTCCATCATTGTTTGATGAGATTCATAGTAAGCAAGACGAAGATGTAAGCCTCACGAGGATTAAGCAAGAAATCAAGGAAGGAAAATATGAAGAGTTTCATATTGCAAATGATGGAACTGACTCTCTCAAGAACTGCTTATGTGTTCCCAATGTTGATGGTTTAAAAGAAAGAATATTAGCGGAAATTCATGATACTCCTTACTCAATTCACCCAAGTGCAACCAAGATGTACAATGATCTAAGGGACATTTTCTGGTGGTTTGGTATGAAATGTGACGTTGCAATGTATGTGAAGAATGTTTGACATGTTAGTAAGTCAAATCTGAACACCAAAGACTTGGCGGCGATTTGCAGTCAATTCAGATACCAGAATAAAAATTGGAAGATATTGCAATGAATTTCATTACCAGTTTGCCCAAGACTATGAATGGATATGATGCTATTTGGGTTGTTGTTGATCGATTGATGAAAATGGCGTATTTCATCCCCATTAAGATCACTTACTCTATGGAGTGATTAGCAGAGCTTTATGTTAAGGAGATAGTATGACTTCATGGAATTCCTAAGTCTACCATCTCTGATCACGACGGTAGGTTCACGTCCAAATTCTAGAAAAAGTGTATAGACTGCAATGGGAACTAAGTTGCACTTCAATACAATTTTTCATCTTCAAACTGATAGCTAGACGGAGAGGAAAAATTTGATCTTAGAGAATATGCTTTGGGCCTGTACTCTTGACTACAAGACCAGCTGGTATAAAATGTTACCATTAGCAGAATTCGCTTATAACATTAACTATCAGGTGACAATTGGAATGCGCCTTGTAAGGCACTATATGGGGAGAATGTAGGTTGCCTATATGTTGACATGAAGTTGGTGAAAAGAAGATGATGGAAAGTGTTGACGGTCAATGAAATTTCTGAGATGATAAAGTTAATAAGGAAGAGAATTGAGATCGCTTAAAGTCGTTAGAAGTGCTACGCTGATAAAGGAAGAAGGCCTTTAGAATTTCCTATAGGCGATTCTGTATTCCTAAAGATTACACGATGAAAGGAGTTATGAGATTCAGAAAGAAAGGCAAATTGAACCTAAGGTTTATTGGACCTTATGAAGTCGTGAAGCGGATAGCAAAGTAGCTTATCAATTGAGATTGCCATTGAAGATGTCAATTATTCACGTTGTGTTCCATGTTTCAATGCTCAAAAAGTATGTCCCAGACCTTACGCATGTGATTAAGCCACAGGTAATCAAAATGTGAGATGACCTTAGTTATGAAGAAAAGCCAATGGAGATTTTAGAACGAAAAACCAAGATCTAGAGGAATAAATTGATTCCTTTAGTCAAGGTCTTATGGCAGAATCACCAAGTGGAAAAAGCTATGTGGGAATGGGAAGATGAAATGAGAGCCAAGTATCTACAGTTTGTTTTGAGTTTTGAGAACGAAATTTTTTTATAAGGTGGGAAGAATTGTAACACCCATCATTTTTATGTAACAGTTAATGATAGATATTTAATGACGTTAAGTATTTTCTTTATGAAATGATGTTACTGACTATTTTATTGTGAGTGTGATGATAGGTGACGGCCACATGGAATTGATGTGCTCAAGGTGTTCATGTCATTTATAATATATGCATAATATATATATTTAATGTTTTATTTGTGTATAATGTTACATGTGGCACTTCGACAGGCCAAATCTTCCAATTCGACAGGCTAAATTGTTTTTTTTTTCAAAACGACAGGCCAATGGATTTCATCAACAAGCCGAACCCCACAACTTCGATAGGCCAAATTGAGCCGTCAGAAGGCCGAAGAATGTTGACGAGTAATCAACAAACAATCTCCAAAGTTATGGGGTTTATGATTATTATGATTGGTTGTAAAATTCTTGATAATTGGTATCTTTTTTTTTTAATCTCTTTCCTTATCCATGTTAGGGAAGGTTTGACTTTTTGAAGATAATTTGATTTTGTGATAAGGTTTCCTAATTTGAAAAGATGAGATTTGGTAGTTAGAGCAAATCTTGGACTTTTTCCTTATCTCTCCTCATCATGCATCCTTATCTCTCCTCATCATGCATGCATACACCTTTATTTTTAAAGAAAATCTGTTTCAAATATAGAGAAGATTGTTTCCTTTTCATACACCCTTATCTCTCTCTCTATATCGCTCTCTCCCTCTCTCTCTAAAAAAAATTATCTCATTTTTCTCTTTCTTCCTCCTCTTTGCCTTATTTTTGCTACAAAGAATTGAATGAGTTATTGGGTTTTCTTTTGGGCAAATTCAAAGAAAATTTGAGAAGAATCGTTTTGAGTTAAGAACTCATTTTGGGTTATTTCTATAATTGTATTTTTCCTTTAATCCGACCCCCATAACTTTGTTTCTGGATGTCCATTTGCAATGAAAATTTAGTATGATGTTTATGTATGTGTTATGTGATGTTTCTCAAAATTTCACACCATTTGGAATTTTCTATGTTAAGATATTAAATTTTTATTCTTTACCACTCATGTTTTATTTGTGCGGATCAGTAATGTTTCACGAAAGTGTAGTCTTTGTTCATAGGGCAAACGAATGTTGATTCTTATGAAATTTTGCAAAAATATTCATATATATATATATATATATGTGTGTGTGTGTTAAGTGATGGACTAGAAAGTTTCATAGTGATATGATGAATCTTTTATGTGTTCTTGAGCTTTCTTTAAGATTAGGTTTTACAGCTGTCTGATCAGTGAATTCTAGATTCCTTGATTATGTGACTCTTTATCATAACTAAATGAATTTATTTAACAATGAGACTTTTTTTGGTACTGTGTTTATATGTTAAGAGGTTGTCATAAAAATTTTAAGGTTAAGGTAATTTTATTTTAATTATTCTAGTATGATGATCTTGTGTTGCTCACTGCTTTAGGTATTTAGAGTTTATTTGGTCTCTGAATTCTAATGCATGTTTTGAATAGTTGAAAATTTATTTGAACCTAATTTTTGGATATGTTGTAGTTTTAAGTGTCTATAGTATGTAGAATTTTTATGAAATTATTTTATTAAATAGATAATTTATTATATGAATAGTAGTTAGGACTGCTCTCTGTTTTGTTATTACTGGCAGATTTTGTGTTGTGTATTGTGTGACTTATTTTATTGTCTAACGGAATCTTTATGGCTATAAAAAAATTAGGGTAACTTATATATATATATATATATATATATATATCTTAATTATGTGCCTACAAAGTTTCATGCCTTAATTATGTATAAATGGTGAATAATTGAGTTGTGTATCTTTAAGAGTCTGGCAGGTTGTTATATTTTAGTTTTGCATGAATATTTGAAAGTTGGTAAAATTTACCTGTGTCCTTGTGTCCTTGGGATGGAAGTATGAATGATGTCTTATGGAATTGGATGATTTCATCAAAATGAAAATTTATTTTATTTGTATATGGATGGAGACATGAACACTCCAAGAATGAGCACGTTGAGATCGTGGCAACCTCATCTAAGATAAGGTTTAGTAAGCTAGTCAAATAAGTACATTCTCACTTGCAACATGATGAGATCTATGAAAAGTTTGGATTTTATGTTCAAGATGATTTCTATGATGATTTTATTTAATGTTTTATTTTGAAAGTTTTGATGCACAAAAAGGCTTATGCATGTTTTGGTGTGTGTATATATATATGTATCACCCATATAAGTGTTGCACACCCTATGTCTATGTTAATGTTTATGCTGTCCAAAGTTGGACTTGTCATGTTTGGTTTGGGATTAGCTACCCCTCTCCCCTCATAACGGCGCTCCTATGATGATGATGATGATGATGATAATGGTGTAACACTTAGGCCCCAGAGATAAAATGAATGAAGTTTTAATATGGATAATGTTAATGAAAGATATGTTCTATATGAAATTGTGCCAGATGCACTATTATGTTAATGATGATTATGAATATGATGTTGCATAAGGAAGTTCATAAAATGTTTTAAGTTGTGAGATAGGACAACGTACTTACTAAACTTTTGCTTACTAAGTTTATGATCGTATTGCAGATAGAGGTAAGGGGATCATGGAATAGGTGGAGGGCAAGGCTGGTGTATGAGCAAGGAACGATGGATTGAAAATGGAAGAAGGCCAAGAAAGTATTTTAAAGTTTCAAAACTATGTTTTTATTTCTTTATATGTTTAGTTTCCACACTTTGATGTAACAAAACTTGTTTTACGTTTTCTTGATTTTGCAGAAGATCGGCCTTTTGATCATTATTGATCGAACTGCCGATGCTGGTATCGGCCTACCGATTACCCTATATTGGCCTGCCAATCTAAGTGTTTTAGAACTTTGATTTTGCAGAGCTTCAGACGGCCTGCCGATGGTTGAAGTTCGGACTGCCGGTCATGTTTGACGTATTGGTGTTTGGAGTTCAGCCTACCGAACTGTTAAAACAGATTTTAAAGGTTGTTTTAATAAATATTTAAATTATGTTCTTATTATTTTGGTGTTGATAAATTATTTAAATAAATACAAAAGGTTCTAAAATTTTATCATTTAGGTTAAAAAATATATTTTGTGTGCATGGATCTTGCGATATATTTAATAAACTTTACGTTATTTAAATGGTTTATTTTAAATAATGATAATAAGGATGAATATAACGACATCTGTAACGTCCGTAAAGGGGCGTTATATTAGCGACATTTGATGGGCAATAGTGAACGGTGGACAAATTGTGGAGATAGGAATAGATACTGCTTATGTAATGTAATATTTCTGCATTCTTAGTTTACGAATTTATGCTTGTTTTTATTTTATGAAAATCATGTACGTATAAATAAGTAAATAAATTACTTAATTATGTCTTAAAAATCGTGATTGTGATTACGCAACCTGGTCTATAGAATTTTAATGTCTTAAAAGTGTTGGAATAGATAATACAATAAATACACGAAAATTTTCAAGTCAAAAAATTATAAGATTATTTAGAATTAAAAATTATTATAGTAGTTTTACGTTAAATTATGAAAGGACTTTTTATTGAATATGTTTTATCAATTTATTATGAGAGTTTAAGCATTTTAATGAATATGTTTTATGAATTTATTATGAGAGTTTAAAGGAATGTCTTCAAGAAATTAATACATTAGACTTCAACTTTTAAGAAGGCATTATGTTAGTTTGAAGATAATAAATTATAGGTAAAATATATAGATAGTTTTTAAGAAAGTTTTAAAGAGTATTTAAAATAGGATTTTATTTCAATATTCAATTTAGAATTGCTTTTGAAGTTGTTTTATTTAAATTAAGAAATGTTTTAAAAGTAATAGTTTTTAAATAATTATTCTTATGTTTAAAAGAAAATTTTCAAGAAAATTATTATAGTTATGTTTTAAGAAATTAATGTTCTAAGATATGTAAAGGATTAAGTTTTTAGAAATTATGATTATGTTAAAACGTAATAATTATTATTACATTGTTATCATGTTTGAGTAATTAATTATTATGTTAGATTTATAGAATTAAGTTCTGTGAAATGATTAATGTTTCTTTCAAGGTTGTTTATTAAGAATTCTTTATCATCAAGATTTCATTTTAGAATTTCAGTACTTTATGATTAAGAATGTTTAAGTTTACAGTTATGTTTAAGCTAAGTAATGGTCACGTAGGTCGGATCGTTACACTGTTTGTAATGGCTTCTTTGAAGCTATTTTTGACTTGGACATAAAATCTTGTTATATTGTTTTTTCTGTCTTTCGTCGAAGTTACCATATTTAGTAGAGTTATTAAGTCTCAACATTAGAAATTTTTTCTTTTCTTTTCTTTTCTTTATTTATTTATAGAAGATAGAATTGAATCTGCAATGTCCTTCCATTTAAAAAAAAAAAAAATCTGTGGAAATACAAAAATTAAAGCTCAAAAGAACCTGAATGAAAAGCACAACAAGAAAATGAAATGGCCATTTATGGATACGCATTAACCAACTAGACAATTGTTGTCCGCCACAGGCAGAAAAGTAAAAGACCCAATAGATTAATCTACAAGATGATAACTATATATGAGAGAAAAATATTCCACCAAAACATAACAGAGAAAAATTTATAGAGCATGAAAGAGAGCGAAAATTTTCAAGGAATCCAAGAATTGGCTTTTGTCACCCAGCTGTCTTTTACCGCAGCATGATATTTGATATAAGCTATGGCCTTTCGTTACCCTGAAACAGTTGGAATCCCGACCTATGAAAAAAAAAGGTTATTAATAAGAAGGGTTTTTAAATTTTATGCCTCTTCTATGTTGCAATTTAAGCTTTAAAAATAAATACTTTACTTTTTAAGCTTTTAAATTTCTTTATTTTACCCTTAAACGGTAATGACCGAGAAAAATCCTAGAATTAAATAATGTAATTTACATATTTAATCAAGGATTTTCCTCGAAACATTATGTATGAATTTCGAGAGTAAAGAATTTATGGAATTAATATACAAATATTCCAAAAATTCTATAATAGATTCTATAGTTAAGTTAATTAACTATCAAAATTAATAAATGAATTGATGAATTCAACCCTAACTAAGATGGAAGAATTTATCTCTAAAGGGCTTGAGAAATTTAATTATGAGAATTTTCGAGTATGATATTAAGTTAGCAGTGTATTGAGAAACACTCTAACGCAAATTAAATCCTTAATTGCCAAATTAGTCAAAATGGAGCTACGCAAGTAACCGTAATGACAAAAAATACTATACAAACTCTGATAGTGACACTGTTAAAAACTATGTTATTACAGAGTTTAAATACTGAAAAAGTCACATACAGATTTTTATTAAGTTTAAAATAAATTTTTAGACTTAATGCGGTCAAAAATCGCTACGCGATTAAACTTTGTCGATATCGGTTCATACTGTAATTAGCGTGTCATAGTATTTAGAGAAATAAGAGAGGATTAGACAAGTAATAAAATTTCCTGTCAGCTATGTTAATTATTACTGGCAGTATAAAATTTACCTGCTTAAGCTTTTCTTACAAGAAAGGCCAAAGTACCCATAAAATGTGCTTCCATTATCATCATTATACCTTAGGTAATCAATTAAGTTTTTACCTAACACTCCATCCCACTTCATGATGGCGCCAACTTGGGGGATTGTTAAGCCTAGTTAAATCAAATTTGTCTTGTTTTCATTTATTCCTTCTTGTCCCATCGAGTGAGCTTGCTTCCAAGAAAAGAAAAATTTTCTCCCCATTTGTTTCAAGTCCCACCACCGAATCAAAAAAAGTAAGAGTTCTCTCCATTTACTTTTCCTCTTTTCTCCACTTCCACCGAACAACCCAACCTCCAAAAGAAAGAAAAAATTGTTGTATGATCACTTGTCTCCACTTGACTTCCAGCTCTTCCACCGATTCACCAAGTCAAAAGAATAAAATTTAAAATTTTCCCACTTCCATTCCTCTCACCGAGTGGACTTAGAATCACAAAGAAAAAAAAGAAAAAGAAGTTGTTTTGTCTCCACTTGCTTCACCAAGTAAGCAAGTCACAAATTAGAAGTAGGAAAGAAGGAGGTGGTGAAAAATATTGTTCAAGGTATTATCTACACCATTTCTTTCCTTTTTACTTTTCCTTAGCAAAGAAAAGAAAAAATGTTGCTTGAATAGCTTTTATGTTATAGCCAAGACAAGTTAGATTTTTACACAATAAAGTTTTGATTTAGTGCTAGTTCAAGAAAAGGAAAAGAGAGGAGACAAAAGTTTTAAGATCAACCAACCAAGGATAGTCATCAAGGGTAAGTAATCTAAACCTTTCCTTAAATTTTTTAAGGTTAAAGTTCATAATTTTAGGAGAGAGTTGATGATTGGGTGAGGAAATGGGTTGTAATAATTATGTTTGTGTGATTTACATCACGTACTGTTTGTACGTGATGTAAAAAGTTAGTATAGTATGTTAGAGTTATGTTTTGTACAAGTTTTAGTTTGTGGAAAAATTTTCCACAAACTTTGAACGTGTAAACGGAGGTCTTAGAATCAATTTTTAAAACTTTACCGAACACTGGAATTTTAGTTTTTGTCGTTTTGTACAAAATCCCGTGACTGTGAAAAAACATAGTTTTGACTCTAAATAGGCCTACCGAACAGTTTTTATGGACTGCCTAAACAGTCCCCAAAAAACTGCCAAAAAGGCAGCCCAAAAAAAAAAAAACTGCCTAATGCAGTTTATTGAAACTGCCCAAAACAGTTCCAGCACTTTTGCCAATTTTGAACCATTTTGAGTCCGAATTTTACATTTCATGAAACATGGAAGTTTTAAATTTTTACGAGACGAACGACTTTCGTGAAGAATTTTTTTTTTCAAAATCTGTCTCTAAATACAGTTATTGGTAATTTTCTAAAACAGTCCAAAAACTTCGTTTTTGTGTAGAAAAATGTTTTTAAGTTTTGGGTCATTTCGAGACCACATTACAATTTTTCCAAACATAAAACTTTAAGTTTGCAACAAAATGGAGAACTTTTGTAAAATACTGCTTTTAAATTGGACTTTAAATTGGACTTATAAACATAGTCAAAACTTTTAATTGGTAAAAATTTCAAAGTTTTAACCAGGAAGCAATTTTGCCAAAGAAAAATGGTAACCGGTACTATAAAAGCAAACAAGAAAATTATACAAACACACATTTAAAAACAAGTGACTTTTACGAGGAAAAACTTTAAGAGAAAATTTGTGTTTAATAAATGATTTCATATAAATCTTCCAAAATTACTCCACCAGTACCATTTTTACAAACAAAGATCGTGTGACCTTAAGATTTGACTTTCCACTAAACCAAGAAATTACAGTACTTTTGAAAGGTATATAAGCCCAAGATTTATTGGGTTAACAATTTCAGGTATTATTTTATAGAGCGATTTTTATTTGAAATTCCAAGTTAAATGGGTAAGAATTTCAAAGACAAACTTTAATAGTTTTCAATTGAACATTATTTCGGCAAGCATAAAATCCCGATACGATAGAACCTTAATGCCACAATGTTAGGCATGGGTCCAATGCCCATTTTAGTCTAAATGCCAAGCAGAACACAATCTATCGGTAAAATGTATATGACGTTATGATGTCATTTTTGGGCTTACGAGCTTAAAAATAATTACGAACCCATTAAATGGATTTAAAATAAGCCCAATGAGGACTTGAGATAAGAATCCTGAATTTAGAAAATGTCTAATATAATGGATCAAAGTCTCATAGACTTAACAATGATAGATAATTAATTAATTAATTAATTATCAACTTGGATACGAACAAATGGCAATTAAGGAAAAGTTTAAATATTATGAGGATTCAGTAAAAATAATCCTTATGATAGAAATGGTGAAATCCATGATCAATTGATAAAAGAATTTATGATCTACTAGAGTGATTGAATTCTTGTGATTATGCTAAAATCTAAATAGCATAAAATGAAGTATTCTAACACACTCCAAATGGACATTTTGTACAGATTTGTTTCCAATAGAAAAGAAGGAATTCAGAATCTATAGGGAAGCCTACTTTACTGAAACAGGTAAGTAGGAATCTTGCCTACAGTATAAATAGTTTTAAAAATAAATTTATTTTAAATATTTTCATAAAATTTATGAAGATGCATGATCAGTGATTTATTTCACTGTTATATGTTATGATGTGATATGTTATGCTATGACGTGATGTGAAATGCTTTGATGATGATGATATGATTAATGTGTGATGTATGCAATAATTAAATTATATTGTTTGATCCCTTCAAGTCAAGTATGATTATGATTTACTATTCATGAATTACGAAATTGTGATGTCATGTAGTGTTAAGTCATGCTGCATACACACAATAAGACAAGTGAAACTTATGAGACAAGTTAAGGGTGTTGTACCAACCTCCCGACCCACGGGGAGGCTCCATGTTAAAGAAATGAATGATCTTGGTCTCATTGGGACCTCGTGAACCCTAACTTCCCAAGACTCGCGCGCAACTGGTACGATCACTCGGGCCCAAAGTAAGAAGATAAGTTACAGCTTAAATAATTAAGTATAAATCAAGTTAAGTAAGCATAAAATGCTCATGCATATTTTTATTAAAATGATTTTTAATTATGTTTTATGAGGCTAATTTCCTACTTGCTGAGCGAAAGCTCATTTAAGTATGTTCATGTTGTAGGTAAGAAAAACTTGTCAGCGGCACTTGATGGGCAGTGGTGAGCGGCGGACGAATGGTGAAGATGGGAATGGATACCGCTCATGCAATGTAATGTTTCGGCATTATTATTTTACGAATTTATGCATGTTTTATTTTATAAAATTTCGTATGCTTACACTTTACGAAAATTATGTGCATATGAATAAGTAAATAATTTACGTAATTATGTTTTAAAAACCAAGCTTGTGATTAGGTAACCTTTGTCCAGAGGATTTCAAAGTTTAAAAATGTTGCAATAAACGATGCAACAAATGCAAAAAATTTGTAAGAAAGAAAATTATAAGTTCTTTTAGAATTACAAAGGATTATTGGAGTTTTACATTAAGTTAAGAAATGAATTTTATGAATATGTTTTAATGAAGTTATTATGAAAGTCTAAAAGAAAAGCTTTAAGAAATTAGTATCCTAAACTTAAAAGTTTAAGTTATAAGAAATTATATTGTGTTTAGTTTAAGAAGGTTTACCTTTAAGAAAATAATATGTTATTTTTTAAGATGTTAAAATTATAAGCAAAAATATATAAAAATTGCTAAGAAAGTTTTAGAGAGCATTTAAATGGGATTTTATTTTAATATTTAATTTAAAATTGTTTTGAAAATAGTTTTATTTAAATTGAGAAATGTCTTTAAAATAATAGTTGTTAAATAATTATTCTTATGTTTAAAAGAAAAGTTCAAGAAAATTTCTATGGTTATGTTTTAAGAAATTAATGTTATAAATTATGTAAAGGATCATGCCTTTAGAAATTATAACTATGTTAAAACATAATGCTTATTATTACGTTATTATCATGTTTGAGAATTTTATGTGTTATGTTAGGTTTATGCAATTAAGTTTTGAGAAATGATTATTATATCTTTTAAGATTATATGTTGAGAATTCCTTATCTTCAAGAAATCATTTGTTACTAAGTTTTGGGAAATAGTTATTATTTCCTCTAAGGTTTTATGTTAAGGATTCCACAGCAAGAATCCATTTTAAAAAAAAAATTATTCCACAAATTTTTGTACTTTATTCGTAAGTATATTTAAGTTAAGTGACGGCCACATAAGGAGGGTCGTTACAGTTGGTATCAGAGCCGGTATTCTACCATCCTACTTCACATCGTCACGCGCTTGCTTCGCCATAGTCCAAGTAAGTTATGTTAATTAAATGTTAAGATAAGTTACGTTAATTAATAGGTGCTGATTTTTCATGTAACGACAATCAAGTTATCAGCATGCAAGTACGATTTTAGATGTCCTGTTAAGGTCCAGCGCCAAGCCTAGCCATCAAGACGCCTCAAATGACAGAAAGCAATATTGGGTGCCAACTTCCTAAGCAAGCAAGACAACTCCTAGAATCACGTGAACGCTCGAACCAATGCTTAGAGATGGTCGACACTCAAAGTACAATACAAGCGAGAATATTTGGATTTACAACCGTAAAATTGGTAGATTGACGAGTCGGTAGAGGATCTAAAGGTTCCACAGAATCTTCTCCAGATTTTGAAAAATGATTAATAAATCTCACTAATTTTAATGTAACGTTTTCAATTATTATATTACAAAAAAAAATTTAAAAATAAATGATAACAAAATAGACATTTTCTAAACTTCTTTCCTCTTTTTCTCAAGACTTGCTTTTTAATTGTATTTTATCCCTCATTCCACTATATTAAATGTGGAGCTACGATCAAGGTGGTTATGCCTAAGAAAGGAAAAGAAGCCACAAGTCCTTCACAGCTTAATTACCAACCCATGACCAAAGCCGCCCCTTATGCAACATAAAAGCAGATCCTCACAAAAGCCGATTCTACTGGCTGATGGACAATACTCTACACTTTGCTGTGAGAATAAAGGAAGTCACAATTAGGACATGCAAGGGATGCAAGAACGCAGTTTTCCTCAAAGAATTACCACCATAGGTGAGGATGTCAAGACATTTCTTCGAAGCACGAACGAGTACTTAGTCAAAAAGAATTTCCTAGCTTGGACCATTAATGGGGACATCGATATCCGATTCAGAGATGACATAAAAGAATAAATAAGCATAGTACCACTACGAGGCTAGTAGTGAGGCACGCCATACAATTGATTAAGAATACATATAGTATATAAAATAAGATTTATGTATGAACAATAGAAGTTTTTGACAAGAAGAACTTCATGTTATGTGACCCACTAGAGGTGTGTAAAGTCTCGGTCTCAACAACGGTCTATAATATGCAAAGATTGCTAACAAAGAAAAGGTTTAGCAATTTCATGATATGGAAGTATGATTGACACATGTATGAATGTTACGAACTATGATTGTTGTATGTATTATAAATGCAATGTGACCCATGAATATGATATGAAATAGTTGCTAACAAAAGTGAAACATATGGCAACTCCATGATATGCAAGTATGAACGTTATGCATATGTATGATAAGAATATGCATGACATGAGTATGAATAAAATGTGAAAGTATGATATGAATGACATATATATGTATGATATGTTTATGAATATGATATGTATGTATGATACGTGCATGAAAGTTATGATTGATATTTGTTATTTGGATTATAAACATGAGATAGCTTATAAGTACCGCGAAATGCATAATAAATATGCATGATTAAGCCCATAAGGAACTCATTGAGGACTTAACCTCTTAGATTATGACAAAATAATAGATTCCATAGAATCAACATTTCGGTAAGGATAAACACATAGATCCTTATAAGAAATTGGATATAAGCAAAAGTTCAAGGTATAAGAGAAGAACTTCCCAGAGGTCACAGAATGTCTATGGGTGGTTACTTCTAAACTAGTATCTGACCAAATAGTCCCCCACAATAGTGATCTCAAGATGAGACAATTTCCTCCCCAACCCACAGATAATATATATATATATATATATTGGAAAAGAATAAACAATAAATAAGTTATGTGGATCGGTCAAACACCATCCTATAGGAAGTTAAAATCACGTTAAGTAGAGATTGATGAAGCAAAGTTACTTCCACATACCCGAGAGATGTAAGTAACATCACAAGGATATTAGAAGAGAATAAGAATGAAAAAGTACAGTCATTAATATATCGGGTTAAGAAATAAGAGAGGAGAAGACTACAGGATGGTTCAAAATATGAACCACTATAATAGAGCTGCAAAACTCCGATAAAGTAACCATGACAAAGAGAAACCAATAGGAATTTTTAAACAAGAGAATACAGTCCATCATATGACTCGATGACATCTAGTCATCAATAACCATAAAACCTAGTTTAAGATAAGCAGGTAGATATGTTCTTTCAAGAACACAGTCTACCATGTCGTTAAATGACCTTTAGTCATCACCAGGCAAAGAACCAATTTAAAGCAAGTAGACAGAGACGTCCGCTTAAGATAGCAAATATAAGATTCTTAGCTGGAGCAGTAAGCTTACAAATTCAGGGTACTAAGCTAAGAATGCCATCTCAAATAGAAGCGGTCCCCCTCTAGTTAACGAGGTCTTTAGAAAGACAAGATTCTTGGAATAAGCAAGATCAGAGACCTTAGAGTCAAACACCGAACCTTCACTAGAAATAGATGCTACTGAATACGGGCATAGGGATAATAAAACCCTTTTGACTAGCTAAGACGTGCCATATTGAGGAGAAATCCTCTAGAATTGGTGGTAGAGCATACTAATGATAGTATTGCTTAACCTTTTAAGAAAAACTCAGTTATATAGCCAATGGTCGGAGTAATTCTAAGTTAAAAAAAAAAATTTAAGTGTGCTTGGCACATAAGATAAGCCCAACCATGACGTCAACCTAATAGTAAAATTTTCGGGACTCTTAGCAAAAGACCTCCAAAGCTGAGACTACGAAGTTGTAGCAAGTCCCTCAAGAAATGATAGACATGACAAAGTGGTCTCCTTCAAGAGCATCAATGAGACCTCATTGATAAGAGTATAAATAGTAAGAATTAAAGGATTAATGATGTCTGAACAATATGATTAGTAAGTTTAAGAGTAAGATGTCGAGGCTTGGGACATAGCGATGGTTTAAGGGCCATTCATACCCCCCTCCCGACGCCAAATAAAAAGGTGCGCTAATATTAAGATTAGAGATAGCATACATGGAGGATGACACATTTAGTGTCTAACAAGTAAAGTTACGCATCTGAGGATAGTTTTATAGGCACGTCTCAACATTAGGAATTACAGAGTAGACAAGTAAGGCTTATTGCCCTTCCAATCACGATAGAACTGACAGGATTTGCCATTTGATGAGTTAGAATATATATTGCTAATATATATATATATATAGCTATATTGACCAAACCCAAGATTATAGTGATACGGTTAACACGTTAGAATTATTATGACACAGTAAGACACATACCTCAAGTAAGGTGATATGAAAATAGGTGTCCAGTCCAAATTGTTCATCTAAAAGATAGATGAAAAAAAAATCAAATCAATAGATTTCTTCCTGATAAAATATTATAGCCGTCAAAACTAATGACCTATAAGTATACCATCCATCACATCACGTGAATATAATACATTTTTTCAAAAAAAAAAGACATGTTGTCTGTTTATTTGATGAAAAATTGCAACTTGCATTTTTCGACGAATGCACTTCCTATAAGCCATTTTTACAATTTTCACGAGTATAATATGAACACTCTTGTTGTGAAGAACTAATCAAGTTAAAGAATGTATTGGTCAAATCCTTGAGGAAGAAGTAAGTTCCAAGATAGGGACCATCCATGTTAAGTTAAGAGTTCTGACTGCTTGAGATCAATATTATACTAAAAGTACCTATGGATTAAATAGAACCCATAACAGCTCTTTTCTCTTATTATAAACAGTTTGGGTCCTTACTCATGAAGCACAAAATTTTGTCAAGTTTAAAATTTGATTTAAATTGTCAAAAAAAAATGTGTTTAACAAATTATTACTACTATTTTCACAAAGTAAATAGGAGTTTATGAAATGTTTTGATGAGACAAAAATGGTTTTTATTAAAATGAAAATGACTGTTGTATTTTATAAAGTTATATATATATATATATATATACATATATATTCACACACACACAACCTTTCATAGAAATAGTAAATAAGCCTTAGAACGATATAGGACTCTAAAGTGGCCTAAAAAGAAGGAACACATAGCCAACTATAGACACGAAATTCACATGTAGAGAAAGCTAAGTTACATCATGAATGTCCCACAGTGGAAACAAGGTAGATTAGAACCCCGAATGAGAGATAAGCTTTACGAATTTTAAAATACAGTAAGACGACACACATATGATTATACCATTGAACAAGATGAGATAGTTAAGGCTAGAATGACACAATTTTCTATGAAAATAGGTGCTCAAAAGAGTAGAATTTCAATCCCAAGGTGGGTAGAACGTATACTAGACTCTAATGAACCTTTTTACAGGTTAAAGGAGACAATATAGTTTTGCTCTTCTAGAAAGGGTATACCTCACTCAATAGCATGAGAGTTAGACCTAGAATGATTTCTTACCCGTAAATAGGTCGTGGAAATCTGTAAAACTACCTAAGTTCTTACGATATGCTATAGTAGCATGTCCTAGATTCTAGAATATGTGCAAGTCCTAAAATAAGATAAAGAATAGCCACATGAAAGCGAGGACAAATTTCCATATCAAGCTACTTGGGGGAGAATTGCTAAAGGAAAGAAAACCCCATGAGATTAAGTTACAAAGCCATAAGGATACCCCTAGTTTATCTTAATTTTTGAGGACGAAAATTTATAAGGTGGCTAGATTGTAATGACCGAGAAAAATCCTAGAATGAAATAATGAAATTTACATATTTAAATCAAGGATTTTCCTCGAAACATTATATATGAATTTCGTGAGTAAAGAATTTATAGAATTAATATACGAATATTTCAAAAATTCTATAATGTATTCTATAGTTAAGTTAATTAACTATCAAATTTAATAAATGAATTGATGAATTCAACCCTTACTAAGATGGAAGAATTTATCTCTAAAGGACTTGAGAAATTTAATTATGAGAATTTTTGAGTATGATATTAAGTTAGCAGTGTATTGAGAAACACTCTAACGCAAATTAAATCCTTAATTGCTAAATTAGTCAAAAATGGAGCTACGCGAGTAGCCGTAATGACTGAAAATACTATACAAACTCTGACAGTGTCACTGTTAAAAACTATGTTATTACACAGTTTAAATAGTGAAAAAGTCACATATAGATTTTTATTAAGTTAAAATAAATTTTTAGACTTAATGCGGTCAAAAATCGCTACGCGATTAAACTTTGTCGATATCGGTTCATACTGTGATTAGCGTGTCAAGTAATAAAATTTCCTGTCAGCTATGTTAATTATTACTGGCAGTATAAAATTTACTTGCTTAAGCTTTTCTTACAAGAAAGGCCAAAGTACCCATAAAATGTGCTTCCATTATCATCATTGTACCTTAGGTAATCAATTAAGTTTTTACCTAACACTCCATCCCACTTCATGATGGCGCCAACTTGGGGGATTGTTAAGCCTAGTTAAATCAAATTTGTCTAGTTTTCATTTATTCCCTCTTGTCCCATCGAGTGAGCTTGCTTCCAAGAAAAGAAAATTTTTCTCCCCATTTGTTTCAAGTCCCACCACCGAATCAAAAAAGATGATACTTATGAAACTTTTCTAAAAAAAACTTGGGAATGACACCAATTGCAATTGGGGTGACCTAGTAGGGTTGTTTTCTAATAAAAGGCCTAATCGCCGAAAGGCCTATAACAATTTGGCACGCTTTCTTTATAATTAAGCTAGCGTTAAGGGTTTATATTATCATGAAAACTAAGAAATGCAAGACTAAAATTATAAAACTAGAAGAATTTTAGAGAGAATTCTTAAGGAAAGAAAATAGAGAGAGAATATCTTGTTCATTATAAAAGAGACGTACGTTATGAATAAATGAGGGAGGGGTATTTATAGGAAAATTTACAACACTATTTACTTGTACTATTTATTTATGACATCATCGCTTACATTATCAATTATTACTATTTGCCAAGATTCTTATTTTAACAAAGTTTATTGGTTAACAACCATCCTTTTTTTGATAAGTGTCTGGCATATCCTTCTTGAACAAGTTTATAACACTCCCTTTTGGATGTCCACCATTTATGATGCCTCATTAAAAACTTTTGCTAAGAAAAACCTAGTAGGATAAAAATTATACCAAAAGGGAAAAAGAGTACATCATTCTTGTATAAGTACTCCATGCTGCCTTGTTAAAAACCTTAATAGTAAAACCCTATCGGACAAAACCATAGCAAGGGAAAAAGAGTACAGCTGGTGTAGGCACTCCCTCAAGTTGATATTAGTTGTTCATTACAAATCTCTCAAAATGACGCATCTCGATATTATATACATATCGTCTCAAAGTTGATGGGGGAAGTGTCTTCGTGAAGAGATCTGCAACGTTGTTACTTGAACAAATATATTGAACATTAATATTCTTATTCTTTTCAAGCTCTTGGGTTAATGAAAAGAATTTTGGAGGTGTGTGTTTTGTTTTGTTGCTCTTGATATATCCTTTCTTTATCTAAGTGACACATGCATTGTTGTCTTCAAAGAATAATATTGGATCCTTATTAAGTGTAATCCACAAGTAGCTTGGATATGTTGAGTCATGGACCTCAACCACAAACATTCTCAACTCGCTTCATGGAATGCAAAAACTTCAGCATGATTTGATGAAGTGGCAACTAGTGTTTGCTTTTGTGAACACCAAGAAATTGTAATACCTCCACTTGTGAATACATATTTAGTCTGAAGTCTAGCTTTATGTAAATCTGAAAAATAACTTGTATCTATATAATCAATTGGTCCTTTTTTTGATCCTTTGGGATAAAATAAACCCAGGTCAAGTGTTCCTCGAAGATAATGAAATATGTGCTCAATTCCATTCCAATGTCTCCTTGTAGGAGTTGAACTAAATCTTGCTAATAAGTTAACATCGAAGCAATATCTAGTCTTGTGTAATTAGTAAGATACATAAGAGCTCCAATTGCACTTAGGTATGGTACTTCAAGACCAATAAAAGCGCATAGGCATATAGGATTATTTTCATATCCTTTCTTCAATAAATATTTGCTTAAATGATTATACCACATGCATCCGGATTGCTTCAACCCATACAACGATCTTTGTAACTTAATTGAATATATTTCTTTGGGTTTTAAACTTGATGCTTTAGACATTTTAAATCCTATAGGGATTTTCATATCAATATCACTATCAAGTAATCCATACAAGTAAGCTGTAATAGCGTCCATAAGATGCATTTCTAAATTTTTAGAAATTGCTAGGCTAATTAGGTATCTAAACGTAATTGCATCCATTACTGGAGAATATGTTTCTTCATAATCGATTCTAGGTCTTTGCAAAAAAACTTGTCCAACAAGTCGAGCTTTGTACCTCATAATCTTGTTTTTCTCATTGCGTTTCTGCACAAAAACCCATTTATATCCTACATGTCTCACAACTTCATATGTGAGAACAATAGATCTAGAAACTTTATGCTTGTTAAGCAAGTTTAATTCAACCTGCATAGCTTCTTTCCATTTAGCCCAATTGTGGCTATTTTTACACTCAGTAACTGATCTTGGTTCAGGATCCTCACTTTCCATGACACATGTCACTGAGTAAGAAAATATTTCATTAATATCCTTCATTTTATTTCGATTCCACAATCCTCCTATATTTACATAATCAATAGAGATCTCATGATTTTTTAAACCTTTCGGGTTTTGGTCAGCATCAAGATTCTCTTGATTTATCTCATTTTATGTTACTTTTGGAATACATTCCTTCATATTGGGGTCATCATGCTTTTTAGCTCCCTTTTTTTTTCGAGGATTTTTATCTTTGGAACGGATTAACTTATGATGCTTTAGGCGTACCGTAGACTCATGAGTGACTATATTTTCGATTTGTCCTTTTGGGTCTTCAATTCAAGCAGGAGCATTAGCAGTTGGTATATGTGATTGAGTCACTCGTTTTGTATCTATGAATGCATTTGGTATTTGATTTGCTATATTTTGTAAGTGCACAATCTTTTGCACTTCTAGCTCACACTACTTTGTGTAAGGATCAAGATGCAATAAAGATGGTTCATACCATGTAATCTTTTTTTCTAGCTGCTTCTTATCTTCACCTAATGTTAGGAAAACTACCGCATTAAAATGACAATCTGCAAAATATGCCGTAAAAACATCTCTAGTTTGAGGCTCAAGTTATTTGATGATAAAAGGGGATTTGCTTTGTGTGTTGGGGTAGAGCAATTAGTACATATACCACACAACCAAAAATCTTTAGATGGTAAAATTTAGTTCTTGACTAAATGCTAGTTGTAATGGGGAGTATTTATGATAAACACTTAACCTGATGTGAATTAATGTCGCCGCATACCCCATATAGAAATTAAAAGCCTTGTTCTAATTATTAATGGTCTAGCAAAAAGCTGGAGGCGCTTAATCAATGATTTAGCTAAACCATTTTGTGTATATACATGAGCAACATGATGCTCCACAATAATCCTAACTGACATACAATAATCATTAAAAGTTTGAGATGTAAATTCACCAGCGTTTCTTGATTGTATAATCAAAAAATTGTGCTCGTGGCATGATTATTTGAGCTAGAAATCTCACAAATGCCAGATTGTGAGTTGATAACAAATAAATGTGTGACCATCTACTAGAGGTATCTATCAATACTATAAAATATCTAAATGGTCTACACTATGGATGAATTGGCTCACATATATCACCTTGAACACGTTCAAGAAACATAGGTGATTCACTATTAATTTTATCTAGCAATGGTTTCCAAATTAGCTTTCCAAGAGAACCAATTGCATATGAAGTTTTATTTGTTTGAAAGAACTTCTAGCCCTTCAATGGATGTCCATATGAGTTTTCAATAATTTTTCGTATCATTGATGAACCAGGATGACCTAATCAATCATGCCATAAGTTTAATATCTGAGGATCTTCTGTAACTACCACATGTGATTCAATCATATTTAAATATATGCAATGCAGTTACAAGGAAAGCTTTGGTAGTTTTTCTAATATATACTTTTTTCTAGAAATCTCATTAGTAATGTACATATAATTTTTATTATCTTCGATCCCAGACTTAGTATAATATCTATGAAGGTATATGTAACACCTAGATTTCTATTAAATGTGATTACTGTATAAATGGTGAATCAGTGTGCCTGATTGTAATTTAAACTTAATTTAATTAAATTGTGGTGTTTTTCAATTTATTTTATCTTCTCTTATTTTAATCGTTATTTATTTGTTATTTTGAATTTTGAAACAAAATAGTTCGCCAAAATTCCAAACAAGTCCTACTTTGCCAAAAACTTAAGCCACATGAAATATGTTTGTGAAAATAAGGGCAGCCTACAATTTTGTCCAAACCCACTGCCCTTCTCTTCTATTTATTTCCCCTTTTGCCCATTTTTCTCCCCATTTTCACCCTCCCTCTCTTTCTCCCACAACACACTCTCTCCCTTTTTTCTTCTTCAATCTTGACACTCTCTCCCTTATTTTCTTCGCAAAAATTTCAATCTTGAGCCCTCTTACTTGATTGAAGCTAATGAACGGAGATTCAAGCCAAAAATCTTCTTCAAAACCCTTTTTATCCAAAACTTTTTATATTTTTCTCAGATTTTCAAATCAATTGTGAAATTGTGTTTAAAATTTGGGGAAAATGGTTTCTAAGTGTTTTAAACTATATTTCCATGTTTATTGTATGATTTTTATGCATTAGAAACTGTTTTAGATTGATTTAGAATCGATTGGAACTCGAATTTTTGAAGCAGGGCATGTTGATCGCGATGGCGTGGTCGACCGCGGCATGTAGTGTGCGGCCGACCGCACAGCTCACATTGAATGTGCTAATAATGTGCACAGCGGTAGACTGCGATACACTATGCAAGGTTGACTGCGATGCATCAGAGGGTGCTCCTTGCCACGCAAGTTCCCCTTGTTCAAAAATGTATTTTTGAGTTGTTTCTCCCAATTTTCAAACCAAAATCATTTTTAATACGCTTAAAACATGTTTGATTGTTACAAAAACAAATGAGACCTTATAATTGGAGATGGCACACTTAGACACCATGAGTTAGCATAGTGATGTAGAATACTCTAAGTTAGAAATTGTTTAAATTTAGTTTACTTTCAAGGTGGATTGATTGTGGTTCCGTGGAGCTAATGTATAGGGGGTCGGATTGTGGTGTTGAGTCACAATGTAGAATATCAAGGCAGGACTTCTACCCTCATCTTGGTAGCCAAGTTTTTAATAGTTTTGGCCTCAAATGATTCTTTCAAATTGTTTTCAATAAATGACAAAACCTTTTAAATGTTTTCAAAAAGGGGCCTTTGGCCACAAGATGACTTCTTTGAAAATGATGTCTTTCAAAATGACTACTTATAAAAGGATTTCTTTAAAAAGGAGTTTTCAAGAAATGATTGAGATGAATTTCTTAGTAATTTCATTACTTGATGAAAACGAATGATCATAATGAATCAAATAATGAATGTAAATGAATATACTTGATAAAATGAGATTTTAATAACTATAGAAAAGCATAGATGGGCATGATGCCATTCTCAAAGATCGGGTCATGTAGAGTGCGACCTTGGAGGCAGGTCTCGAAACCCAGCTGGGCCACTACGATGGTGATATGATGGCTTTGCCAACAAACTGATTAATAAAGAACATCTCAAATAAATAGTGATCCAATAAGGTAAGGATGAATTTAAAATGTTTTATTCATCTTTTTGAAAATTTACAAATTATTTTCAGATATGAAAATTTATGTTTAAAATTAATGTTTTCTAATTTGTAGTCCTATTGAGCCTTCTGCTTAATTTTCTTTATCTATTTTGAAAACCTTTCCCCTAGGTGAACTGCATCTTAGTACTGACAAGGAGCCGGCAGGACAAACATGTGAGTTGTAGGAATCTTGTTTTGGTTATTTCTTCATGTTAAGCAAGGCATGTATAATTTAAATTTTTTTTCTCTCCTATTGGACTGTGATTATAATCTTTTATTGTCGATACCATGTGTGTGCACTAATATGGGTTCGGTGGGACTTGACTTATGTTATCCTATCTTTGTTATTTTATTTTATTTTAGGATCAACTATTTTAAAATAACGATAATCGTTTTAAAAAATTTTTAAACTATCATGCTTTTAAAATAACCCAAAACATTTAATTGGTGATTTCAACAAAAAATCTATGTTAATTAACTTAATTAATCCATCATGTCACTACTCGTACTCTGGGGCGTGACAGAATGGTATCAGAGCTCTAGGTTATGAACCTTGGAAATTGTGCACACAAAGGTACGATAGTGAAAAGCCTCTAACAGTCCAATTTTTTTTTAGAATTGAGAGAATAGCATCTAGGCGTTATCCAACTATGGCTGACGTGAGTCTTACGAATGAAAGAAGTATGATAGGAGCTATATTTGTCATTTTTCACCAAATAGCATCGAGGGCTGGATTTGGCAATTCTGGGGCGAGCCACCAACATGAGTGCTTTAAGGAGCTTCAGCGTGCGTCTATCCCGACTTTCGATGGACATGGGGGTTCATAGGTGGCTGAATATCGGTTAGACCCAATAGTGCATCAAGTGGAATTTGCGGCTTACAAGTTGGTAGGATGTTCTAACACCTGATAAATCAAATAAAGAATCTAGAGAATGGTAGGAAAATCGGCGTGGAAAGATTTGAGGAAGTGTTCCATGAGCATTATTTTCGCAGGGATGTAGAGATCAAAGGATTGTCGAATTCTACCGGTTGGAATAGGTAACATGACGGTTCAGGAATACGACATGAAGTTTGATGAGATGGCCAAGTTTGCTTCGTTTGCCGTGGCTTTTGAACGTGAAAAGTGTATCAAGTTCTAGGAAGGGCTTAAGGCATCCATTCGACGGTAACTAGTGGTCTTATGATTCCAAAATTTTGATGGGTTAGAGTCGTCAGCTTCATCGATAGGAAGAGATTATGCTCTCTACTGCAAGGATTAGGCGAGAACATCAGGAGGACCTCAGAGGAGCAACAGGAGACGTAACGATCACCAAGCTCGAGTGAAGAATGCGCATGGTAATGTTAGTAGTGGAAGCAGCAGTTCATCCAAGAGTGGATGAAGCAACCCTTGTCACTTCTGTCAGCAGCCAGGGCGCATCAAGGGGGACCACTCAATAAGGAATGCAAACTGGAGAAGGTGAAAGCTATCAGCTGCAACCTCAGTCCATATCTTCACCTCAATAACTCCCCCAGTCATAGCTTCATCAGCTTTCTCTACAGCAAACTCATTACTTAATGTAAGGATATCAGCCGTAGGATTTTTCAGCGAAATACCCCACAGGATCGAGCACCAAGTACGGCTAGTGTGTGGTCACCTCCATCACAGTAGTATTGGCTGATGAACCTAGGATGTAGCAATGCTAACAGAGGAAAAAGGAAAGCTCAGTCCACGTTTACACTATGGTTTCAGGGAGATCGGATGCTCAGACCAGCAACGCGATAGTCGACGGTACGGTTTTGGTTTCTTAGTCTTTAGTTCAATCTTTGTTTGATACAAGTGCCACTTATTCTCTCATTTTGAGTTCTTTTGTACATGCCTTGGGATTAGAAATAGAGGAATTTGATGAACCCTTGATTATTACTTCACCCTTGGGGTGTGTGTGTGAGAGCTATACATATAAACCTTGTAAGATAATGATTGGGGGTGAGACTCTAGAAAGTAATTTTATTATAATACTAATGAGTACTTATGATATGATCTTAGGGATGGACTAGTTATCCACATACATATGCATATATGTATTGCAACTGTCGATTGTCTCCTTAAAGAGGTAACCTTAGTGATTGATAGGGGGACGACGATCGTTTACCAGGGTGGTAATGATTGAATAATGAGTGATCGACTCATGAAAATGTGTTTAGGAGGATGAAGAAACTTAGCATGCTATATATATATGTATACTTCTTTTGGATCTAGAAGAGGAGTCTAATGTCGCAGGAAGAAATGCAGCAATACTGATGGTTGATGAGTTTAGTGATGTCTTTTTCGATGAGTTATTTGGATCAACATCGTATCGAGAGATTGAGTTTGGCATCTAGTTATTCCTAGGGATCGCTTCGATTTTCGTAGCACCACGTCAATTAACGCTGGCTTAAATGAAGGAATAAGGAAATATCTTTAGGAAATTGCAGACAAAGGATGCACTCAGGATAGCATGAGATGCGCCAGTTTCGTTTGCTAAGTGACATGATGGTACACTCAGGATGTGTGTTGATTGTCGGTTGTTGAATCCAATCACCATGAAGAATAAGTATCTACTGCCAGGATCGATGGATTGTCTGGCTGATTAAGAGGTCTACAATATTTCTCGAGGGTAGATTTACGATCCGAGAAGCACCAGCTACATGTCAACAAAGTAAAGTTTCTAGGGAATATTATCTCCAAGCAAGGTATCTCAGTGGATCCGTCTAAGATAGAGGCTATAGTACGATGGGAATGACCAAAAATTGTGGCCGAGGTTCGTAGCTCTTCAGGACTTGCTAGATATTATAGAAAGTTTGTGAAGGATTTCTCAAAGGTAATGGCTCCATTGACGGGATTGATTAGGAAAAGTGTCAGGTTTAAATAGGATGAGAAATATGGATGCGCTTGTCAAGAGTTGAGGAAATTGGTTGACTACCGCTTCTGTATTAACTACATCGAGAGTAATGAGTTGTATGAGGTCTACACTGATGTAGTAGGATGAGAACTCGGATATGTATTGATGCGGCATAGACGAGTTGTGACTTCTAGATTGCAACAATCGAGGTCTCACGAGCAGGACTACCTTGTACACAATTTAGAGCTTGTCGCAGTGATTCATGTTTTGGGGATCTAGAGATGCCATTTATATGGAGCAACATTTCAAGCGTTCTCGGATCACAAGAGCTTAAGGTATTTGTTCACTTAGGGGAATTCGAATTTAGGGTAGCATAAATAGATGGAATATGTGGAGGGACATGATTTCTCGCTGTAGTATCATCCGGGTAGGGTCAACGTGATTGCAAATGTGTTCATTAGGAGGTCTTTGGGGATCCACCCATAACTAGCACTAAAGGATTGGAAGAGAGATGCTACAGTGAGCGAATGTGTATTGTAGTACCATAAAGGTTCGATCAGGCATCAGCATATCTTAGGGATCCGACTTTAATGCGTGTTCAGATGAGGAAGCAGAATCAATGGCAGGACTAGCACTTACAGGAATATGGACGCGAATACAGATCAGAGGGCAGTTTGAAGATTGGAGGATTCCTACAGATGGGTCGTTGTAATTTCAGGGGATGTCTCGTGGTGCTTGCGATCTAGGGAATGACAAAGGCTTTAATGAACGAAGCTTGCAAGTCTTAGTTTGCTATCCATCCAGGGAGCACGAAGATATATTGCGTTTTCCAGAGGCAAGACTAGTGGAGAAGTACAAAGAAAGATGTTCAAGAGTATGTGGTCAAGTACGTGGCTTGTCTCTAATTAGCAGCCGAGCATCAAGAACCTGCTGGTTAGCTTCAACTGCTTCTTAATCTAGGGTGGGAATGGCAGCATGTCACGATAGATTTTCGCACTGGATCACTGAAGACAGAGTAAGGGCAAGATGCTATTTGGATCATCATTGACGAATTGATGAAATCTTTGCACTTCATCTCCTACCTTTAGGCCGTTGTGTTCGAGACGCTTTCTTGGAAGAGCTTTCAGAAAGCTTTGGGCACAGATTTGTATTTCAGCACAGCTTTTCATCCTCAGACTGATAGGCAGTCCAAGCAAGTTATTCAGATTCTTGGGGATACATTACATGCATGCGTATTAGATTTTGGCAGGAATTGGAAGAGATATTTACATCTAGCGGAGTTGCGTACAACAACAATTATCAAGTAAGCATCAAGATGGTCCCATACGAAGCACCATATGGATGGCCGCATCGATCGCCAGTGTGTTGGGCATAATCGGAAGGCAAGATCATTATTGGACCCAAAGAGACCCGTTGCAAGTTACCTTGATTCATGATCGGTTAAGAGCTGTTCAGAGTAGACGAAAGAGTTATGCGGATAGGAGACACTAACCTCTAGAATTTGAGGTAGGGGATTCAGTCCTCTTAAAGGTTTTGTTATCTAAGTGAGTTTCATGTTTTGGTGTGGGTGGAAAACTTGCACCGAGGTACGTTGGGTTGTTCGAGATTACCCAATGTGTTGGAGTGGTTGTTTATCGCCTTGATGTTTCTTCCGAAATGTCATGTACATGTTGTGTTCTACATGTCGATGCTTCAGAATGTCTGCTCGAGCCAAGCAAGATTGTCTAGATTCATGATGTTTAGATTCAGGAAGACACGACATACTAGGAGGGTGTTGGTTTAGACTATCAATCAAAAAGTGATAGGTCTGTGATGCCATGAAACTTCGTTAGTAAAACTGGTATGGCAGCACCATAGGGTTAATTAGGTAATCTGGGAATTAGAGTCGATCATGTGGGAGTTGTAACCACATTTATTTTACTTTTGAGATGATTTTTAAATTTCGAGGACGAAATTCTTTTTAGGGGTGGAGAGTTATAACACCTATATTTCTATTAAACTTGATTAATGTATAAATGGTGAATCAGTATGCTTGATTGTAATTTGAACTTAATTTACTTAAATTGTGGTGTTTTTCAATTTATTTTATCTTCTCTTATTTTAATCATTATTTTATTTGTTATTTTGAAATTTGAAATAAAATAATTTGCCAAAATTCCAAACAAGTCCCACTTTGCCAAAAACTTAAGCCACTTGAAATCTATATGTGAAAATAGGGGCAGCCAATGATTTTGTCCAAACTAGCTGCCCTCCTCTTCTATTTATTTCCCCTTTTTCCCATTTTCCTCCCCATTTTCATCTTCTCTCCCTCTCTCCCGCAACACACTCTCTCCCTCTTTTCTTCTTCAATCCCAACACTCTCTCCCTCATTTTCTTTGCAAAAATTTCAATCCCGAGCCACTCTCTTGCTTGATTGAAGCTAATGAATGGAGATTCAAGCCAAAAATCTTCTTCAAAAATGTTGATTTGGGGTTAGCCCCTTTTATCCAAAACTTTTTATATTTTTCTTAGATTTTCAAAGCAATTGTGAAATTGTGTTAAAAATTTGGGGAAAATGGTTTCTAATTGTTTTAAACTATATGTCCATGTTTATTGTATGATTTTTATGCATTAGAAACAGTTTTAGATTGATTTAGAATCGATTGGAACTCAGATTTTTAAAGCAGGGCATGCTAATCACGATGGCATGGTCGACCGGGCTTGTAATGTGCAGTCGACCGCATAACTCACATTAAGTGTGCTGATAATGTGAGCGGCAGTCGACCGCGATACACTATGCGGGGTTGACCGCGATGCATTAGAGGATGCTCCCTACCACTCGAGTTCCCCTTTTTCAAAAAATGTATTTTTGATTTGTTTTTCCCAATTTTCAAACCAAAATCATTTTTAATACGCTTAAAGCATGTTTGATTGTTACAAAAAACAAATGAGACCTTATAATTAGAAATGGCACACTTAGACACCATGAGTTAGCATAGTGACGTGGAATACTCTAAGTTAGAAATTGATAAAATTTAGTTTACTTTTAAGGTGGATTGTGGTTCCATGGAGCTAACGTATAGCGGGTCGGGACTACAGTGTTGAGTCACGATGCAGAATATCGAGGTAGGACTTTTGCCCCCTTCTTGGTAGCCAGGTTTTTAATAGTTTTGCCGTTAAACGATTCTTTCAAATTGTTTTCAATAAATGACAAAACCTTTTAAATGTTTTCAAAAAGGGGCCTTTGGTCACAAGATGAATTCTTTCAAAATGATGTCTTTCAAAACGACTTCTTATAAAAGGATTTCTTTAAAAAGGAGTTTTCAAGAAATGATTGAGATGAATTTCCTAGTAATTGCATTACTTGATGAAAACGAATGATCATAATAAATCAAATAATGAATGTAAATAAATATACTTGGTAAAATGAGATTTTAATAACTATAAAAAACCATAGATGGGCATGATGCCATTCTCAGAGATCGGGTCGTGTAGAGTGCGACCTTGGGGGCACGTCCCAAAACCCAGCTAGGCCACTACGGTTGTGATATAATGGCTTTACCAACAAACTGATTAATAAAGAACATTGGTCTCGTGTCTATTTACTCATTTTAAACTAACCTCAAGTATAAGGTTGTCTCAAGTAATATTTACTCGGTGAATCCGAGGTTGAACCCACAGAGAAGGATTTATTCAGTTCCAGTACATGTATTATATTAACTTTTTCTTTTTATTTAAGCTGAAAAATTTGAGGATTAATATTTATTAATCACAGAATGTATTTACAATATTTACACATTTTTACAGCATTTTTCATCTTTAAATTTTGATAATTTGGAATTTTAATAACAAGAAATACAAATAATAATTTAAACAGAGTAACAACAATAATAACGATAATTTAAAGAAGTAAAACAACAATAATAACAGGAATGAGGTTCAAAGGTTCTGTTTTGACGATTATCTTCAATATATTTTAGTTTCTCTTTTTATTTATTAGTTGGTTTAAGAATACACTATGCCATCTTACGTCAACAATAATAACGTAATTTTGACAGAGTTCTAGCTAAGAAAATATTGAAATTTTAAGTTTTCTAAGAAAATATTTTAGCATTATAATAGCTTAGAAAACTAGGAAAAACCAAAAATATTGAAGATAATTTTGCCATAATTTCCCCCTCTCCCCTCAGCTAAAAAGAAATTTAAAAAGACATAATTAATAAAATACTACTAATATTATTGAGCATAATTTTTACAACATAAACTAGAAAATATTTTATAAGAAACTAGACTGAAAACTGGAATAAAAACTGGACTATAACTAATACAACAGTATTTTCATACTGTGAGAGGGGGCATCTCAACTGAGGCAAATGCCTCGGTGTTTATAGGGGATTGGATTTACTAACATCCATTGACAATTAATGCTCTTTCCTATTGAAAGTTGACCGATTTGAATTATTTTCTTCTTCTTTCACGGTGATCCGTGTTGGTGAGAATGCGAATTTGAGTTTGTAATCCAGTGTGACGCATACCAGACCAGACCAGCACGAAACAGGCACGATCTGAACCATTCAAAACAAGACCTAATGGCTGTCAAACGCGGGCAAGAAGGGACCAGGTGGGACCAAGATTTAAGGCCGATGGATGAGTCAAAGTATTCAAATCTGACGGTTTAAAGAACGGATGCATGTGGACACGACCGCACACGATCAGACACTCCTGCTGCACCCTGTAAGACATGCTGCAGCTTTGTCGGCGCGTGTGATGCACGCGCCAATCATATCTCGACACGTGGACCGCACTGTGAGATTCCGCTGACGCACCTAATGACACGTTGACACACGTCTCTTCCTTGGACGGCTGAGATGAATTCGGCAGTGAATTCGATGGTCCTTGTTACGCCATGTGTCCCATTTAATTTAAATTCAAATTTTCTTTATCTTTTAATGCATTTGATGTCTGATTTTATCCGTTTTGGTGTCGTTTTGCTCTGTTTTTCCTTCAGATTTTAAATGTAAAAATCACAAACACACTAATATTAATTATTTTACAAACATAATATTTACAAAAATATTAAAAATATTTATTTTACAATAAAACACATAAAAATGGATAAAAACTCTTAAAATTTCCAGTCTCTTACGGTTTAGCACAGATATAATTTTTATGACTTGGAAATATTTTTAAAAATTACTAAAAATATAACAAGACATATTTATAAATTTAAAATACACTATCAAACACACTAAAACTCAAAATAAAATAACCGCATTACTTTTACGGTTTTGACTATTTACAGACTAGACACATATTTAACACATCAAAATGACTCTAAAAATTACTAAAAACATAAAAACACACTAAAAACGCATTTTTAAACATATTTTGACACCAAGACACAAAAATACTTATTAACACAAAATGCTATTAATTAGAGGATTTAATGAGAAATAAAAGCGTAAATAAATGATTTAAGCCTTAGAAAATATACACTTTTACAGTCTCATCACACCCCCCAACCAGCTTATTGCTAGTCTCTAGCAACTAAAGTGATAAAACTTAAAACAGACAAAAGATTTTTTTTTTTTTTTAACTTGCGATTCCTCACTGATTTTCCTCAGGGTTTATCTCATATTCATGCCTCAAAGTAAAAATGTAAACATTAATTAAGTTATGATTCATTTCTAGAGTTCGTCAGATATTTAAGATGAATTTTCCCCTATGTGTGTGTGAATTTCTATTACTAATCAATGCATATTAACCAGATAAATTTATATTAATATATCTTAATTTATTTAAATAAATTCTTATAAATTTGTTTTTCATCCCTCTCTCCACTAATGTAGAATAACACCTTGTTAAAGACTTTTAGGACTTTATTCGGCTTGTAATGTAAGGCTTGGGTTAAAGGTATGATGGAAGATATATTTGAGGCTCAGTTCACCCATAAGACACTTACAAAAATCCTGAACCTTTAAAATGTACAATCCAATTCCCAAAGTTTACAATCCCAAACTCGAAATGAAATTTCCTTTGTCAACCACTTTTTATTTAACTTTTTTATTACGCTTCTTTTTTTTTTACGTTTTTTTTATACAAAATAACTAAAGAATTACAATAAATGTACATATTTTACAGAGGTAGCAGATATTCCTAACTCATCCTAACCTCATAAATCTGATTTCACTTGAAAGAACAAATGCCTTATGAGTGAAAGGTACAAGAAAAGGATTATGAATTTATTAAAAAGGCTAGGCTAAATATATGGGTAACAAAGAAAACAGAACATTAAGCACAACGAGGTAACTAGGGATATGAAATGTAAACAGATTAGCTTCAAAGGCTCAAACGATCCAAAGATGACCTAAATTATATCTATATCTTAGTGTTATCTAGGATTTCGCCTCAAGAGGGATTTAAACAAGTTATAAGATTTTATAAAAATAAACCAAATTATACTAACATAAACAGTCTCTAAATTAATATAACAAATCATAGTGTAAGATTAAGGGTTCAAACTTTGGGAAAATTTCATCCTAAACATATGGCAAACTAAAGAAACTAACATAACTTAAATAATATTTAAAATTTACCTTAAGTCATGGAAATACTATAATCTTGATATCGTCATTGGACAGGAGGCAAATCACCAAAATATTTTTAGATTTTTAATTTTTTTTAGTTGTTTTTTTTTGGTTTTTTTTTAATAATAAATGCAATGCAAACACACAATTTTTACAATCATGTAGAAACATGTTTCAAGAATGCTAGTCACTCTATTACTCAACTATTTCTACCAAGGTGAAGATGCATTTCAAGAATATTAAATACTCCTTACCTCAGCCATCTTCAAACTTGCATGCTACAAAGGAAAGATGCAGAGATGAGAATTTTACAAACACAAAGGACTTCATTTTCGGACCATTATCGAGACACGTTTCAAGACAAAACCTTCACTCAGCCATCTCGAGCTATGAACACATGAATCTAAAAGTCTTACAAACAGCACATTTTTTTTTCGCTTGGTTTTTTAAAACTAGTCCCAGATTCAATCACAAAAGAAAAAAATTGACACAACCTTCTCCCCCCAATCTAAATTGAACACTGTTCCCAATGTTTAACAAGATTAAGTAAGAAGACTAACAACATATACTCACAAGAGCGGTTATTCAAAGACAAACGCATAAACAAAGACAAAAACAATAATGTTGTAAGTAAAACTAAAAGAGGTAGAGTTTAAAGAGAAAGATCCCAATCTCGTTTGCATTTTCCTCAGAACTTTGATGTTGTACTGTCCGTTTCAAGATCAATGACGTGCATTTTTCCGAGCAATTCCTCTACAGTAGTGGCAGAGATAAAAATCTTTCTTCCTGACTCCTCAAGAAACTTTTGTTCCACAGCATGATCTAAAAAACTAAACAGACTGTCAAAGTAACCATTTATATTTAACAAACCAACAGGTTTATAGTGTATTGCAAACAATTTCCAACTAGCAATGGCAAAAAGTTCTTCTAAAGTTCCTAAACCTCTAGGTAAAGCAATGAAAGTATCAAAAGCAAACTCCATGTCTCTTATTCGCTCAGGCATACCTGCAACTATTTTTTCAACACCAATGGTAGGACCACATAAACGAATTTGAGCGAGGATACCTGAAATAATACCTAAAGCTCCAATACCTCCAAAACGTCTTCCAGTAGAGACAGTACCCATTAAACCTAGACTACCTCCTCCATAGACAAGGCTTATCTTTTTCGTAGCCAAGACATAGCCTAAATGAAATGCAGTTTCTATGTAATCAATGTCTTTTCCTGATTTAGAACCACAAAACACACAGATATTGTTGAACTTTAAAGATGACTTGGACAAGGAATCCATGATAGTTAGTAAGACTAAGACTCTCTTTTTTTTTTTTAACTTGTGATTGACTCTATCTTATAAATTCGCTCTAAGAAAAACTTAAGAACTAAAAGGATTTTATAGACACCTAAAGAGAACATTGGGTAAAATTAAATAAAGACAGTTGTGATGACAGACAAGGATAGATAAATGTGACACACCTGCAGACAACTTGTACCTTACAACACTATTAACCTTTTGACAAACTAGACTTTACTGTACAACTTTTGACAAATGGGACTAAATTTTAAAATTCGAAGCAAAGCTTATCTTACACGACACACAAGATACCTACCGAAGAAAATTATGCGTCTGACAAAAGAAGAAAAATCAAGATATTATTATTATAAGATAAACGGTACGATCACAACTATTAAACAACTATAAAAATCACAAAAATAAAAATCTTTTTGTTGATGAAATTTTATTCGAGAATGAGTTGAAGAAAACTTTTGTTCATCAAAACACGTTTCCAGAAATTCCGTTACTCAACCGTTTGATGATTTTTCGTTAAAACTATGATCAAATCTCGAATAAATTTTCAATTTTTTTTTCATTTTTTTTATGATGATTTTTTTTTAATTTTTTTTTTAAGACAAACACACAATGAAACAAAGAAAAATACTTTACAGACCTTGTTCTAAAGTAGAAGGATCTTGAGTCTGTTTTCCATCTAACATTCTCGCAAACTAAACCGTTGGGTCTTTTAGCGTCAGATTCCCAAGACGTTCTTTTTCTTCATGAAATTGAGGCCAGAGTTGTTTCATAGCCCCCTAAACGTATCCATTTGGATGGGACTCAAGAGAAACTCAAAGATCTTCTAAGTTTTCATTCCTAAGACAATTTTTACAGAACTGAATTTTATCTTCCCTATTTCTAGATACGAAACCAGGTGAGGGACATTTCCAAAACAAGTTTGACGAGAACATTTATGACATTTTGACTCCATACGACGAGCTTTTCTTTTTTCTAGCACACAGACTTGTACCCATACCAGGAAAACCTACATTATTTACATCACTTGAACGAGCAAGACCTTCTATGTACATCTTAATATCAGTAGGAAGCTTAAAACATGAAAGTACCCAAAGACGAGTGACTCTAGTTTTGTACTTCTTTCTGATTTCTCGTTAAGAAAGTGAAGGGAAATATTTCTTTAAGTGCTCATATTTCAGATCCATAATTGTGGAATTGAGATTCTTGAGAGTGAATTGAAAGCTTTAAGAGAGAGTTTGAGAAAGAATTGTGAAGATTTTTTTTCTGGAAGCAGAATAAAAGGAGATTGAAGATTTTCTGGAAAAAGTAGTTGAAAGATTGAAGAACTTTGAAAGAGTTTTGAAGAATTTCTTGGAATTTTAGCGAGAAGACAGAGAGAATTCGAGAGAGAGAACAAGAAATTTAGAAAGGGAAAGAACACAGATTTTTGAGCTTGATGCACAGTAACATATTTTATAGACAAAGGGGTGGATTTCTATTTAGACACGGGGAAGACTGTATAGACGCGTGCGAGAATAATGGGCTAAACTAAAATGGGCTAAAGAAAGGTAACCTAACAGATTACTCAAAAATGAAAATATTTTTGTGTTTTTGAGTTTTTCAATTTTTTTTTCAAATTTTTATTTTTATTTTTATTTTTAATTTTAATAAAGATCTAAAATTTAGAAAAATTCATTGAAAATTATTTCATTAAAATGCGTTTCTAGAAGCCGTTGATACAAAAATACCAACTAATCGTGTTGATTATAACCTCCATAATTTCTACCATTTTAATGAATTTTTGAAATTATTTTTCTGATTTTTAGGAAAAACAAAGAAAATAAAGATGCAACAAACAAATAAAAACATAAATACGATACAAACATTAATCTATAACCATGATTTTAGTTTCAGGATCGGAGTCAGAATCGTCAATGTTGATGATTGTTGGAAGAGTTGCTCTAAACCTTCCCAAAAGATAGCACTCCTAAAAAGTTAAGTTGCCAGCAGCTACAAAGAATCTTTGCTGAAATTCTTCTCCATCCATGGGATCATACATGAGGTCATCCATAGTGTCACCCATCACCTCATCCTCAGGTTCTTCTTCAAAAACTTCATTTTCACATTCAGCTTCAAAACTTGAATTGTTTGCTTCAAGAGATTGGTCAGAAACATTCACAGGATGGTTATCAGCTTTGGGTGGAACATTCGAATCAAAATAATTAGCCAAATCAGCCAAAGGATCAACAAACATTCCTGAAGTACTGTTCTCAACAAAATTCACTTCACACTTTCCAGAGGGTGATTGTGCCATGTTAAAAACGTTGAATTCTGAAGTCATATTCCCAAAAGACAATTTTAGTATTCCATTTCTACAATTAATCAAAGCATTAGAAGTTACAAGAAATGGCAACCCAAAATGATAGGAATTTGAACATTTGAATTTGTGACAGGTTGTGTATCTAAAACAATGAAATCCACTAGGTAGTAAAATTTATCAATTTGGACTAACATATCCTCGATAACACCTCTTGAAATTTTTACAGTTCGATTAGCTAGTTGAAGTGTAACAGAAGTTGGCTTTAGTTCACCTAGACCTAATGCTGATAAACAGAATAAGGTAAGAGGTTGACACTAGCACCAAGGTCTAACAAAGCATGTTCGATTTGAGTATTTTCGATGATGCAAGAAATTGTGGGACAGCCAGGATCTTTGTATTTCAATGATGAATCATGTTGAGTGATGGAACTAACATTCTCAGCTAAAAATGCAGTTTTAGTCACATTATGCTTTCTTTTAATTGTACAACAATCTTTTAAAAATTTAGCATAAGATGGGACTTGCTTGATTGCATCTAAAAGTGGAATGTTAATTTTGACTTGTTTGAGTAGTTCAAAAATTTTAGCATTTTTGTCAGAGTTTTCTTTTGAAAGCAAAGCTTGAGGAAATGAAATCTTTGGAACAAATTTCTCTCTTGAAACACTCTTTTCTTTTTTAGAATTTTCCTCATCACTATTAATTTTATCACTACTTTTCAAAGTTGAATTAACTTTCTGATCTTTTAAAAGATTAGTTTTATCAATAGTTTCTTCACTTTGAAGAGTTGTAACAAAATTAATAGTTTCTTGTTGTGCCTGTGAACTAGAAGAGGCAATTTCATTTGCAGATGGATAGTGTACAGGTTGAGCAGGAAATTTGCCTTTTTCTTGAATGCGAAGGGAAGAAGTGAGTTTAGAAATGGATTCTTTAATTTCATGAATGTCTTGAGAAGTGCGAGTGTTATGAACTTCCTGTTTTTGAATGAATGATTTTTGAGCCTGAATGAAAGTTTGCAAAGTGTCTTCAAGAGTTTTGACTCGAGATTGGAGATTTTTAGAAAAATTTTATGGAGGCCTTTGAAAATTTTGAGAATTTGATGAAAATGGTGGTCAGCCTTGAGAGTTTTGTGGTGGAAATGGTGGTGGTGGTTGATATTGCTGTTGTGGTTGATCATTTCTCCAACTGAAATTGGGACGGTTTCTCCCTTGTGAATTGTATGTGTCAGAATGTGGGGATGGAAATGGCTTTCTAACTGGGTCCAATTGGTTTGTGTAATTCACCTATGCATGGAACTCTTCCTTAAAAATTGGGCATTCATAAGTTGAGTGTTCTTGAGTTTGGCAAACACTACTCAAAATTTCAATTTTGGGTTCTTGAACATTCCTTCATTCCATGGCTTCAATCTTTTTAGCCAAACATGCAATTCTAGCATTTAGATCATTTTCTTGACTGAGTTAATGAACACCTCTTTGAGCATTAGCAAGATTAGATCTAATTGAGCCTTCAAAATTACCATGTTGCTAGTATTGAGAGTTTTCAGCCAAAGTATCTAGAAAATCTAACGCTTCATCAAGTTCTTTATCAAGGAATTCTCTATTACATATTGTTTCAATGTATTGACAGGTTTTAGGAGTGAAGCCTTCATAAAAAAAAACTAATGTAACGCCATTTTTCAAAACCATGATGTGGGCAAGAGTTCAACAAATCCTTAAATCGTTCCCAACATTGGAAATAAACTTCTTTTGCATTTTGGGAAAAATTTTGAATTTGTTTTTTCAAAGCATTAGTCTTATGTGTTGGAAAGAATTTTTTCAGAAACTCAGTTTGCATTTCTTGCCATGTACCTATTGACCTAGGTTTTAAAGAAGTAAGCCAAGTCTTAGCTTTGTCTTTTAAAGAAAAAGGAAAAAGCTTAAGCTTAACAATTTCATTTGAAACTTCTTCGTCAGTGAAGGTAGCACAAACATCTTCAAACTCTCTAAGGTGTAGATATGGATTTTCAGATTCTAGGCCATGAAAATTGGGAAGCAAGTTGATCATTCCAGGTTTAAACCTAAAGTGATGAGCATTGAGAGGAAAAATCAAACATGATGGAGTGGATTCACGGGATGGTTGTAAATAATCTCTCATTGAGCGAACAACAGGATTAATGATTTGTTTATTAACAATATTTTTATTATGAACTCTTTTATCATCAGCCATTTTTGGTGAATTTGAAGACACAACAGAGACGAAATGTGATTCTAAACTTTTCCTAACTAACCTAAGACTATTTGACTCACGAAACCAAACTGGCATACAAATTATTTAAATATTTACAAAATTTTATAGACAAATACTAAGCTTTTCTCCACTCAGGGAGAGTAGAGTAGTGAATGAAAAGTATCAGAAAAGATTGGTGGTTCTAAGGCTCCTTAAGAACCAATTCCCTTGATAGAGCAACGTTCCAAGAATGACTGGTGTTGGGAGAATCTCCAAAAGTGAACCGGTTATGGGAAAGAATTCTGAACCAGTACCAGTCCCCAAACAAAACTTTCTCAAAAAATGCTTTTCACAAAAACACAATTTATTTATTAGGTATTATGGAAAACCTAATCTAAAATTATATGAAGTTTTATTTCTAAGGCAAAAACCTAAAACTAGCAAAATAAATATTTTACAGAAGAAATGAGCGAAAATAATTTTTTTTTAATGATTTTTTATTTTTTTAAAAAAAGTGATGTGAATAGTAACTACTACAAATAGTAACTTACAAAAAATGCATGCAAATTTCTACGTGAACAGTACTTAATACCTGCAAAACAGAAGATATTAACAAAAGAAAAGAAATAAAACAAAAGAAAAGAAACGTTAGTAATATATAAAAGAAAAATAAAAAGAAAGATAAAATATATTACACAATATTATACTGCACTAAAAACAATACCTTCCTCGGCAACGGCGCCAAAAACTTGGTCTCGTGTCTATTTACGCATTTTAAACTAACCTTAAGTATAAGGTTATCTCAAGTAATATTTACTCGGTGAATCCGAGGTCGAACCCACTAAGAAAGATTTATTCAGTTCCAGTACATATATTATATTAACTTTTTCTTTTTATTTAAGCTGAAAATTTTGAGGATTAATATTTATTATTTATGGAATGTATTTATAATATTTACACATTTTTACAGCATTTTTCATCTTTAAATTTTGATAATTTGGAATTTTAATAACAAGAAATACAAATAATAATTTAAACAGAGTAACAACAATAATAACGACAATTTAAGGAAGTAAAATGACAATAATAATAGGACTGAGGTTCAAAGGTTACGTTCTGACGATTATCTTTAATATATTTTAGTTTCTCTTTTTATTTATTAGTTGGTTTAAGGATACACTATGCCATCCTATGTCGACAATAAATCAAGATTTACCAAGCATTTACTATGCCATTTTATGTCTATAATGTAGCAACAACACAACGTAATAAATACGTAGCATTTCAATATAACTTAACTAAAATAACAACCAAGATAGTAAGTTAAGCATTTATCGAGCCATTCTCTGTCTACGAGTAATCAAGGTCCTCCCAAGCATTATTCGTGCTAGTTTATGTCGTTGATAAATCAGAACCGTAATTTTGGTAGAGTTCTAGCTAAGAAAATATTAAAATTTTAAGTTTTCTAAGAACATATTTTAGCATTACAACAGCTTAGAAAACTAAGAAAAACCAAAAACATTGAAGATAATTTTGCCAGAATTTCCTCCTCTCCCCTCAGCTAAAAAGAAATTTAAAAAGACATAATTAATAAAATACTACTAATATTATTGAGCATAATTTTTACAACATAAACTAGAAAATATTTTACAAGAAACTAGACTGAAAACTGGAATAAAAACTGGGCTATAACTAATACAACAATATTTTCATACTGTGAGTAGGGGTTTCGAGACTGAGGCAAATGCCTCAGTATTTATAGGGGATTGGATTTACTAACGTCCATTGATAATTAATGCTCTTTCTTGTTGAAAGTTGACCGATTTGAATTATTTTCTTCTTCTTTCACGCTGATCCGCGTTGGTGAGGATGGGAATTTGAGTTTGTGATCCAGTGTGACGCAGACCAGACCAGCACGGAACAGGCACGATCTGAACCGTTCAAAATGAGATCCAATGGCTATCAGACGCGGGCAAGATGGGCCCAGGTGGGACCAAGATTTAAGGCCGATGGATGAGTCAAAGTATTCAGATCTGACGGTTCAGAGAACGGATGCACGTGGACACGACCGCACACGATCGGACACGCCTGCTGCACCCTCTAAGACACGCTGCAGCTTTGTCGGCGCGTGTGATGCACGCGCCAATCATATCTCGACACGTGGACCGCACTATGAGATTTTGCTGACGCACCGAATGACGCGTTGACACGCGTCTCTTCCTCGGACGGCTGAGATGAATTCGGCAGTGAATCTGATGGTCCTTGTTATGCCACATGTCCCATTTAATTTAAATTCAAATTTTTTTTTATCTTTTTGATGTATTTGATGTCCGATTTTATTCGTTTTGGTGTCGTTTTGCTCCATTTTTTCTCCAGATTTCAAATCTTAATTTATAAAAGCCTTTGAAAATCATTTAAACTTCAATTTACATAATTCTTTATTTTTTTTACCTTCTTAATTCCATTTAAATACATCAAAAGTACTCATAAAAATTATGAAAACTTGATAATAATATTCTTATATTATTTCATAATTTTTGGGATTATTTTAGATGATTTTTGGGCATTAAAAATCACATTTTTATTTATTTCAATTAAAAACCAGATTTTGCCATTAAATATTATCATTTTTGCTGATTAGGATTAATTCAGTTGGCCGGTATCGGGGTCGGTCGACCGATCCTGAGTCGGTAGCTGCAACAAGACTAAAAGTTGGGTAAAATTTTGCTCAACTTCCTTTTTTTTTTTTGTTTTAAAGCTTAAACCTTTAATTAGACCACATAAAACACTTGCTCTAGGATAACATAACATGTTCCAATTTGAATTTTATAAATTAATCAAGTGGTTTAATAGACTTTACATTGCTCACAAAGTATTTGATAAAATGCCAACACAATTTTTATTGTGAATTCAACCTCTAAATCCAAAAATACTCAATCTCAGCTCATGAAACTTGACTCACATCATCTACTTATCGTGACAAACATGATCAAAACAAGAAATCTCATTAAAACTAATGGATTATGCAAAAAAGATCCAAGTTTGGATGGTTACCTCTAAATTTTTTGGTCTTTGAGCTTGGTTGCTAGTTTTTGGCTCCTAAATCACCAAAACTAATTGGTTTTAATCATCTAAAACCACATACAAATCCTACATTACATGGAGAACATGAGGGACATGAGTTTTACCTCAGATCCTTGGAGAAATGGGACTTGGTACCCTTGGTTCCAAGCTTGACAATGGTTCTGCTTGAAATTTGATTTGGTTTGATGCCCAAATCCATGAAATAGGCTAGGAAACTTTGAAAGCAGGTTAGGAACAAGTTTTTGAAGTAAATAAAGTTTGTTTGCTGCTTGAGTTAGGAGAGAAAGTGATGGTACTCGGATTTGGGGTCATGGGACTTATTTATAGCTAAAACATTACTTAATGGTGAAGTATACCATCATTTTCTAATTTGACAAGCTTGAAGGCTAAAATATCAGTTAGAATCTCATCATGGGGGTCTAAGGAGGCTATAGGGTGGATGGTTAGGGGTTGAGAAGCTTTGTGATTGGTTGGGGAGTGTTGGCAAGCCACCATGGGAGGTGGTTTTGGCCAATGAGGTGTGTTCTTGCCAAATTCATGGAATCTCATGATGGAAAGCTAGGTTTAGGCCCTAGGCTAGTTACTTATAAGGTTGTTATCTCCCCTTAGGGGTGGTAGGAGTTGTGGGAACCAAAATGCACAAGTTGGGCTTGGATGGTGCAAGTTGGTCCCAAGTTTCTAGCAGGTTTTCGAACAAAATTTTGGCCGGTTTTTGGATGCCTTATGGGCCGAATTTGAATAAGGTTTCTTCAAAAAAGTTGTAGAGGGATACGAGAAGGAGATCTTGTGCAATTTCAAAAAATGTAGAGTTCATTTGCTATAATTTTTGAAGACCTAAATTTGACTACTTGAAACTGTTTTTATACCTAGAAAAATTTGGCTAAGTCTTAGAAAATTTTCTTGAAATTTTGAGCTTAATTTTGAGAACCTTATGGGCTGAATTGGAGTTTGTTTTCTTCATGAAAAATGTAGAGGGATATGAGGAAAATATGTCATTCCAATTTCAGCTCATTTCATAGTCGTTTAGTACTGTTTTTGAAAAGCCAAAGTAGGTTACTTGAAACTAGTTTTACACTTAGAAAATTTTACTAAGTGTTGGGAATTTGGTTTTAAAGCACTTTTGCTTTTCAAGGTTGAAACCCATTTATCCCACATGTTTAATGACTCATTTCTAGACTTGGTCTAGGTCAAGAGCTCAAAATAAGCCTAGGATTCAAATGAACATTTTGCCCCTCACGTATCGATTTCTCAACCTCCTGTTTTTGAGCTTCTGTTTTCTAAACCTATCACTTGTTTTACATTCCTTATATGATTTCTCTTCATAGAGAGCATCGTTTCAAGGTTCGTACTTCAAAACGATCACCTGGGGTCAAAAAGATGATTTTGCCCCTAGTTGACTATTGATCTAGTTTTTCTTCTGAAATATATTTTTAAGATCTAGTCTCCCTTTCTGATGTTATTTCTTATCTAAATACATCTTTTCCCCATGTTTTGGGCTAGAAACAAGACCCCAGGCAAAAAATGACCCTTTTACCCCTCGCTACGATTGGAGTTATTTGGCTGGGGTTTCTAACTTTGGTTAGTTTAATATTGACCTTAGGGGTCCTAATAACTTATGTGCTTGGTATGGCAATAACATAATCATGTCATTAAATTTCATAAACACTATAATTGTAACGACCTGCCTTTTTGGGTAGTCACTTTACTTACTTAAACATCATTTTGTAAACAGTAATCTTATTTACTTAGTAAGAAAAATACTAAAATAATTTTTTTTTAAACATTCTTTAAACATACTTAAAAATTGTTGCGACCTCTGTCGCCATTCATATCGAGACCTCGCTCAACACTTGTCTTTAAAACCATTTCAAATCGTTTCTTAAAACTTATTAAGAATCATTTATTGAATCATTGATCCAAACCTAACTTTATAAGAAAATAAAACATTTCGTAAATATATCGTAATACTTTAAATACATTCCTTAAAACTGTGATTTTCTCAATATTTTGAAAACATTACATTAAATAGTGGAAAACCTTCCCTTTGTGTAGCGGAAGCAAATTGTGGTGGTATCCATAGCCAAATCCTCGCATCCGTCCTCCACGGCACCCAACTCTTCTAACGGGTCCTACTGGTCGCCCACATACTACCTACAACATGAAGAAACTTTTTATGAGCTTTCGCTCAATAAGTTCAAACAAAAACTCACAAAGCATTTAAACATGCTTTCAAAACTTTTCTCATGAAAGCATTTCTCTTAAAGCATATATCATCAATATTTTCCATAGACATTTATAAAAATGACTTTCATAAACATTCTTCATAAAACTTTTCTAGAACGTTTTCATAAACTTCTTTATTTATAAAACATTTAACATGTAGCAATCCTTAGAATGCTTTTCCTAAAACGTCATTTATAAACTTTTTCTTAAAACTTTTATCATAAACGCTTTTCATAAACATTTTTCATAAAATATTCCTAAAACATTTCTCATAAATGTTTTCCTAAAGCAATTTCTATAACGTTTTTCATAAACGCTTTTCATAAAATATTTAACATAAAACAATCCTCAGATTGCTCTTCATAACGTCATATATGTTTTCATAAACATTTAATATAAAACATTCCTCCAAATGTTTTTCATAGCATATAAATGTTTCATAACAAACAAATCAAGTACAATCACAATGCATGTTTTCATTTATGCTCAATTATGAACTTTCGATTATGAGCATCTTATGAACATTCTTTCTTACTTTGACTTTCTATCCTTGTTCCTTATCTTTTCTTATCTTACACTTTAACTTTCCTTATCTGACTTTAACTTTCCACCTTTTGTTCCTTAACTTTCTTTATCTTATAACTTTTAGTGTTCGTACTAACATCTTTAATCATGAGATCATAAACGTGATACTTCTCTTATGGAAAACTTAAGACCATCAAACTTTGAGGTGGTGTACCTCACATCTAGGATGTCAAACTTTAACTTTACTTTCATTACCTCACAACAAGGAGGCTGGTATGACACTTTCTTTTTAACTTTATGTTACCTTCTTATTAACCTTAGTGAGCACATCAAATGCAACCACATCATATGCAAATACACTTGCAAATCATTGCTTGTACTATAAAATCTATTGCATAACAAATGCAACATAAAATGCAATCACATTTTGCTAATCATAATTTGTACTCTAAAACTTATTGCATAACAAATGCATCATATAACGCAATCATATTTTGCAAATCATAAATTTTATTTTGAAACTTATTGCATAACAAATGCAACTTATATCATTATCACATATTGCAGATCATAACTCTTATTTTAAAACAAATTGCATACAAATGCAACACATATCGCAATCACATATTGCTAATCATAACTCTTATTCTGAAATATACTGCATACAAAATGCAACATATAACGCAATCATATATTGCAAATCATAACTTTTATCCTGAAACATATTGCATACAAATGCAACATATAACACAATCACATATTGCTAATCATAACTCTTATTCTGAAACATATTGCATACAAATGCAACATATAACGCAATCATATATTGCAATTCATAACTTTTATCCTAAAACATATTGCATACAAATGCAATATATAACGCAATCACATATTGCAAATCATAACTTTTATTCTAAAACATATTGCATACAAATGCAACATATAACGCAATCACATATTGCAAATCATAACTTTTATCCTGAAACATATTGCATACAAATGCAAAATATAACGCAATCATATATTGCAATTCATAACTCTTATCCTGAAACATATTGCATACAAATGCAACATATAACGCAATCAAATATTGCAATTCATAACTTTTATCCTAAAACATATTGCATACAAATGCAACGTATAACACAATCATATATTGCAAATCATAACTTTTATTCTAAAACATATTGCATACAAATGCAACATATTACGCAGTCACAAATTGCAAATCATAACTTTTATTCTGAATTACGTTGCATACAATTGTAACATATTACATAACAAATGCTTCATAAAACTTATAACTTAAATTATAACATATTATGCATTGTCAAAATGTAGGACTTATACTAATCCTATTTCGTATCTATGTTGCACATTCGCATTTAGATCATAATTTGGTACATAAAAACTGGCCAGTAAGTTCATCTTTTTGTTGTTCAGTCTATAGGTCTTTTATCATCTAGTCATTCCAGACTAGTGATAATGATTATCTAAAACATGTTTACGTACTTGTCTGAAAACTTCTAAGGGTCATAACAGAGCTTAACTTTTCATATCTCTCTTGAACATGTCTAGCCTTTCCTTGGGGTGCGGAAAAAGGAAAAATTAGCTCTTGTTTTTTTTGTATTCGTAAAGTCTCTCTCTTGGCTCTGCTCTTGTGACCTCTCTGTTGGTCACGAGAAATTTTCTAAATTCTACCTGATTATCTAAATCATTCTTATGATTTCTAATCAAAACTAGGGTGTCTTGTAGTAGCTTTTCTAGTTTCCTATAGGCAAACTAGAGGATATATCTTTAATAGGTTTCTTATGGACCTTATTGTGCATGTTCATTAAGCACTACATGGTATTGTACTTATATACTATATATTGTTATACTCTAGGTAACAAGCATTAATCATAACAATCATATCCATATCATTCGCTCGTATAAGTATCATACTTACATATCATATTCATAAACATATCATACATATACAGTCATTTATATCATACTTGTTAGATATGTATGCCCTAAGGAGTAAAACTGTAATACGTTTTTGGAAACATTTTTATCAATAAAGAATTTATTCATTTACATATACCAAATCTTGTCCTCTTTACATTCATATTTACTGAATGTATGTTAAGCAAACAGTAGTCTGAGACTGTTGGTCTAAACCTTTAAGAATTGGGCATAAGATGGACTGATTATGTGAAAGACACAATTCTTAAGGTGACGATCTAAAACATATGATCCGCAATCGAGGGAATAAAGTTGGGCGCTTTATTCATGCAAAGATTGTTATGTTGTCTATATCCCTATTAGGAGATAGTTTGTCTTGACCATCAAAGTTGGACTCCACGAATAGAAACATTGGCACGTCGTCATAGGTGACGATGTGTTGGATTAGGACACAAAGTGAATTGATTTGGATTAATAATTCTGTCTTAGCAAATTGATTCACTTTAGACAATCATTTGTATTGTATCTTAATCTTGAGATGGATAGTGGGCCCGTTGTCTCGACTTGTGTCTTTTGATGTATCAAAGGGTGACTCCTACATCTCAATAGTGGTATGCATGCCGGTACGTTGGAGGCATGACTCTTGATGGCGTAGACTTGTTATTCATAGATATGGTATCCATAGCTCCTCTTTAGGAGTAATGATATCCTCTTATATACGTTATCCTCTAATTGAAAAATTAAAGCGCTCAACCATTTGGATACATAGGTGTAACCGAATGGTATACTATCTTTGGATGGTAAGTTTTCTAATGGTGAGATAATGGAACATAAGACAAAAATAATCGGGAAGGTAAGACAGAACTTATCCTTAAGCCGATTATGAAACATCATATGGGGATACGATACACTATGATATTTTATGGAGACTTAGCTATACGAGCTTCGTAATTCTATAAAGTTTGAGAGTGCAGCTCCAAGCTTTTAGTGGAGTAGCGTTAGAGTTGATAATTATGAAATGTATATCTAGGATATTGGGTTTCATAATTATCGAGAGCTTGAACTTTATAGGTCCATTTTGGTCCCCTTTGCTAGCTCACAAAATCCTGTAACGATACGCGTGCTTTTTCAATAATTGGTGACTTATGTCGGATTTATCAGATTGGTTTAAAATTTGAAAAAATCAAATAATTCATGTTTATTTATTGGTTGAATTAATTTTATAATAAAATTAATTTAATATAAACTTATTGAATTATTGGGATCGAATAGTTTTTGTCTGTTTATCGGTTGATTTAATTGGGTAAATTAGATCAAGATAAACTTGTAGAATTATTGTGAATTGATTTATTTTCTTAGATATTATCTTGATAAAGTTTGTTTTGATCAGATAACTTCTCTATTGGGTTATTTGAATTAAAACTGAGACTTTATCCTATAGAATCTCGGGTGGAAAATAAAAGATTCACGGAGATATTTACGCGGCAGTTTGGCCTGCCGATCTACATGTTTGGCCTACCGATGGGGCCTGTTCGGCCTGCCGATCAGGCTGTTCGGCCTGCCGATCAGCGAGAGATAAGATTACACATTTTCACATGGATCTTATCAGATATTGATCCGAACTTGATTCTGTTTTGAGTTTTTGAGACCTAATCTGAGAAGTACTGACCCTAGGACCAATCGCTATATAAAAGGAGTAAGTCTCATGAGTTACTCAAATCGATTGAGAGATTAAGAGTGATACTCTTCTGGTGAGCATATGAAAAACTCCCTGAGAGCTTTTGTTCACAAATCACGAACACTAGCTTTGGGTTCTCTCGATTGGTTGGAAGGAGAGTCACCGGTGGAAGAGATGTATGTATGAGCCCACACTCACTCCGATTGTGGATAGAGAATAGCAAAGAAGACCAGTTGGTTGAGGCTCTTCTGGAACGTTACTTCTCTTCACGGGTTGTGGAGGTTCTTCGGCACACAAAGGTTAGTAAGATCTATTTAATTTATACATATAGCATGTCAAACTTGTGTTTTGGAAAAATACTCTGATGTTAAAATTTTTAAAATTCCCGCTGCGCACCTCACACTATTTTTTCCAACAATTGGTATCAGAGCCAAGGTTTTTACATAAATTTACGAGTTTGTGATCATACTATATGTATAAATTTTGTGATCTTAATCTCTCCTATGCTTGAATTTAATTTTATATAGAGTTGGCACTCTAGGTTTCTATATATTTATATGTTGTCATGGATTATGTAGTGAATGTTCATTAATTAATTATGGTTGATTAAATTGTTATTGAAATTAATTTATGCTGGTTATGGTTCCTTAGAGGTTAGAATGTGTATCTAGGTTTTTCATGTAATTAGATGGCGAACTATTATCTTCGTCTTAAAATTGTTATTTAATTTTAAATTTGTGAGAATTTTGTAATTAAATAATTATTCAAAAAAGATGGATCTAGAAGACGAATTTAGAAGGAGGATCTAGAAGATGGATGATGGCGTACCCAGGTATTTCCTGAGTCTCTAATTTTATGTTTTTGAATTGTTGAAAATAAAATTAATGAATTGCATTAAAATTGTATTTTCTGTAATGGATATTTCTGCTCAGTTGGCATGCCAAACATCACAGTTTGGCAGACCGATGGTCACAAATCGGCAGGCCGTCAGTGGCGTAGAAATCGACTGGCTCTGCTAGCAGGCCGAACTTCCAGTTTGGCATGCCAAACTTTCATGGGTTGGCAGGCCGATCTTTTCGATCGGTAGGCCGATGAAGCATGACCGACAGGCCGATCACCCAGATCGGCCTACCGACCGAGAGCTGTAAATTTTTTAGAAAAAATATAATTTTTACAGTGCAGTTTTAAATTTATTTTTGGGACGATTCTGAGAAACATTAAATTTGGATATGACCGAAAATATGAAGTATTCAATTTATACGAGATTGAAGACTTGAAGATGAGAATTACATGAAGAAGGATACAACTTGAGGATTTAAGGATGAAGAATCGATATATGTCTCGATTATTCTCTTGTAATCTTAGTTTTATATTCTCTAAGATGGAACCATAATATTACGGTAATTATTATTTTGCTTGTAGCTTTGCTTGATTGCTTTGCTTGTCTACATTATAATATGATTTGCCATGTATATTGATAACATGTCATACAGAATAGGAAGTGCCGCTCATATTAAAATTGTTCATGCATAATTTTAAAATAAAACTTTGATTTCAAAAGATTGAGTGTGAGAAGGTTTTCGAAGAGAGAACCTAAGGCCTCCATCATTGGTCCATAGGAAGAACATGTTGGTCTCGACCCTTAGGAAGGGATTTCTATCATGTCCCAGATTGGATCTCTGAGAGGATAAGGTATTTTAGCAGGATTTATGGTTGCACACCACTAGGTGGTGATTATAAACCATGGATAAAATATTGAAACGATGGTTATACAGTCACGTTAATTTTATTATTAACCTCCCTTAGGAGCTCTGTTAATAAAATTAATGGCCAAAGAAACAATTATTAATATATGCTGGATCATATGGGTCCTAGATGGTATATATTAATCAGGAGGGGATCCGTGTTCCTGATTGAATTTGGCATGACTCCCCTAGGAGCTTGTTGAATTCTGAGTTGGGAATTACCGTTGTAAGGTTGTGATATTTTCAAGGTTTTGACACATAAACACATTTGTATTTTTTTTTACATGATTGTGTTTTATACTAAATTGTTATGATATGTTTGCTTATGTTTGGTATATGATTCTTTATTGTAGATTAAGAATGTCTAAAAATGTTTTATCATCGATGCTTGACAAAAACCAATTAACTGGTGAGAATTACAATTATTGGAAACGGAACCTGGATTTCGTCCTGTCCTTTGAGAAACTGAAATATGTACTGACAACCCCTTGACCTCCCGAGCCTACGGGAGACTCATCTAATAAGCAATTCCAAGCGTATGACTGCTGGAAAGATGCTAATGATTAGGCCTGCTGCTATGTTATGACCAGCATGAATAATGTGCTGCAAGCTCAACATCAAGATTATGAGACTGCAAAGCAGATCTTGGATAATCTTGATGAAATGTTTCGAGGCCAGGCCATAACGAAGCGACAAGGGGTGCTTCGGAAACTCTTAAACTATAGACAAGACCTGGGACATCTGTAAAGGAGCACATGATGTTGGTCATGGGTTACCTCGCTGAGGCTCAAACCAATGGAGCCGACATCGATGCTGAAACTCAGATGACTATGGTCTTTGAGACTCTATCTAAGGAATTTATTCCATTTAGAGCTACATTTAATCTAAGCAATATACCGGATACGACCTTAACAGAATTAATGAAACAGTTACAGGAGTTTGAACTACTGATCAGGGAGTCTCCTGCGGGTGGTGAGGCCAACATGGTAGCTGCTTCTGGTTCCAACCCCAACTCTAGGAATAGAATGAAGCAACGGGCCAAAGAACAGGAAGTCTTCTATTCCTGCTAACACCAAGAGAAAGAAGAAGAAGAAGAAGAACCCAAAGAAGCTTAAGTGCTTCTTCTGTGGGAAGGTCGGGCATATTAAAAAGCATTGCAAGGACTTCCTTTCCAAAGGAGGTAGGTGTGATCTTCTGTATTTAGAAACTTGTTTGGTTGAGGAATCCAGTGACATTTGGGTCATAGATTCTGGTGCAACTAATCATGTTTGTGTTTCTCTACAAAGGTTCAAAGAAACAAGAAGTCTGCTGCATGTAGACTTCACACTTCGGATAGACGATGGATCCTTGGTCTCAGCGGAAGCAGTGGAAGACGTCCATCTTTACTTTGATAAATATAGGAATTTATTTTTGCGAGGTTGTTTTTATGTTCCTAAATTTAAAAGGAATTTAATTTCTGTATCTTGTTTATTTAAAGACACCTACGTGGTATCTTTTAATGAAAAAGTGGTGATTCGTAAAAATAAATCTTTTATCTGTTCTGGATGGATGCAAAATAATCTATATTTTATCAAACCTAAGATGGACTTATTGCTTAATGCTAAGATGAATGATAATAACTCAAAAAGACTTAAAACTTTTCATTCTAATAAGACTTATCTTTGGCATTTACGCCTTGGTCACATTAACCTGAATAGGATTCAAAGGTTGGTAAGGGATGGACCTTTAAGTCACTTAAAGGTGGAATCTATACCCCAATGTGAATCTTGTTTGGAGGGTAAAATGACCAAAAGACCATTTAAGTCTAAAGGCAATTGGGTCGAAGGGGTTCTAGAACTTGTGCATAGTGATGTTTGCGGACCGATGAACATCCGGGCACAGGGAGGGTATGAGTACTTTGTCACTTATATTGACGATTACTCAAGATATCAGTATATGTGCCCGATGCACCACAAAAGCGAAACTTTTGACAAGTTCAGGGAGTTTCGGGCTGAAGTGGAAAAGTAATTGGGTAGACCCATAAAGGCACTTCGATCCGATCGAGGTAGAGAATACCTTTTTGATGAGTTCTTGGGACACTTGTTAGAGAATGGGATTTTATCCCATTTGATTGCGCTAGGCACTCCACAACAGAATGACGTAGCGGAAAGAAGAAATAGGACTTTGTTGGATATGGTCAGGTCCATGATGAGTTATTCATCATTACCTTTATCCTTTTGAGGATATGTACTACAAACTGGATGTTATCTTTTGAACAATGTGCCTTCAAAATCAGTCCCTAAAACTGCTCACGAGTTGTGGACAAGAAGGAAGACATCCTTAAACCATATTCGCATATGGGGATGTCTGGCTTATGTCCTGTTTAAGGATCGGAATAAGTTGGAAGTACATTTGGAAGTTTGCATGTTTGTAGGATATCCAAAAGGGACTAAAGGGGTTATTTTTATAGCCCGAAGGAAAATAAAGTCGTGGTTTCTACTAATGCAACTTTCCTTGAAGAGAGTTACATGAACGAATTTAAACCTAGAAGCAAAGTGGTGCTTGAGGAGTTAAGGAGTGATCAAATCACTTCAGAGGTTTCGAATGAAACCGTTTCGATTAGTGTAGAAAAACCAAACAAACTTGAACAACAATCTCAGGGCTTCGACGTGGTGAGAGGATCAGGCATCAACCTGAGAGGTATATGTTCAATAGGGAGGTCTTCTTGGCTGAACCGGATGACCATAACAGGGATCCTTATACTTAAGTAGAGGCTATAGAGGATGTTGATTCAAAACTCTGGACAGAGGCCATGAACATAAAGATGAAGTGTATGGAAACTAATTAGGTCTAGGAGCTTATGGATCTTCCCGAAAGGGTAAAACCCATAGGGTGTAAGTGGATCTACAAGAGAAAAAGAGGAGTGGATGGAAAGGTCGAAACCTTTAAGGCTAGACTAGTAGCTAAGGGTTATACGCAAAAGGAAGGAATCGATTATGAGGAAACCTTTTCGCATGTAGCCATGCTTAAGTCTATCCGGATTCTCTTATCCATAGCTGCCACTCTCGACTACGAGATTTGATAGATGGATGTCAAGATGGCTTTTCTAAATGGCTATCTTGATGAGTCCATTTATATGGAACAACTAGACGGGTTCAAGGTCACGAGTCAAGAGGGTAAGGTTTGTAAGCTGCTAGAGTCAATTTATGGACTTAAGCAAGCTTCTCATTCTTGAAACATAAGATTTGATCAGGTGATCAAGACTTATGGGTTCTCACAAAATGTGGATGAACCATGTGTTTACAAACACATTAAGGATGGGAAGGTGGTTTTTTTACTGCTCTATGTAGATGACATTCTGCTAATTGGCAATGACGTTGGGACGTTGTCATCAGTCAAATTATGGATGACCAAGCAGTTTGACATGAAGGACTTGGGTGAGACTAATTTTGTTCTCGGTATCTAGATCTTCTGGATAGGAAGAACAAAATGATAGCTTTGTCTCAGGCCGGCTACATAGATAAAATTCTCAGGAGGTTTGCAATGCAGGATTCCAAGAAAGGTAGGCAACCATCTAGGTCTGAAATTACTCTTTCTAAGAAAGACTCCCCAAAGTCTTATGAAGAAAGAGAATACATGAAGAAGGTGCCTTATGCTTCGGCAGTGGGTAATCTCATGTATGCCATGCTTTGCACATGACCAGATATAAGTTATGCTGTCGGGATTGTAAGTCGATTTTAGGCGGATCCAAAACCGAACCACTGGGTTGCTGTAAAGCATATTTTCAAGTACTTGAGAAGGACTCGAGGGTATATGCTTGTATATTCAGGTGAGGACCTGACTCCTCTAGGATATATGACTCAGATTTTCAATCCTGTCTGGATTCTAGGAAATCGACTTTGGGTTTGTGTTAACTCTGGGCGGCTGTGCCATCAGTTGGGGAAGTGTAAAACAAGATTGTACTTCAGATTCAACAATGGAGGCCGAGTATGTGGCAGCTAGTGATGCTTCGAAAGAAGCAGTGTGGCTTTGCAAGTTTCTTGGGGATCTTGAGGTAGTTCCTGGTATGGATAAGACAGTATGACTGTACTGTAATAACAGTGTGACGGTAGCTAATGCTAAGGAACCAAGATTTCACAAGAAGAGTAAGCATATTGATTGAAAGTATCATGTGATAAAAGACTTCATTGAGGGCGGGCATGTCATGGTGTGCAAGATCACGTCAGAGGACAATTTAGCTGATCCATTTACGAAGACACTTATAGGGAGAGTCTTCGAGAGGCATTTGGAAGCTATGGGGATGCGAGATTTGCTGTATTTACTCACATAGTGCAAACGGGAGATTGTTAGATATGTATGCCCTAAGGAGTAACAATATAATATGATTTTGGAGACATTTTTATCAATAAAGAATTTATTCATTTACATATACCAAATCTTGTCCTCTTTACGTTCATATTTGTTGAATGTATGTTAAGCAATTAGTAATCTGAGACTGTTAGTCTAAACCTTTCAGAATTGGGCATATGATGGACTGATTATGCAGAAGACACGATTCTTAAGGTGACGGTCTAAAACATATGATCCCCAATTGAGGGAATAAAGTTAGGCGCTTTATTCATGCAAAGATTCTTATATTGTCTATATCCCTATTGGGAGATGGTTTGTCTTGACCATCGGAGTTGGACTCCGTGAATAGAAACATTGGCACGTTGTTATAGGTGACGATGTGTTGGATCGGGACACAAAGTGAATTGATTTGGATTAATAATTATGTCTTGGAAAATCGATTCACTTTAGACAATTATTTGTATTGTATCTTAATCCTGAGATGGATAGTGGGCCCATTGTCTCGACTTGTATCTTTTGATGTACCAAAGGGTGACTCTCACATCTCAATAATGGTATGCATGCCGGTACATTGGAGGCATGACTTTTGATGGCATAGACTTGTTATTCATAGATATGGAATATATAGCTCCTCTTTAGGAGTAATGATATCCTCTTATATGCGTTATCCTATAATTGAAAAACTGGAGCGCTCAACCATTTGGATACATAGGTGTAACCGAATGGTATACTATCTTTGGATGGTAAGTTTTCTAATGGTGAGATAATGGAATGTAAGATAAAAATAATCAGGAAGGTAAGACAGAACTTGTCCTTAAGCCGATTATGGATTATCATATGGGGATACGATACACTATGATATGTCATGGAGACTTAGCTATACGGGCTTCGTAATTCTATAAAGTTCGAGATGCAGCTCCAAGCTTTTAGTGGAGTAGCGTCGGAGTTGATAATTATGAAATGTATATCTGGGATATTGGGTTTCATAATTATTGAGAGCTTTAACTTTATAGGTCCATTATGGTCCCCTTTGCTAGCTCACAAAATCTTGTAACGATACGACGTGCTTTTTCAATAATTGGTGACTTATGTCAGATTTATCGGATTGGTTTAAAATTTGAAAAAATCAAATAATTCATGTATGTTTATTAGTTGAATTAATTTTGTAATAAAATTAATTGAAGATAAACTTGTTGAATTATTGGGATCGGATAGTTCTTGTTTGTTTATCGGTTGATTTAATTGGATAAATTAGATCATAATAAACTTGTAGAATTATTGTGAATTGATTTATTTTCTTAGAGATTATCTTGATAAAGTTTGTTTTGATCAGATAACTTCTCGATTGGGTTATTTGAATCAAAACTAAGACTTTATCCTATAGAATCTCGGGTGGAAAATAAAAGATTCGTGGAGATATTTACGCGACAGTTTGGGCTACCGATGGGGCCTGTTCGGCCTGTCGATCAGGCTATTTAGCGAGAGATAAGATTACCCATTTTCACGTGGATCTTATCAGATATTGATCTGAACTTGATTCTGTTTCGAGTTTTTGAGACCTAATCTAATATGAACTGACCCCAGGACCAATCGCTATATAAAGGGAGTAAGTCTCATGAGTTACTTAGATCAATTGAGAGATTAAGAGTGATACTCTTCTGGTGAGCATCTGAAAAGCTCCCTGAGAGCTTCTGTTCACAAATCTTGAACACTAGCTTTGGGTTCTCCCGATTGGTTGGAAGGAGAGTCACCGGTGGAAGAGCTGTACGTGTGAGCCCACACTCACTCCGATCGTGGATAGAGAATAGCAAAGAAGACCAGTTGGTTGAGGCTCTTCTGGAACGTTACTTCTCTTCACGGGTTGCGGAGGTTCTTTGGCATACAAAGGTTAGTAAGATTTGTTTAATTTATACATATAGCATGTCAAACTTATGTTTTGGAAAAATACTCTGATGTTAAAATTTTTAAAATTCTCGCTGCGCACCTCACACTATTTTTTCCAACAATACTTTCACATATCATGCTTTCACATTTTACTCATACTCATGTCATTCATGTCATACATACACTTGTCGTTCATACTTTCATTTTGTGGAGTTGCTATACATTTTTCTTCTTTGGATAGCAACTATTTCATATTATATTCATACAATAACTTAAGTCATGTCACATTTATAATACACAAACCAATCTCAGTTCATAACATTCATGCATATCAATATGCAAACAAGCTTCAAACATAACGGTTGCAAAATCATTGCAAATCTTATTTTGTACTTTAGAACTTTTCTACATAATAAATGCAAATATACTTTAAAAACAACTTGCATAACCATTGCAAACTCATTTACAAATGCATATGTAAGCATTTAAAAACTATTTACTTCATGTTGTAGGTGAAGTCTGAACTTACCCAGACTATGCCCTAGCATTTTCTATGTCGTTCCTTTCTCATTCCTCTTCCTTTCATTGGTCGGCTTTGGTGTCCTGATCAAACGACAGCCGACTTATCAATTAACTTTCTTTTTATCAATCTACTCAATTGATAATATAACATAAACATTAAACATTCATTTCCTTTTAACTTGACTTATATACTATCGGTCTACCCTTTTTTCCTTCACTTAATTTTGTAACCCACTGGGTTACCTTTCGTTTGGTTGAACATCTCTTATTAAATCTCTCATTTCACATGACAGTTACGTTACTTAACGTATTACATAACATTTTCCATCTAAGAATGTTATGCTAAATCGGAGTGTTCGACTTCGTTCTAGCCGTTTTCATAAAAATGAAGTTTTTATCCTTTTCGGGTTTTTTGTCAATTTCGTAATTCTAAAAAACCCATTGCTTAATTTTAACGTTTCATTACTGACATGTTACGGAAAAATCGCCACTAAGAAATGTTTCTTGACATCGAACGTTTCGGGTCCGTTTTGGCCATTTTTGTAAAATGACCATTTTGCCCTTAACTCCTTTTTCCTCCATTATTTTCTTAACTAAACTTTAATTTCCTTAAAACTTAACATCTATGATACTTACTGCCTACAACAGTGTAGAAAATCAATGTTTCCTAGTGAAAACTCAATTTTCATGCAATTTTGTAGCTTTGGCCCGAAATACAAAAACATTTACATTTTTGTTCCCGAAGCCAAAAATAATATTTTTAAACCATTAGTCCCCATTTTTCATGAGGAACATTTTTGCTCAAAGTACCATGTTCAGAATCCTTTGGGAAAATAACATTTTTGTCCTTTTAAAATTTTTTTCAATTTTAACAAATTCTTTGAAAAATCAAAATCTCACCATTGGTCGAGATTTTTGACGAACTGTTCATGAAGTCTAATAGTTTCATCGAGATCTACAACTTTCGTGTTTTAACTTTTATGAAAATCTCATTGTACAGGGGCCTTTTTGGCCATTTTTCAATTCTGTCAAGAAAGAACTTTTTCTTTCAATTTAGTCCCTAGAGCGTTTTTATAAAAATCTATTTCAAAATTACAAATCTACCCTTGCATAAACCGTTCCATGCCTTATTCAAATCATTCTCATGCTCAAACATCATTTTTACTAGAACTAACATAAAATTTACAAAAAGAATACTTTTTGTAAAAATTATGGTTTTGCACCATAAATCAAAATTTCACAACTTAAACATGCCATACATCACATATACATGAAATCTCATCAAATACATGCTCAAGAACCCACATGGGTTTAAAAGAATAAAAATCAAAACAAAATTCATAAAATTTCAAAACTTTGAAATCTAAAACTTACCCAAATAGTACCTTTTTTTTTTCTAGCCTTCAAAGTTCCTTTGAACTCTCTCCTAGGCTTCATTTTCATGCAAAAACACCATGGATTAGTTTCCCCTTCAACCCATGAAAAAGCCCTTGAAAACTTGCTAAAAAGTTTAGGATTTTACATTAAATCTTGAGAAAAATCCTTAAACTTGCTTCTAAAACTTGTTTGTGGCTATTTTTGCAAAGTATGGGGTTGAGAAAATTTTTTTGGAAGCTTTAGCTATGGCTGCCGTGGGTTCTTAAGGAAGGAGAAGAAGAAAATTTTTGTGATAAGTTGCATTTAATGCTTCTTGTCCACTTTGATGACTCATGGTCATCCATAAGGATACTCTAGGTGGCAACATGCTATTGGGCCACATTTCCAAGCTTAGTGGCCCAATCAAATTCGGTTGGGTGTCCACTTTGTGTGGCCCAAAAATTTATACAGTGTAATTTTTCACCGCACAGTATTTTTCTTATATTGTCAGGGCAAAATCAATGCAAAAACATATTCTTAGACTGTGTAAAATATTTTACTTGGCTCTGGTTAATTTTTGGAGGCCAAACATAACATTTCCTATTCCTCCATATTCTCTAAGCAGTATTATTCTTATACTGCTTTAACTCAAACCGCCCAATTTTTATACTACGTGACCTTAAACAGTCTAATTCTTACACTATATTACTCTAATACTGTATAATTTTTCATGTTATTATACAATATTTTTTCTTAAACTGTATTTTTCATCTTAATATAATCCCTAATCTAATGCATTTTTAATGTATTAGAAATCTCGGGTGCTACAATAATATCATACGTTTGATAACATTCATGTCATAAAATATTCTTTCTAACATTTTACATGATAAGATTATTCGTAATTACATAGGATTAATTATGACACATCACTAAAAATTTCTAGACCTCACAATCCTACCCCCTTAAACAATTTTCATCCTCGAAAATTAGAACAGGTCTAGGAAATTTTTTTGCATGTTATCTTCTTGTTCCCAGGTAGCTTCCTCAACATTCTAACCTTGCCACAAAACTTGTAATAAAGGTATGACCTTGTTACATAAAATCTTCTCTTCCGATGCTAAAATTTGTATAGGTTTTTCCTCATAAGGTCCTTTTTGATCTCGATTGGCTCATGCTGCAGAACATGCGATGGGTCAGAAACATAATCTCGTAGCATAGATACATGGAAGACATTGTGAACGATAGATAGTTCTAGAGGTAAAGCTAGTAGTCGATAGGCTAGTTTTCCAATACATTCAACAATCTCAAATGGGCCTATATACCTAGGACTTCGCTTACCTCTTTTCCTAAATCTCATACTCTTTTCATGGGTGTGACTTTCAGGAATACAAAGTTGCCAACTTTGAATTCAAGAGGTCTCTGGCTTTTGTTAGCATAGCTTTTCTGACGACTTTGCGTTGTCTCGATGAGCTATCGTATCTTTTATATGGCCTCAGTAGTTTCTTGCATGATATTAGTTGTTTCTATCTAAGCTTCTTTCATGTCATACCAATCAATAGTAGATCTACACTTACGTCCATACAGTGCTTCATATAGAGGCATTCCAATCATTGCCTGATAATTGTTATTATAGGCAAATTCGATTAGTGGCAACTTCATGTTCTAAGATCCCTGGAAGTCCTTAGCACAGGCACAACGCACATCTTCCAAAGTTTGGATTGTCCTTTCTGATTGTCCATTGATTTAAGGGTGGAAGGCCATGTTGAATTTTAGCTTAGTCCTAAGGGAGTGTTGTACCTTTCTTTAGAAGGTTGACGTGAACCTGCTATCATGATCTGAAATGATGGATAGAGGTACGCCGTGATACCGCACAACCTGATTTACGTATAATTCAGCTAGCTTTTTTAGAGAATACGTAACCTTCGTTGGAATAAAACAGGCTAATTTGGTTAACCGATCGACAATTACACAAATTGCATCTAACCTTTTGATGTTTTCAGTAATCCAACAACGAAATCCATTGTGATGTGTTCCTATTTGCATTCCGGGACTTCTATCAGTTGTAATTCTCTAACAAGCCATTGACGTTTGGCTTTAATTTTTTGACATTTTAAGCATTTTAGGACAAAATCAGCAACATCTTTCTTTATTCCACACCACCAATAGGTCTATTGGAGGTCCTAATACATCTTAGTAGCACCAGGATGCCTAGAATTTGGAGAGTCATGCGCTTCAAATGTCAATGTTCTTATGATGTTTTTGTCCTCTAGCACGAAAATTTTCCTCTTGAAGTGTAAAATTCCACCCTTAGACATAGAGAAATTACAATCATCTCCCTTCAATAGCCTAGTTTGGTATTATTCCATCACAGGGTCTTTCTCCTGTGTGGTTCGAATGTCATCCAATATGAGGGGTTGAAGGGTTAGGTTGGTCAAATGTTCAACAATAATCTTGATTTCTTTTGTAGACTTCACTTTGAAGAGGAAAGGACAGGGCTTGGAGGGACATGAGGGTGGCTGAGGCCTATCTACTAAAAGCATTAGCTACTTGGTTAGCCTTGCCAGGTTTTATAGAATTTTGTATTTGTAATCTTTTACCAATTTCAACCATCTTCTTTGTCTCACATTCAGATCTTTCTGTGAAAATAGGTACTTTGAGCTCTTGTGATCGATGAAGATTTCACACTTAGCTCCATACAGGTAATGTCTCCACATTTTTAAGGTAAAAACTATAGCAGCCAATTCTAGGACATGAGCAGGGTAATTTTGCTTGCGATTTTTCAATTGTTGTAAGGCATAAGCTATTATCTTATCATCCTACATTAAGACTGCTTCGAGACCTATCTTGGAAGCATCGTTATAAATGGTGAATTTCCCTTCCTAAGAGGGAATAGCTAGGACTGGCCTGTTGGTCAATCTCTTCTTGAGTTCTTGAAAACTCTCTTTGCATTTTTGCGTCCATTTGTACTTTTGACCTTTCCTGGTTAGCACATTGAGGTGAGATGCTAGTTTAGCAAATCCTTCGACAAAGCGTTGACAGTAACTAGCTAAACCAAGGAAACTTCTTATTTTTGTCACATTCGTAGGTGCTGGCCAATAATTCACTACTTCAACTATCGACTAGTCGACGGCTATGTCACCCTTGGAAACCACATGGCCTAAGAAATGAACAAGATAAAGCCAAAATTTAGATTTTGAGAACTTAGCATACAGTTGATGATCTTTTAGGGTCTGCAAGGTTATGCAGAGATAAGTTTCGTGTTCTTTGGGTGTTCTTGAATAAATCAAAATGTCATCGATGAATACTATGACGAACTGGTCAAGGTACTCTTGAAAGACAAATTCATAAGGTCCATGGATGTTGCAAGTGCATTCATGAGTCCAAAGGACATTACCAAAAATTCATAATGTCTATAACAAGTACGAAAAGCAAACTTTAGAATATCACTCTCTTTGATTTTTAGCTAGTGGTAGCCGGACCATAGGTCGATCTTTGAGAACACGGTGGCTCCACGGATTTGATTAAATAGATCATCGACACGAGGTAGGGGATACTTGTTCTTAATGGTAACTTTGTTCAGCTCATGGTAGTTAATACACATTCTTATGCTTCCATCTTTTTTCTGAACAAAGAGAACTGGTGCTCCCAAGGAGAATGACTTAGGCGAATGAAACCCTTGTCAAGCAATTTTGTCAGCTGAGTTTGGAGCTCCTTGAGTTCCTTGGGTGCCATTCTGTATAGGGCCTTTGAAATAGGGGTGGTTCCGAGAAGGAGCTTGATTTCAAAAGAAATTTTTCTATCTAGAGGGAGTCTAGGTTGATCCTTAGGAAATACGTCCACGAATTCTTATACAATCAGGATGTTAGAAGGCTATTTCTGCTTTTCCTTTGACTTGTCAACAACGTTTGCTAAAAATCCTAAACATCTGTTGGCAAGTAATTTCTAAGCTTTTTTGGAGGAGATGAGGGATTCTAGTTTCTTAGAAGTCATTCTGATGAATTTAAAGTCGTCAGGAGAAAATGATAGGAAGTGCATTTATCATAGTCGACACTTAATGGTTTCATCATATTTTCCCAAGAAATCCATTCCTAAGATAACATCATAGTCTAACATGTTGATGAGAACCAAGTTAGCGTAGAGTTTTCATTTAGAGATATTTACAAGAACATGACAAACCAATAGGTAGAATAGAGTGTTTCCCCAAATGGTAATCCTACATTAAAGGTCTATTCTAGTTTTTCTAACTTATGTTTAACTCCTTTAGCAAATTTGGATGCAGCAACTAAATGAGTGGCACCACTATCAAACAAAACCAATGCAAGAGAGTTGGCGACATAAAGCTAACCTGTCACCACATCCAAGGTGCTAGCATTAGCATCATCTCTAGTGTAGGCATAAATCCTTCCATTTGGTTTTGGTGCCTCGATCTTCCTTTGTATGTTTGAACTTCCCTTGATTGCATTCAGGCCGGGCGCTGGTAGCTTAGGCACAATTGGGGGAGCTACGAAGTGAGGTTGGAATTGACAGTTAGCCACAAAGTGACCTTCTTTGCCATAGTTAAAGCAAGCATTCAATCCCCTTTGGTATTCTAGAGGGTGTTTTCTTTCGCACTTAGGATAAGGTGCGGAGCCATAATTGCTATGAGTTCTAGGGTTGGGTCACTTATTCTGCTAGTTATTCCGCTGTCCTTAGTTATTTCCACATTTCTTTTCGTGGAAATTTTTCTAATTATGGCTCGGGGATCGAGGATTGCCCTGTTGGTTATATTTTATAGGTGTCTTATCCTACCTATTTCATTGTGACCAGGCTTCCTTACTTTTCATTACACTCTGTTCTGACTGCTCGGCTAACACAGTTAGAGACTGAAATTAGTGGGTTTCTCCCACTGTCAATGAATCTCACAAGTTCAAGATGGAACATATCCAACATCCTTCGTATCTTTTCCTTTTCGTTTGGAACCATGCTTAGGCACGGCAAGCCAAATGCTTAAACTTTTGTACTGCTTTCATAACCGACATGCTTCCTTGTTTCAGTTGTTGAACTCATTTTGATGAAGTTAGACTATAGCTCGATTATAGTACTTGTCATTATATTCTTTGACAAATTGAGTCCAAGTCATTGCTGTTACATCCTTCTTGGATTTGACAGTCTCCCACCAATATTGTGCATCCTTAATCAAAATAAAGGATACACAGGAAATTTCCTCTTGATTTGATAGCTCCATGAATTTCATCAGTTTGGAGATTGTTTTTAACCATTCCTCAGCTATGAGAGGGTGGCACCCTCAAACTCTTGTGCTTTCATCTTTATGAACTTAACATAAAGGGGTTCTCGAGTTACTATAGGAATTGCTACTATGGTAGGGGCCGGAGGTGGGGGATTCGCTGGTGCCGAGGCAAGCACGTGCTCATTTCTTGGGGAGTTACATTTTCATTTTATCAAGTCATGCTTGAAAGGCGTCTATGGTCTGTTACATTTAGACAATAACTCAAGCTAGATTATCGGTTGTGCTATTGTTCTAGGTGGTGTGTTTCCTAGGTGCTATTTCTATGTCCTTGTTGTGGCACATTGGATTAGGGGTCTTATCTTATTCTTAAATGTAATTACTCTCATCATGTTTCATTTATCATTAGTAGTGCTCATAGAAATTATAAGAAAACTTGACTTCATTCATTTCAAACTTTATATCACATGAACGAAATACTGTTAGCACAATATTGTATGTACTATTACCAAGAATTGCAAACAATATATTGCATGGATAAAATGAACAGGTTACAATTGAAAAAAAAATTAGAAATTGAAATTAAAGAAAACAAATACAACAAAACCTTCAATGGAAGCAATGCAATATGGAAATTAGACGAAAATGGTCGAGGCACGTGTAGGTCACGCTTTCCTTAAAACAGATTCGTCCCCTCCGGTTGTGCACGAGGATACGACGGACGTCTGTCTCCCAGGATACAACGACTAGCAACGGAATCTTAAGCACAATGGGATACCGTTTCCGGCGAACTTGAAACAGTATTTTTCTTCTATCACCAAAAACGACTACAACAAAACTTGGTAGAACTTGAAAAACTAAGGAAAAACTCTATGACTTGGTGAGTGCAAATTCTATGCAATTGTATGTCTCTCAAACATGTGGAGGAGAGTTCATTATATAGGCTTAGAAAATAGATGTTACAATCCACATTATAATGAGCATTATTCAGAATTTATGTGCATAAAGACATTGGTTGCAACCTTCCATTTTCCATGATAATGGTGCTCATTATCTCCCATTAAACCATTGGTTGTAACCCTCCATTTTCCATGATAATGGTGCTCATTATCTCCCATTAAACCATTGGTTGTAACCCTCTATTTTCCATGATTATGAAGCTCATAATCACCTATTAATCCATACCTTTGGGTGTTACAACATGGGGTTTATGACCTCCATTAATCTCCACCAATGAGCATCAATTTCTCATTCATCCAATTGCCATTTTTCTAACAATCCCCCACATGAATGAAATTGACACTACACGATGATAGAGTTCTACGGTTAATATCTGCATAGGATAGGTAGGCGTTAACCCTTGAACCTTCCCTTGTGAAAGTATGTTTACTTTACTGGCTGACTAGTAGACGCGATGTCCTTGAACTGTTCCGCCATTTGTGTAAACGATAACATACCTCACACAGATATTTTCCTAACACAGTTTCAGTTCTCATAGTTATGTTCATTTTGGCCATGAACATCTCCCTGGTTCTGCAAGAGCTTCTAAAGAATTGAGCCCTAGCAATTCTCCTTTGAAGCGGCCCCACTTCTCTCTCACATAGGTGATTTCTTACTTATGAGTATCCCGTATTACTCCGCTCGAATTCTCAACGTATTCGACGCGTAAGAATCATTAAAAGCAAACTGCTTAACCTTTCCCTACGGGTATCACTGTTTTATTATAGGAATGGGTTGGGGTAACCCCCACAGTGATCTTACTCAGTCTATTCAGCTTAGTTATCCCATTGAACCTAGATCTTGGGATCTCCAGTCAACAAGGTTGGGTTTCCACTGTTTCGACCTATTCTTTATGGGCTTAAGTCCCATTCCTCTTGATGTTTTCTCAACTTGATCTCTATTCAGTCCTTTGGTTAACGGATCTGCAATATTTTCTTTAGACCTTACATAGTTTATTGTCATGACTCCAGTTGAGATTAGTTGTCTAACGGTATTATGTCGACGACGTATATGCCTCGACTTACCATTGTACATCACATTCTGTGCCCTGCCAATAGCAGACTGATTATCACAATGTATGCATATTGCAGGCATAGGTTTAGGCCATTCAGGGATATCATCCAAGAAATTCCTTAGCCATTCAGCTTCTTCACCGCTTTTATCCAAAGCAACAAATTCAGATTCCATAGTAGATCTGGTTATTACCGTCTGCTTTGAAGACTTCCATGAAACTGCTGCGCCTCCCAAAGTGAATACGTATCCACTTGTAGCTTTAGAATCCTGTATATCAGATATCCAACTTGCGTCAGAATACCCTTCAAGAACTGCAGGATCTCTTGTATAATGTAGCCCATAACTACGTGTATACCGTAAGTATCTGAGTACTCTAACAATCGCTTTCCAGTGATCATCTCCTGGATTACTCGTGAATCTACTTAGACTACTTACAGCATAGGCAATATCTGGTCTTGTACAATTCATTAAGTACATTAAACTGCCTATCACTCTAGCATATTCCACCTGGGATATACTTTCTCCTCTATTTTGGACAGATGTTGACTAGTATCAATTGGTGTTCTGGTCACACCAGTGTCATTTTTACTAAATTTGTCAAGTATCTTGTCCACATAGTGTGACTGGCTCAAGATGAGTCCATCAGGCGACCTTTTGATTTTGATTCCTAAAATCACATCGGCAAGTCCCATGTCTTTCATGTCAAACCTAGAGTTCAACATATCTTTAGTTGATTTGATCATCCGATCATTGCTACCCACGATTAGCATGTCATCTACATACAGACAAAGAATAACATATCCATCGTCTGTTCCTTTGACATAAACACACTTGTCACACTCATTAATTTTGAACCCATTTGACATCATAACATTGTCAAATTTCTCATGCCATTGCTTTGGTGCTTGTTTAAGCCCATACAAAGACTTCACCAATTTGCAGACTTTCTTTTCTTGTCTTGGAGCAATACAACCTTCTGGTTGTTCCATATAAATTTCCTCTTCAAGGTCTCCATTAAGAAAAGCAGTCTTTACATCCATCTGATGTACTTCAAGATTTCGCAAAGCGGCAATCGCTATGATCATTCTTATGGAGGTTATTCTCGTTACAGGAGAATAAGTATCAAAGTAATCAAGGCCTTCTTTTTGTCTATAACCTTTTATAACAAGTCTAGCCTTATACTTGTCAATTGTTCCATCAGCTTTCATTTTACGTTTGAAAATCCATTTAGAACCTAGCGGTTTACTTCCTGGAGGAAGGTCCACTAATTCCCAAATATGATTCTGCATGATAGAATCAATTTCACTCTTTATGGCTTCTTTCCATAAAGGACCCTCCGATGAGCTTACAGCTTCTTTAAAAGTTTGAGGTTCAGCCTCTAGCATGTAGGTCAGAAAGTCAGGTCCAAATGATTTTTCTGTTCGTGCCCTTTTGCTTCGTCTAGGCTCTTCCTCTTCATATTCGGTTTCAACTTCTTGATGATCTTGACTATTCTCTTCAATAGTCTTAAACGTTCGTTTAGATAAACTTGGACCATCCTCTTTGGATTTGCAAGGAAATACATGTTCAAAAAATGATGCATTCCTAGATTCCATTATCGTGTTCTTGTGAATCTCAGGGTTTTTAGATTCATACACAAGAAACCGATAAGCACTACTGTTGTGGGCATAACCAATGAAGATGCAATCAATTGTTTTTGGACCTATTCTCATCTTCTTTGGTGTAGGTATCATTACCTTTGCAAGACACCCCCACACTCTCAAGTATTTGTAAGAAGGCTTTCTAGCTTTCCACAATTCATAAGGGGTCTTGTCTTCTTTCTTTCGGGGTACCTTATTTAAAAAGTAATTAGCCGATAAAATGGCTTCCCCCCACATGTTTTGTGGCAATCCAGAACTTATCAGCATCGCATTCATCATATCCTTTAAGGTACGATTTTTGCGTTCAAGCCACACCATTTGACTGAGGTGAATAGGGTGGCATAACCTCGTGGATAATACCATGTTGTGCACAAAATTCACTAAATGGTTCTACATATTCACCACCACGGTCACTTCTTACCATCTTAATTTTCTTATTAAGTTGGTTTTCAACTTCTTGCTTATAGAGAGCAAACTTCTCTATAACTTCATCTTTACTTTTAAGCAAATATACATAGCAATATTTTGTGCTATCATCTATGAATGTAACAAAATATTTATTCCCACCTCTAGTTTGAATAAATTTTAAATCACAAACATCGCTATGTATCAAATCAAGTGGCTCAGTATTTCTATCAATCATTTGGTATGAAGATCTCGTTAGTTTTGCCTCTACACATATTTCACATTTGTGTTTGGGATCAATATTAAATGTGGGTATGTAATTCAAGTTAATTAATCTACGTAAAGTATTATAATTAACATGACCTAGTCTACCATGCCATAAATTAGAAGACTCAAGCATATAAGTGGAAGACTTTTTAATTATATTGATGGAATTGGGCTTAACAGCCATTACATTCATTTTCCACATCCCATCTTTCACATAACCCTTTCCCACATACATTCCATGTTTAGACAAAACCATTTTATCAGCTTCAAAAACCATCTTGAAGCCATGTGAACTCAGCAGAGTTCCAGAAATGAGATTCTTTCGAATATCAGGCACATACAACACATTTTGCAGCTTGACTTCCTTGCCTGATGTCATTTTTAGAACCACCATCCCTTGGCCCTTGATCTCAGATGTGGTAGAGTTGCCCATATATAGCTTCTCCCCAACTTCTGACAGTACGAGTTCAACAAACGCAGCTCTATCACAGCAGACATGGCGTGTGGCCCCAGTGTCTAGCCACCACTCCTTTGGGTTGGAGTCCACCATGTTGACTTCAGAGACCACGGCAGAGAGACTGATGTCTGACACTTCTTGTGTGATGGTGTCCACCACATTAGCCTCTTTCTTCTTGTTTCTCTTTGGCAGCCTACAATTTGTCGACTTGTGACCCACCTTGTCACAGTTGAAACATTTTCCTTGGAATTTCTGCTTCTTTGAAATTCCACCCTTAGGCCCCAGCTTGAACCCCGACTTGGTTTTCTTGTTCTTGGAGCTTTTATCATGCTCCACCACATTTGCTTTGGCAACAGACTTGTTAAAAAGCTTTTTCTCAGATCTTCTATTGTCTTCCTCAATGCGAAGTCGAACAATAAGATCTTCAACGCTCATCTCTTTACGCTTGTGCTTCAGATAGTTCTTGAAGTCATTCCACGCAGGGGGTAGCATCTCTATGATTGCAGCTACCTGGAAAGACTCACTAATTACCATTCCTTCAGCATGAATTTCATGAATGAGTAATTGCAGTTCTTGTACTTGACTAATTATAGTCTTAGAATCCACCATTCTGTAGTTCATGAACCGTCCAACTATGAACTTCTTAGCACCAGCATCTTCTATTTTGTATTTATGGTCCAAAGACTCCCATACTTCTTTGGCCGTTTTTTTCGGACCTGTACACATTATAAAGTGCATCAGTCAAGCCATTCAGAATATAATTCTTGCACAAGAAGTCAGAATGCTTCCATGCTTCAACAGCAAGCAAGGTCTGAGTATCTGTTTCATCCTTCTAACAGTAGGAGGATCCTCTTTCAAGAATCTCGCAAGATTCAGTGTTGTCAAATAGAACAACATTTTTTGTTGCCAAGTTTTAAAGTTCAGTCCATTAAATTTTTCAGGTTTTTCATTGTGGTTCACAGGAACCGTAACCGACAAAGGTTGTGTCGAGGTTGAAGCATGGACCCTAGGAGATGGCATCGGTGTCTCAGAAGTGCTCCCAGTTGGAACATTCTCAGTTGGAACAACATTCATGTTATCACCCATTTCTTCAATGAACTTCAATCAACTGAAAAATGACACCAAAATTAGTTTCCTTTGAAATTAAAGAAACAGATTGATAACAATAAAATGTTAAACAATCTGTTATTAACAACAAATCAAAACAAAACAAATTATATAAAACTGTTTATAGAAACTGTAATATAACTATACATATATAATAATCATCACAACTTAACAGAACAAATACTGTAAATGTTTTGTAAAACATAAACATTGATTTAAAACATAAACGTTTTAGACAATTTGAAAGAAACAATAAATAAAACCAAAACTGTTTTTAATCTTTTATATATATGAACCTAATATATATAATAAAAGACGAAACAAAAAAAAACTTAGCAGAACTTATAATAAAAATGCAAACCTCCAACAATTACGAGGAAGTAACTGATTCCAATAGGAAACAAATGTTATTCAAATCAATATATAAAACTGTACATACTTATAACACCATGTGTTTATAAAAAAAAAAAAAAAACAGCCAAGCAGGCAGCACAAATAGAAGCAATAATACCAAAAGTTTACAAACTTGACACTAAATGATCACAGGCAAATAGAACCGTAATAGTTAAATGCCAAAATGAATACTAATGCGAAAAGCAATTATATCACTAATGTTAAAGTTATATAACATTTTGATTGAAAGCACATAATCAAAATTACAATTAAATGAAATAAAGAAATCGAACCAAATTAATACTTGAACGAAATAGTATAAAAGACTTTTCCATACTCAAAACTCAATGTCTATAATCACCATGGAAACGTAAAATATATGTATAGCAATTCTTTTGTTATAACTATTACACGAACAGTTCCTTTTTATATTTAAAATGTAAACATACAGGAACGAAACAAAACTTTTACAGATTATGCACAAAACGTTAACTAATTAATATATATATATATACACATATACACACTTATAAAACAAGAACAAAAGTTCACGAACAGATCAATAAAAAGCAACCTGAATGATCAATTCAAATATTCAAAAAAAAAAATCAAACGTTTATAACAATAACAAAAACCAATATCAGAAGCCAACCAAATTTATAGAAGTTGAAACTTAACAAATGGTCATAATCAAATATACAAGCAAACAAAAATCTATAGTAAAACGAAAATTCCAGAAGGAAATAATAAGATTTATTTCTCCGTTCTAGTAACCTGTCCATCTTCAAAAGCGTGTCTGTTTTAAGATTGTTAGCACAATATTGTATGTACTATTACCAAGAATTGCAAACAATATATTGCATGGATAAAATGAACAGGTTACAATTGAAAAAAAAATTAGAAATTGAAATTAAAGAAAACAAATACAACAAAACCTTCAATGGAAGCAATGCAATATGGAAATTAGACGAAAATGGTCGAGGCACGTGTAGGTCACGCTTTCCTTAAAACAGATTCGTCCCCTCCGGTTGTGCACGAGGATACGACGGACGTCTGTCTCCCAGGATACAACGACTAGCAACGGAATCTTAAGCACAATGGGATACCGTTTCCGGCGAACTTGAAACAGTGTTTTTCTTCTATCACCAAAAACGACTACAACAAAACTTGGTAGAACTTGAAAAACTAAGGAAAAACTCTATGACTTGGTGAGTGCAAATTCTATGCAATTGTATGTCTCTCAAACATGTGGAGGAGAGTTCATTATATAGGCTTAGAAAATAGATGTTACAATCCACATTATAATGAGCATTATTCAGAATTTATGTGCATAAAGACATTGGTTGCAACCTTCCATTTTCCATGATAATGGTGCTCATTATCTCCCATTAAACCATTGGTTGTAACCCTCCATTTTCCATGATAATGGTGCTCATTATCTCCCATTAAACCATTGGTTGTAACCCTCTATTTTTCATGATTATGAAGCTCATAATCACCTATTAATCCATACCTTTGGGTGTTACAACATGGGGTTTATGACCTACATTAATCTCCACCAATGAGCATCAATTTCTCATTCATCCAATTGCCATTTTTCTAACAAATACAACTCCAAACAAGTAACATAACATTCTTAAAACAAAAATTCCTAAGCTTACATCCTACTCCTACCTTTATTTCCTAAACCTATGCCTAAGGTGACTGGTTGCAAGACATCCTCTTAGTTGGTTTCGTCAGCTACTGGAGTGATAAGAGTGTTCCGAGGGGTCTTCCTCTTTTTCATTATCCCAGATGAGGATATTAGTTTGAGGAATCGACGATGTTCATTCCGTCATATTTCCAAGATTTTTCAGTAATAACTGAGTCATCGTACATATCTATCCATGTCGCATAATGAGAGGGACTTAACATCTATTCCTTGATGTGGGGTGGAAGCCCTTTCCAATATAATCGGCTGTTGTCAGCCTCAGATAGCTTGTATGGACTTTGGAGTAATAGGTCTTAGGCAAAACGATTTGTATAGTCGTCTATCATTTCTCCAGTTTATGTAAGTCCATTCCTCCATCTTTGAGGCAAAAACCCAGATATCCCAGATAAATTCTTGATAAGGGTCCATTCCTTGCTTTATCGAGAACTGTTAAACAAGTGTTTCCTTAAAAACGTTCCATGATACCGGTGCTCCTTGTGCCTTGGTAGTTTTTTGCCAGATGTTAGCATTGCCTTTGAGTTGTAATCTAGCTAATTGGGACCATTTGCTTTTGGAAAATTGGGCAGACTCAAAAGTGCTTCCATTTCATTAATCCAATTGATAAAGTAGTGTAGGTCCCATCGCCTATCGCAGGTGCTTGGTGCAGTATTGCGAAAGGCAATGGTCGCCGATGCTCCAACATAGGGAATGGTATTTGCAAGATTTCTAGACATGGTAACTGCAATATGCATGTGTTAGTAAGATAACTAACTAACTAACTAAGTCTAAAATACTTACGTGGATGGCGTCGGACTGGAGCTTCAATGTTGCAGGACAGGATGGCAGGAACACTACTCTGATACCAACTCTGTAACGACCTGACTAGACAGACTGTTACTTCAAACATCATTTTCTTACTTTTAAATTTAATCTTAAAATTTAGGGTCTTTTTTAATTCAAAAAGATGTTATAGAGACTGTTGCGACTAATTGTGAACATGTGTCATTTAGGAAGGAATAGCTACAACATAATCTACAATCATACTTATAAATAAGTAATGTAACCATTGGTGAAATACTCATGGACTTTGGAAATGAAAGCCTTACATTATTCTTGAAAATACACAGAAACATAAAGTTATTATATTTATGCAGAATAGTAGAATGTCATATATAACTATTTAAAACATATGCAGGAAAACATAGTAGCAGTGCCCATCTCGTTTCCATTGTAAGCATCGATGATTCCTACCCTCCACTTGATCCAACTCTAATTCTAGAGTGCCTTACCTTTTGCCTACAACATGAAACCACTACATGAGCTAAAGCTTAGTAAGCATGATGAATAGTCCCATGACAAATCATACATATCATGACACGTCTCATGCAACGGTTGAATTAGACAATTTTAGTATTGTAATCTGTTCGGTGTCATGTTTATTCAATCTTTGAGAAATATAATCATATTTCAACATCTTTACCTATTTCTGGTTTAGGGCCCTCGTGTACTGTACCTCGCAGCCGAGTCATGGAGTTACCAAGGGTTGAGGCCCAGCCTGTTAAGGTCTTAGCCAAAGATAGAAATATATCCACCTTAATGAACCTCCCTTGGGAGAGTTGTCCCCTTGGAGACTAGTATGACATATTACTATTCTTTCACTTTCCTATAAATCAAGGGGACCATACAAGCAGCATTGCTATTTTTATATAATCATTTGATTGTCGCCTAATTATTTTCTATGTCTGTTGTTATCTTTAAAACATTATATGGGATTATATATTCCCCCTATATAACATGATCGTAGCATAACATAACAAGTACATATAAGACAGACGTGGCATATCACGGCATATGTATGGCATCATATCATCAATTCATAATCTCGACATACCATCATATCATTGATTTGCACACAACTAAGCACATCATCCTAGGTATACAGCTAGACATTGTTTCATGTTGTAGGTGGGGTTGTATTCACTTAGGATAGGACGTGCGGTTCCTAGCTCAACTCAAGTAACTGGACAAAAGTCTACTAGAGAATGTACAGACCTCGACGTCGAAACCTATCCTAGTATTGAGGACCATGTGTTAGAGATCTATGGCCATATGTAACAAATTCCTGTATAAACGCTTTATGTTTTCAAAGCCACATTTTAATTATCAAATTATTTCCTTTATTTTAGTTCATTTTAAAAACATAATATCATAGTAGCACCTTACTAAATTAGTGACATAAAAGTTTACAGTTAAAGAAAGAAACATGGTTTACCCCATTAAATTATCTCTTAGAATCTTAACTTCTATCTTATTATTTAATCTTCTTATTTACAAGACCCAAGTTTATATGGTACCTCTAAATTTTTTGGTTTTTGAGCTTGGTTGGTGGTTTTTTGGCTCATAAATCACCAAAACTAATTGGTTTTAATCATCTAAAACCTCATACAGATTATATATACATGGAGAACATGAAGGACATTAGTTTTACCTTGGATCCTTAGAGAAATGGGATTTGGTACCCTTGGTTCCAAGCTTGACAATGGTTGTGCTTGAAATTTGATTTGGTTTTATGCTCGAATCTTTGAAATAGGCTAGGAAACTTTAAGAGTGTGTTAGGAACACATTTTAGGAGGCCAATAAAGTTTGTTTGCTTCATGAGTTGGAAGAGAAAGTGACGGAACTCGGATTTGGGGTCATGGGAGCTATTTATAGCCAAAACATTGCTTAATGGTGAAGTACACAATCATTTTCTGATTTGACAACCTTAATGGTCAAAATATCAATTAGAATTTCATCAGGGGGTCTAAGGAGGCTATAGGGTGGGTGGCTAGGGGCTGAGAAGCTTTGTGATTAGGTTAGGGAGTGCTGGCAAGCTACCATGGGAGGTGGTTTTGGCCAATAAATGGTGTTCTTGCCAAATTCATGGAATCTCATGATGGCAAGCTAGGTTTAGGCCCTAGGCTAGTTATTTATAGGGTTGTTATGTCCCCCTAGGGGTGACAACAGTTGTGGGCAATGAAATATGCAAGTTAGGCTCGGATGGTGCAAGTGGGGCCCAAGTTTCTGGTAGGTTTCTGAACAAACTTGTGGCTGGTTTTTGGATACCTTATGGGCCAAATTTAAAGAAGGTTTCTTCAGAAAAGTTGTAGAGGGATATGAGAAGTAGATCTTGTGCAATTTCAGAAAATTTAGAGTTCATTTGCTATAGTTTTCGAAGACCTAAATTTGACTACTTGAAACTGTTTCTATACTTGAAAAAATTTGGTTGTCTTAGAAAATTGTCCTAAAATCTTGAGCTCAATTTTGAGAACTTTATGGGCTGAATTGGAGTTTGTTTTCTTCATGAAAAATGTTGTAAGATATGAGGAGAATATGTCATTCCAATTTTAGCTCATGTCATGGTTGTTTGGTACTATTTTCGAAAGGCCAAAGTAGGTTACTTGAAACTAGTTTTACACTGAGAAAATTTTACTAAGTGTTGAGAAATTTTAGTTTTAAAGCACGTTTGCTTTTCAAGGTTGAAACTCATGTCTCCAACATATTTAATGACTCATTTCTAGACTTGATCTAGGTCGGGAGCTTCAAAATGAGCCTACGATGCAAAATGATCATTTTGCCCCTCACGTATTGATTTCTCAATCTCCTATTTTTGAGCTTCAATTTGCTAAAATTATTACTCGTTCTACATTCCTTATATGATTTCTCATCATAAAAGGTGTCAGTTTCAAGGTCCACACTTCAAAACGATCACACGGGGTCAAAATGATAGTTTTACCCGTGGTTGACAATTGATCTAGTTTCTCTTCCGAAATATATTTTTAAGCTCTAGTCCCCCTTTCTAATGCTATTTCATACCTACATACATATTTTTCCCATGTTGTGGGTTGGAAACAAGATCCAGGGCGAAGATGACCCTTTTGCTCCTGGTTATGATTGAAGCTATTTGGCTAGGGTTTCTGACCTTGATCAATCTAATATTGACCTTAGGGGTCCTAATAACTTATGTGCTCTATGTGGCAGTAACATAATCATGTCATTAAATTTCATAAACACTGTAATATCATACGTTTGATAACATTCACATTGTAACATATTCTTTCTCTTGACATGCCATATTAGGGTTTTAACCCTTATTTCACTACATTAACATTTTACATGATGAGATTATTTGTAATTATATAGGATTAATTATTGCACGTTACTAGAAATTTTTTGACCTCAATAGTAGCATTTGCTTCTGAAAATGATGTCAAACCTGTTGGACAAGACTGATGATTTTTTTTTTTATCAAAAGCTCATTATTTTTCTCTACTACTAGAAGAGAAAGAAATTACTTTTCAATATTTCTTAAAACCACATAACCGATATTGTTGTTGTGAGGTTATGTGGGATGCATGAAATGTGGTGGAAGTCTTTTCTAACATTTCCTCATCAGTAATTTTCTACCTGCAAAACTTCAATTGTGAAACTATTTTGAACATAGCAGAGTTATAATCACTGATTTTTTTAAAGTCTTGGAATCATAGAGCGTTTCGTTTATCACGGGTTGTAGGATGTATAACTTCCTTTTGATGGTCAAATCTTTTTTAAGATCTACCCATAATGCACTTAGATCTTTCACAATGATATATTTACATTTTAAACCTTCATCAAGGTGTCTGCAAAGGAAAATCAATTGCCTTTGCCTTCTCTTGCAATAATGTAGTATTGCCTTCTCTGATTGTCCCCTAGAGACCCATTGATTCAAGATGCATTTTTACATTAAGAATCCAAGTCTTATAATTCTTTCCCAGTAATATCCAATACAATGAACTCAAGCTTTGTAAGGTTTGACATAGTGATAACTATTACAAAAATAATAATAATGATTAGAATTACAACTTTATTTATTTAAGACATAAATAGTACAAACATTACATGTCAAAATAATAACAATTAACAAAAGAAGGAAAATAAAGAATATGTAACGTCCCGAAAATGGGTGGGATCGTTAAGTTAAATAAGATTAATTAAACAAAGTAAATCAACGAAAAGTAAATGAATGTAAATTAAATTGTTCAGCCAAAATCTCATCGGTAATTACCATCATGTGGATGCTTACCATGAAAGTAGGTAGGTAAATAAAATATAAATCATAATATTAATACAAGACTATTGAAAATCATCATTTATAGTTTAAATTAGGCTATGTAACTAACACAGCCGACATCGATCTTGGGACAAGTCGAACAGTACACGTGTCATACAATGGTTCTAGAAAACAATACCATTTCTACTCATGCTTCTTCCTCTTCAAACCTAGGGAAAAGGTTTTAAAAACAATAAAACATAAGCAGAAGGCTCAGTAGAATAATCAGTTAAAAACATATTGTTTAAAAAATAATCAAAGTTAAAAACATTATTCACAAAGCATACTTACTAAAATGAATCTCAAAACAATGACAAAAATCAATAAATACTTGCTTGTAAGAAACTTAATAAAACATCTCCATATAGGTTTTGGGAATTCGAAAAAAAATGTCAAAATCCAATTCCTTAATGCACAACAATAACTTCAACATAAAATAGAAATCATTCTTAAAAATTCATTTAAAAATTAAACTTTGGCCAAATTAATTTATAAAGGGGCTACCAAAAAAGGGATAGAAAATATCCTACCTTAATTTGAAATTCAATACGTAAACTCTAAACAAAATTCAACGTAAGCTCCATTTTTGTTCAAAACCTTTAAAAATTGCATTTAAAGTCAGAAATTTCATTCGTTAAATATCATTATGTTAATTTAATTATCAATGTGCCTATTTGACTCAAAATAATTATGACGCAAAATCTTAATCCTTTTAAAACCTTTCTAAATCATTAAACATTGAAAGCTAGGGGTAAAAGTACAATTTCATAATGCTCAGTCGGCCCTACCGAACATTCAGGTTCAACCTACCAAACTGCTACAATTCGGCCTGCCAAAGATATGAAGCCGGTCTGTCGAATTCTTAAATCTGGTTTGCAAACTTTGAATTCGACCTGCCGATCTATCGCGAACTGGAAAGTTCAAGGTCTCGGGTTTTCGTCAAGCCAAGTTCAAAATCTTAATCAAACATATTTTTTCTCAGTTCTGAAAGCATAGGTAACATCAAAACATGATAGAATAACAAAGGAACACATTTAAACACTTTTTAACAAGTTTTCAAGTGAATCCAATGTTTATTTTGAAAAATAGGAAAAATATAAAAAACTAGTTTAAATCTCATTTTTGTTCAAATCAAGCTCGAATTCAGGGTGATTTGGGTTCCATAAACTTAGATTAAAGGTTATTTAAACTCATACAAACTCTGATTACAAAAAACATGAAAGATTCAAATGAAAATCTAACTTTAGAGAAAAGGGGCTAACCTTTAATTGAATGTTTTTGAAGAAAAACTTGATAGATTGAACTCGTTTCTTGGCTTCAAATCAACAGTAATGAAACATAAGATTGACAATTTTGCAAAGAAATATGAGAGAGAGAGAGAGAGAAAGAGAGAGAGAGAGAGAGAGAGAGCGTGAAAGAGTGAAAAAGAGAAAGAAGAAAGTGGGAGAGGAAAAGGGAAAGAAAAAATAAAAAAGGGCTCAAGGGCATTTTGGTAAATATGAGAAATATGTGGTATAAAAGTGTCATTTAGTATTTTAAAATCAAAAATCAATTTTTAAATATAACAAGTGTGACAAAATTTTAAATAACTGAAATTAACATCAAAATCACACTTGGTACACTTAATAATTATACTTAACATAATTAATTCCACTTTGAAATTCATGGATGTTACATTCCAGCCCCTTAAAAGAAATTTTGTCCTTAAAATTTTAAATATAAAAAGTTCAAAAATCATAAATAATACCGTGTACTCAAAGGTAACTGTAATGACATCCGTCTCGACCTAAAACTTAAAAAATCAAAACAAAACAATGAAAATCTCATAAGTTTAGTTCCTCAAAGATCTAAAGCCTATGCTCTGATACTATTCTATAACGTCTCGAAAATGGCGATGGGATTGTTAAGTTAAATAAGATTAATTGAACATAGTAAATCAACGAAAAGTAAATGAATGTAAATTAACTTGCTCAGCCAAAATCTCATTGGCAGTCACTATCACGTGGATGCTTACCACGATGGTGGGTAGGTAAATAAACTATAAATCATAATATTAATACAAGACTACAAAAAATCATCATTTATAGTTTAAATTAGGCCGATGTTGATATCGAGACAAGTCAAACAGTACATGTGTCATACAACAGTTCTAAAGAAAAATACTATTTCTACTCATGCTCCTTCCTCTTTAAACCTAGGCGAAAAGGTTTTAAAAACAATAAAATATGAGCAAAAGGCTCAGTAGGATAATCAGTTAAAAACATTTTGTTTAAAATAACAATCACAGTTGAAAACATTATTCACAAAGCATACTTACTAAAATGAATCTTAAAACCGTGACAAAAATCAATAAATACTTACTTGTAAGAAACTTAATAAAACATCTCCAACAATTCCTTAAATGCACAAAAATAACTTCAACATCAAACAAAAATCATTCTTAAAAATTCATTTAAAAATTAAACTTTAGCCAAATTAATTTATAAAGGGGCTACCAAAGAAGGGATAGAAAATAGCCTACCTCAATTTGAAATTTAATACATAAGCTCCAAACAAAATTCAACGTAAGCTCTATTTTTGTTCAAAACCTTTCAAATTGCATTTAAAGTCAAAAATTTCGTTCATCAAATATCATTATGTTAATTTAATTATCAGTGTGCCCGTTTAACTCAAAATAATCATAATGCAAAATCTTAATCCTTTAAAAACATTTCTAAATCATTAAACATTGAAAACTAAGAGTAAAAGTACAATTTCATGATACTCAATCAGCCTACCAAACATTCAGTTTCGAATGAATCTAGCCTGTCAAACTTTGAGTTCGGCCTGCTTATCTGTCGTGATCTGAAAAATTTCCAAGTCTTAGGTTTTCGTCAATCCGAGTTCAAAAACTCAATCAAACCTATTTTTCTCAATTCTTAAAGCATGGGTAACATCATAACATGATAGACTAACAAAATAGAACACATTTAAACACTTGCTAACAAGTTTTCAATCGAATCCAAGCACTACAACAAATTCAAGATTACACAACCTTCATTTAACAACTGTTTCTCAAAAACCATCATGATAAGGGAAAAAATGTGGCAAGTTACGCCTGCAAAGATGAAAACTGTCGTGGTAAGAGCGGGAGCTACCACGATGGTTTTTTTTTTAAATCATCGTGTTATACTTAACCTACCACAATGATTTTTAAAAAAACCGTCGTGAAGCTACAACGATGGTTTATAAATAAATCGTCATGGAGAAGGCCGTTTACAGAGCTTCCACAACAGTTTATAAATAAACCGTCATGAAAGGCCGCTTTTAAGGCAGCATTTTTAATGCTGTGAAAGAGCTTCCATGACGGTTTATAAACAAACCATCGTGGAAGGCCGCTTTTAAGGCAGCATTTTTAATGTTGTAAAAGAGCTTCCACGACGGTTTATATGGAAGGCCATTTTTAAGCATTTTAAATGTTGTAAAATAGCTTCTACGACGGTTTATAAATAAACCATCGTGGAAGGCCCTTTAAGGCAGCATTTTTAACGCTGTAAAAGAGCTTCCATAATGGTTTATAAATAAACCGTTGTGGAAGGCTACTTTAAGGTAGCATTTTTAATTCTATAAAAGAAATTCCACGATGGTTTATAAATAAACCGTCGTGGAAGGCCGTTTTTAAGGCAGCATTTTTAATGCTGTAAAATAGCTTCCACGACGGTTTATAAATAAACTGTTGTGAAAGGCCACTTTTAAAGCAACATTTTTAATGCTGTAAAAAAGCTTCCACAACGGTTTATTTATATAAACCGTCGTGGAAGGTAGCATTTTTCTAAAAATAACTTCCACGATGATTTATTTATAAACTGTCATGAAAGGCCTTTTTAAGCAGCATTTTTAATGCTATACAAGAGCTTCCACGACAGTTTATGCATAAACCGTTGTGGAAGCTTCATTTCCCCTTTAAAAATTTTAAAACGCATGCCCACCTCACCATTTTGAATCTGCCTCCCTCCCTCTCTCTCTCTCTAAAATCCCTCTCTCTCTTAAGGTTCCACATGTTCGAAACTTTTAGTACCTCGCCCAAATTTAATCCTGCGCCAATGCCATGGCCTTCCCTCTTTATTCGAAATTCTCTAACTTAAACCCATTAACTCTCAAACCACCTCCTCTCTGTAACTCCTACCACCACCCCACCCCCCTCCCTCCCCCCTCCCCCCCCCCCCCCCCCCCCACCACACCCTAGCCACCAACGAACCTAACCCCCATGGCATTCCACCGACTTTGACATTCCTCTGTGACTTTTTCCACGACCCCACCATCGTTCGACCAAACCCCCAACAAACCCGACGTCGTTCGCCACCGTTCATCTTCATCCCTTGACATTTTACCAACTCCACCATCGTTTAACTCATCCCTTGATGTTCCATCGACTCCACCTCCGTTGGTAAATTTCAAACCCTTAGTTTTTAATTTTAGTGTTATTGTTAGTTCCAAACTTAGCATTATTTGGTTATTTTAGTGTTATTTAGCTTTAGTTTTAGTTTTAATATTAGTTATATTAATTTGCTATTTGTCATTTAGTATGTATTACTTGTATTTGGTGTTTGAAAGAACTTTGAATAACATTAAGCATTTTGGTGTGAGAATAGGTTACTTTCTATGTGTTTGCGATGCTTAAGTATTATTGTGATGCCCACTAGATGTTTGATGAAAAGCTTCTATGATTGTGTATTTGTGTTTTAGTTAATTAATTTTATTTTCATTATTTTTGTTAATTCTATTTATTTTTGTTTCTCTTTCTTTACCTCACACATGATAGCATGCATGGACTTAGACTCCAAGAATCTATCAACTCTTGTGCAAGTATGAAAAGAGTACATGGCTTTACAATGAAAATATATATATGATTTTGTAAAAATTTTATAGTTCAATGTCATTATGTGATTATAAAATCAGGGCATTGTATTAATGGTGAAAATACAGGACTATTCATCCTGTGAGAAACCAAAAATTCTGGGTTTTTTTTTTTTTAGCTTAGAACAACTTTTTCACAATGGTTTTTGGTGAAAACCATCATGAAACAAGAGCCTTACACGATGGCTTTCATAAAAACTATCATGTAATGCATAACTTATACGACGATTTTCCTAAAAACCGTCATGTAAGCTTAGCGTTTCATGATAGTTTTTTTGTAAAAACTGTCGTGGTAGTCTCGTTCCCAAGATCCTAGAACCCTGTCAAAATAAGGATTCCACGACGATAACCATCGTGAAAAGTTTCGTTGATACCACGACAGACGATTACACGACAGTTTTTTAACCGTTGTGAAACCATACCACATTGGTTTTAAACCGTCGTGTAATCTACAGTTTCTACTAGTGAAGGTTTATTCCAAAAAATAGGAAAAAAGTAAAAACTAGTTTAAATCTTGTTTTTGTTCAAACCAAGCTCAGATTCAGGGTGATTTGGGTTCCATAAACTTAGATTAAAGGTTATTTAAACTCAGACAAACTCGGATTACAAAATACATGAAAGATTCAAATCAAAATCTAAAAACTTTAGAGAAAAGGGACTAACCTTTAATTGGATGCTTTTGAAGAAAACCTTGATAGATTGAACTCATCTTCAAATCAGTGGTAATGAAACTTGAGGTTGAAATTTTTGCAAAGAAAATGGGGGAGAGAGAGAGAGAGAGAGAGAGAGAGAGAGAGAGAGAGAGGAGAGAGAGAGAGAGAGAGAGAGAGAGAGAGAGAGAGAGAGAGAGAGAGAGACAGACAGACAAACAGAAAGATAGAAAGAAGAAAGGGGGAAAGGGAAAAGGAAAGAAAAAATAAAAAAGGGCTCAAGGGCATTTTGGTAAATATGAGAAAATATGTGGTGCAACAGTGTAATTTGGTATTTTAAAACCAAAAGTTAAATTTTTAAATATAACAAGTGCAACAAAATTTTGAATAACTAAAATTAATATGAAAATCACACTCGGCACATTTAATAATTAAACTTAATATAATTAATTCCACTTTAAAATTCAGGGATGTTACAGAATGTGATAAATGCAAATAAAAAATTCAATTCATAGGAGAATACTCTCCAATAATAAGAAGAATAACAAGTGCCATGAATAGAGCAATTATGATCATTAAAGAAAGGATTAATCATTTTGTGAAAATTATAACTATTGGTGATTTTTAGTGAGAAGATAGAATATTGAGGAGGATGTTTACCAATTTATAGAACAAAAACTAGTTGTTATTTAGTTGTTTATTATTGTTGGAATAGTGTTACAATTGTTGGAATAGTATAAAGGCAATATTATCCTTGATTGGTATTTTAAGAAAAATACGAAGCCATATATGATGACAGTAATATATAAATGAATACATAAACAATAGTCAACTGTAATAAAATTTAAGATAAACAACAAAGAGTTAGAAAATATATATATATATATATATATATATATATATATATGTTGGAATAATAATATGTATATGTTAGAACAATAACAAATTATCAATAGATGGGAGGCTTGGCCTTACATAATATAAATATAAGCAATTAATAGGTAGGAGGCTCAGCTTTTTATATTGAACATAAATAGATGGAATTAATAGATAAGAGGCTTAACTTTCTATATTAAACATAACTAGAAGTAATTAATAAATAGAAGGCTTAGCCTTCCATAAATAAATAGAAGTAGAAATAATTAACAAATAGGAGACATGATCATCCAAGGATGGACAAGAGCATCCGGCCTTCGCGTGCCCTTCATCGCTCAGAATAGTATCAGCCTCTACTGCGATACCTTGTGCTTTTCTCAGCCAATTCTGAACTTGATCTTCAATTACTTCACCGTTTCTTTCGGCCTCAGCAATGCGATGTTCCGGAGTTTGTTTCTTGAGCTTCAAGTCTTCAACTCGAGATTTGAGATTATCTACATTACTTGTGTAGCAAAGCAGATAACCAAACTGCCGGCCAAGCGGTTGAATTGTATATTCTGTAATTGTTCCAACAGTTGCAAGAGCAATACTTCCTTGTATAGTTGATCACAATTTGCTTTTTAGATTTTTTTTCTTTGTTCTTTTTCTCTTTTCTCTTTGTTGGGTGTTCTTAGGAATATAGAAATTATACAAATACTTTGTAATAACAACACCAAAAATAAGTCAATATACATTAGTACTTGAGATAAAACAAAACCAAACCAAATGAGGAGAGCCCGCAAAGCACAAACCTTATACTTTTATGGATACTTAAGAAGGAAGGATCGTAGACTGACAAGAACATTCTTTGTTTTGGCACTTGTGTGAAGCTATAAAACACAAAGATCGTTGACGACTAGAGCAAAATCAATCGAGATACAAAGAGAAACCAGGAAAATAAACGTAGGATCCGTTAAAAACGGTAGGTGTACTTTTTTTCTTTTTTTTTTTTTTTGGGGGAAGGGAGATTTTGTGGATTGAAAAGTAAAGAAAACACAGATATCAAGTGCTGCAACAGAAAAAAGAGAAACAGAAACAAAACAAAACAAATTTAAGACCAGAACGAAGAGTGCAAACTAGAAAAGGAAACGAAGAAAGAAGTTCTTAGCTGATCAGATCTGTTTGCAATATCGAACGCAGAGGAGTTGCTTGATTTCTTCACCTTGGTTTTAGATCACAAACACAATGAAAATTTGATATTTGAGTGTGAAAAGTGATTATACGAATTAATAATTGCCACCAACACTTTTCTCCTTATTAAATTATTAATATCTAAGCTGAATTAACCAAAGGGATGCTTTAAAATCTTCTGTAGGTACTACCATAAAATCTTCTGTTTTAATTTCTTATTTTATTTGTAAACCCAGCAATTTAATGAAAAACTTATGAACCATAATGGATGTCAGAGGCGTTAAGTAGGACTACCCTAAATTCTTGTTCTCGTGTTTATTTACTCGAACTCGCATTTTTATATATTTATTGTTGTTTAACTTTTTTCAATTGAACTTAATTAAAGATTCGGTTCTTACCAGTTGACTAATTTTACCTAAGTAAGAAATATCCAAATTAAACGAATTACTAAACTCTTTTATTGATCTTGTAATTGCTGTAAAAATTTAGGTCACATGTTAATAAACTTTCCCATAGCAGAATTGAAGAAAATTTAGCCGATAGGATGTAGATATTACAAACATATTATAGAGTGTTCAAAAAGTAGTTAAAATCAAAATATCATAGCATACGAGAGTTTTACATTGATATATTTTTACTTCATACGGTTACATATTAGACCTTTGTATTATAACAGTTAAATATAATAAGCTGCAACCGTCTTTCCAAACAAAGCAATAAATATCCTGATAATTGTTAAAAAAAAGTGAGAGATTATTCTGATCATCTTGACTCTCAAGTCTTCGAGACATATGAGCATTTAAAAAAAAAATGGATGGAAAAAAGAAACGAAGAAAATGTTTTCATCCAATAACCACAAAAAGTTGTCGGCCATTGCATTGTAATAATTGGAACTTTGCAACGACTGAAGATGATCTACTTTGTCAAAAGATGGCCTAGTGTCGCAATTTAGTTAGAACTTTAAGTTTTAACTTTATTTTTATACCCTTTAGATGTCTAGTTAATCTCTAATAATATTAACTTAAAAGCCTTTTTTTAAAAGCAATTTTATTTAATCTTATAGAATTATAATCCTAATGTTAATAAAACAGTAAGATTTAGTCTAAAAAGTACATTACATATTAGATCATGACCCTCAATTTTATTAGTAGTGAGAGTTTTATGAGTAGCGAGATTATAACCCATGTAGACGAAAAGATTTTCCTTTTTTTAATACCTAAACCCTAAAACATCTAAAAATATATATATGGTTTTAATGTTTGCAATAAAAATATATGCTTTTTCTCCGCCAATGGTCCATTCTTTGGACAACCCTTCGATTACAATCCAAAGGTTAAGATTTTCATGTCATTTCGACATTACTTTTTGGGTTGGACGTAGGTGATTAAAGGCATAGATTAATTGGGTCCCAGCGCTTCGATTGCTGTGGAAGACCTGGTGGACGCACCTCATGAGAGAGTGCAAAAAACACCGGAGTTAGGCTGGACCGCACTCGGTATGCGCGCATCACGTAGGGAGGAAAGACTGCTGAAGTAGAGAGCCTCACTGACACTGTGCTGACGCAGGCGGATCTTGTCAATAGGTATGACACGTGGCGAACACAATGGTGAACAATGACATGGAGAGGAGAGGAAAATAGGTATTTTGGCTTCGAATTTAATATTTTTTACACTGATTTGTTCCCTTTTTGCTCCATATATCAAACCTACAAATAAATAATTAAACTAAACTTAAATATTTTACGTACAAAATATTTATAAATTAAACAATTTTAAGTTAAAATAATTTAAAGCACACATAACACATTAAAAACACATATTTATGTATTTTTTTTCAAATTAACACAAAATAATTATTTAACACATAAATGTTGTAATTAAATGATTTAATAACAAGTAAAAGTGTAAATTGATGAAAACAACGTCTACATCATCATTGACACGAATATCTACAGTAAAAAAAATAAACAACAATTAGCATGAAGTAGTTAAATTGGAATCCTTGATCACCATTATTAGAACCTTAACAGCCAGTGATGACTCCTAGATTTGAATTCAATTGGAGTCCAACTAAGAACAGTGACAGAGTGAGAATTTATTGATAAGGCTTAATTTTTTTTTATCAAGACTATATTAACACGTACAGAACTATTAACTTAATAGAGGTCAAGTCTAATTTATATACATACCTGTTATATTAAAATTAAAATCACTATATTTAAAAAAAAAAAACTAAGGAGCCATGGCCCCCACCTGCTATCTCCATCATTGACTAAGAATAACATTTATCAACAAACTAATAAAAAAAAATAAGAAATACAAGGAAAAATTAGTAACATATATATATATATATAATACAAGTTAACTAGGAAAACAAATGATTTTATTTTAACCAAGTGAAAATTATATAATGTGACCCTTTTTTAAAAAAAGAATTAAAATTTGTCTTTATTTTATAAATATCACTTATATATACTTTTTAACTTTATATTGAGAATTCAAAATACCATCTAAGTAAATTTTACCATGTATTTAACTTTTTTTCTTGTAACAAATCTCCTTATTTTTCTCATAGTTGAGTCGTTGAAAAAAAATTGATACTAGAGAAATATAGATACACTTAATTAATTATAATGTAACTTAAACTAAATTACTTACAATATAATTTACAAAAGTACAAAAAGCAATAAAAATTGAATATCACTAACATAATGTAATATTGTTTGTATTATCAATCTATAACGATAGCACAACCTAATAGGAAGTATCATTATCACTTGAAGTCTTAAAAGATGAATGTCATCAAGTATCATTATCATTACGTGTCATTAACTTAATGATATATCAATAATATAACCTATAAGACATACAAAAAGACTTAATATATATTATATCATTATTTAATTATATATCACTAAAACAATGAAAATATCATTATCACTTGAAGTCTTAAAAAGTAAATATCATTACATATCATTATCATTATGTATCATTAACTTAATAATATATCAATTATATACTTTGTAACATACACAAAAAGACTTAATAAATACTATATCATTAACTTAATTATAACATGCTAATTTCAATTAGTCAGTAAAATCATGATCCCAATTTGTTGGTAAAAAAAAATCCATCTTTTAGTTGAGGGAATTTTAAAATAGCTAGTTTGGATACCAATTTAAATTTAAACAACAAACACCCTACTTCTAAAGCTTTTTTTTTTAAAATATAATGATATCATAATCCGTTTAAAATCTTAAATATGTATATTATCATTATTCTAAAAAAATAAATTAAAAGTAACAATATGACTATTAAGGTAATTAATGTCTTCATACTCATGCATTAGGACATGTAAAGAATATTCATAAATTGGAGATGTATTTTAACTTTATAAATAAAAAAGGGCTACATATCTCATTAACAACTTTAGAAGGTATTTATAGCGTGATTGATATTGAGAAACATTAATCATGATAAATATGTGTGTTATTGAGGGATTTCCAATCAAACACTTGAAGTACAAAACCCTCGGGATGGTTAATGTGGCTATAAATTTAACATATAGTTTTCATATGTATAAAGATTAAATTTGTAAACAATAATCTAAATAGTTTATAATAAATTGATTAAAATTTGACATCTTTAATTAAATATTATAAATGCGGTCCAATCTCAACAAATATTTATTTTGCCAATTTTTTCTTACAAAAAAAAAAAAGCCTCTAGCTTGATCATTATTCCTAATGACCACGTGAAAGTGCATACTTATATGGTAATTATCATCATTTTATGCTTTTATTTGTTATTAAATCCTTTAATTATAACATTTGATAGCTAAATAATTATTTTGAGTCCATTCAATGAAAATTACAAAATTATGTATTTTTAGTGCGTTTCTGTTTAAATTATTTTAGCTTAAAAATATCTATGTAACTTTTTAAAATATTTTATTCATAAAATAATTAATTTTGGTTTAACTATTTATTTGTAGATTTGAAATATGGAGAAAAAACAAGGCAAAAGGTGTAAAAAGACCAAATTTGGAGCCAAAACACTAATTTTTTCCCTCTTTGTGCCAGCTCTTATTAGGATGCTCGCCATGTGTCAGTACTACATTCGCAAGCTCTACCCACGTTAGCATCTGTGTCTATAAATACCATATTGTAACGACCCTACCTATGTGGTCGTTACTTAACTACTTAAACATACATTTATTTAGATTGTGTAATTTTATGAAACATTTTTTAAAAATAATTTTACTAACTAACAAAAATTATTATAGCAGACAATCACCCAAAATATGCATACATACTATTAGAGATAGGGCCCGTTTGGTTCGATTATTTGATTAGAGTATTTGAATGAAGATTTAATTTTTGTGAGAGAAAATACTGTAGCAAAATGATTCAAACCGTGATTCGAATATCCAACCAAACGGGCCCTATAAAGTTTCATTTTTAATCTAAAGAGTTATAAATAACAAAAACTAGCATGGAAATTAAAGCGCGCAGTATCCATTTCTCAAAACTCCATTTTGCCTGTCCACTGCTTCACTACCGTCCATTAGACATTGTAGACAAGTTGCTTATCTACAGTATGAACATACTTGGATAAGCTTTCACTCAACAAGTAGGAACTATAACTCCCAAAACATTTAAAATAACATATAACAATTACAAGCGTGTGCCAATTATGCTTAGTTATGATCATGTCCTATTATTTTACCTGGCCCAAGTAGTCTACCAGTTGCGCACGATCATTTAGAAGTTAAGGTTTGCAAGGTCCCACCAACAACGTGATCTAATTTATTTTTAATTTTATATTTAAAGCTTAAACATTCCCATGGGTTGAAAGGTTGGTATGACACTCAAATTAAATTCATCCTTAAGGGTTTCACTGAACAATTTAGTGAGTGTGCATTATGGCATGGCATCGCATACTACAAAATTTAGACATATTTTACTACTTCATAAACTATAAGAAGCATTTATTTAAATTATTCGCACTGTAGGTGAGATCTTACTTACTTGTTTTCTTGTCGTAAGTTTCTCTATGTGCCTAGAATTTCCTATCCTCATTTAGTAAAAATTCTATAAAGACACCCATTAAGAGTGTAAGAACAATCAATTTTATGTTATTTTAATTTTTAACATAATTCCTAAGGATTTTGATCACATGTTTAAATTGTATTTCCTTTTACCATACCATCGTAAAAATCATCACCTCTATTACAAGGATTAGTGAATTAAATCCTTATAATTTAGTTTTCCTTAATTGCCTTTAATTCGTGTTAAGATTGATAATTATTTAATTTAAATACTTGATTAATTATCTTATCTTTACTAAGTCTATATAATTTAAATAACTAAATTATAATTACTTAACTTTATGGTTTATAGACTAAACTCTAGTTAACTATTTTCTTAATTCATTTATTGGATTTGTAATTGGTTCAAAGTCCATTAAGCCCAAAAATGATCCTAAGGCTTTCTATACATCTTATCATTAAAACTTTGACCTAAGAAGGCTCGCGAGCTATTATGGGCGTTGGACCTGTGTCTAGCATCATAATACTAAGGATCTAGAGTTTTTGGGTTTTTATGATAACCTTTTTAATGTTCACTTAAAAACTGTTAAAGTTTTTTCTTTGGAAACTATATCCATATAACTCATTTGTATCAAAATCGCACTTTAAAATAGCGTTTGAAATTGGAAAAACACTATCAAACTTTAAGGTTTCTGTCTTCGTGATTAAAGTTTGTGGAAGAAAATTTTCCACAATATCAATCATGCAAAACCAAAACTAAACATTCACAACCTAAACTTATTACAATAAAATATATGCAAAACCATACTAACCAATATAAATGGGAATTATTATAAACCATTTCCCTTACTAAATCATATACTCACTCATAAAGATACCAACTTTGACCCAACTAGTTAAATAAAAAGAAAAAGGTTTAGAATCCTTATCCTTGATAATCACCCTTAGAACTCTCTTAAAAATACTACATCCTCTTCCTCTTTCTTCTTGTTTTCGACACTAAAATAAACTTTACTAAATAAAAATCTAAGTTTTGTTTTACGAAACAAAATGAAGAGGAAAATTTTGGAGTTTACCTTGATGATCACTATAAAAACTTCAACGTCTTCTCCTTCCTCTTCTTAGCCTTTACCAAGGGATTTCATGGCAGAATGGAAGGAAAATTTTCTTTGGGAGTTTGAGAGACTTTAGAACTAGTTTTTGGGAGAAGGAAATGGGAAGAAAATTTTGGAGGAACCCTTGGGAGCTACTCGGTTTTGGGAGAGAAAGTGAAGAGAAAATGGAGTCTAAATGAGGTCTTGGTAATGGTACAACTATTTATAGAACTAACCCTAATCTAATTCTCCCACTTAGCTTATAATTAATTAAGCTATTGATCAAGTTTAATGGAGTTTAATTTTGGCTTAAACTCCCCTAAGTGTGGCACAACTTGCTTAAGGGGTAGAGATGAGATTTTGGTCTCATTAATGCACCAAGGACTCCTTTATATCAAGCTTAAATCAAGGTCAACTCTTGTACTTTGAGCTTATCCATAAAGATTCTCATCAAACAAATGAATTTCATATTGTCGGGGGACAACTAACTTTGCATATAGGAAATTTTAAATTCCAACGGATCCTTTCCTATTTTCCAAATATAGTTAGACACTAATCACAATGTAAACCGATACTAATATATATTTTAATCACATACTAATTTTAGATTGTTTTTAGTCTTAAAATTATTTCTTGACTCAATTAAAATTGAAGCTTGACTATTTCTGCATCTAGACTTGGTAATGGCATAGTTTTGCTATTGTATCAATTTCTGAGCTCGCGTAGCATTTTCTACTGAAATCACTACTTGCAAAATTCTAATTCTAATTAATCAACAATTAAGGACTTGCTAAGCATTAAATGTTTCTCGATGCACAACTAACATAATACTACACTTGAAGATTCTTATAATTAGAATTCTCAAATTATTTACGAATTGAAATTTCTTTGGCTTTAATCGTGGTAGAATTTATCAACCGAATTATTCAATAACGAAAGTTAATAAATTTTGACTTTAAAATTTACTATAGAATTCTAGAATACTGTCTTAATTCCATAAATAATTCAATCACAAAAATTCATGCATGATATCTTCTAAGAAAATACTTAACTTAAAAATGTAAATCATATTATTTAATTTTAAGATTTTCTCGATCATTACATTGTCCACGGGACCTAGCCGCGTCATTACTCCTCCATTTATGTGCAAGGTGCATTCCAAACAGTGGCCAACCAAAAGCCACGTTACTCCCATTCTCCCACATAAAATCTATCATGTAGCAAGTAAATAGATAGGACCCACCATTAATATAATGGTTTGATCAAGTACACCGCACCCACATTAAGCTAAACACTTTCTCAAAAATCTGCCAATTATATGAAAGTCAAAAGAAAAAAGCATGGTGCCCACCAGTGGAGAAAAAGGACGGGTTTCATAATAGAAATCCTCTTATTGTTAGCGATTAAATATAAATCTAATAGTTATAACACAGTAGATAGTTGGCCAAAAAAAATTATGATAATTAATGAGAGAATTTTTATCACACCATATCATCAATTGTAGTTAAAATATACCCCTATTACAAATGTAATCGTTTTGAGATGTCAAAACAAACCGGGCTTGGTGAGCTGACATGGGCACAAATACTAAAAGGTATGCACAACATGATACAACATGATTATTAAATAAGTTTAGTCCAACACGTTTATTAAATAGGTCGTGTTTGACACAACTTTTGGGCATGAAGCACGTTAAGGGTATGGCACAGAAAGAGCACGACACAAGCATGATTAGCGACATGATAATTATAACAACCTGACTATTCGAGTTGTTACCTATTTGAGTTGTTACCTAGTACTCTTTGTCTTAAACATAATCTTACTTGTAAAAATATAGAATATTTTTTAAAAAAACATAATTATAATACTTAGTGTACACATATATATTTTAAAACTATCATTTACTTATAATTACAAACCACTTAATTAAACTATTTTGCAAAAGTGATTCTAGTGTACTGCTATACCATAGCATAGTGCATAAAATAAACATTCTTTTAACTTGTAGCGGTATCCAAAGCTCGACCATCGCATTTGTCCCATCGCCTCACCCAGCTCATCAATTTCTCATATCAACCTCTTGGTAGAATTTCCTACAGCATGAAAGATTTAGATGTGCTTTTCCTTAGCAAGTCAAAACATTTCTCACAAAACATTTATATAGGAATACTAATAGTAATACAGTGTATGATTCCAATTGTGTTTACTTAAGCATGTCTTATTATTATTCATAAGTTATTTTGAACTATGGGCCTAAGTGTTCGTACCGAGTACGTGTGATCATCGAACATTGAGATTTTATCTTAACTTGAAGCTCCCTTGAGTCGAAGACTTATCATCCTAACCTGAGTAGAGATTGGTATGACACTTAATTTATCTTATCTTAACTTTATTAACTTGGAGGTTTAGATTGCCGGTCTCATAACATAGTGAATACACTGTATGTCATGACTTGTTATTTAAAGAAATATGCATAATAATGAAATCATAAACCATACATGAATAAAGCATATAGAAAAAATTTTCTTCATGCTATACATGAAGTTTGAAACAAACTTTAACCTTGCACTAACATTTCCACTTAAATCCTTTTCCCTTCATTAGTCAGCTTTGTATCCTATTTAAGCAACACTTGTCTATTAGTCTGAGTCTATAGTATCGGTCTATTTCTATACCGCTTGACTTAGATATACTAATGCCAATTTATGTCTCATATTACGGCTTTGACCTTTGTGTGCCTATATTCATTATTTGCTTTAAAACTTTGAGCTCAATCGGTAAGTTTGGGTTCATTTTAACCGTTTTTGTAAAAATAATGATTTTGCCCTCAACGGTCTCGGAGAAGTTCAAACTCTCTGGAATTAAACTTGTGATTGCTTTCTGGTCAAAATGGTGCAAAAAATCTATGCAAAGAAAATCCATTTTTGTCAGTTTCTATGGTTTTGACTCAAAACTCAAAAATCTTGATATTTTTGCCATCGACATAAAAAAAAAACTATTTGGCACCATAACGTGTTGTTTTTAACAAGGATCCAAACTCTTAAAAGGGTCTTGCATAGATTCAAACGTTTTCAACATGTTTTCCCATTTTTATCATTTTAAAAATTCTACGATTAAATCTTACAGAATTTATAACTCAAAATCAATATAGAATTGACAAAAATGTTATTTCATGAAATTTGAAAAATTCGATGAGATCTACAACTTTCGTGTTTTAAGTTTTTTCAAAATCAATAATTCTGGGGCCTTTTGTCTTGATTTGTATACGGTAATTTTGAAAACGGCCTATTTCGAGTTGATTCGGTTAGAATTTGAGAAAAATTTCTTCACAAAAAATGTTTATCTCATCGTTGCCAATAAATCATATGCTAAGCTCAAAATTCAATTTGGTCTTTAAGTTCCTCAAAAATTAGTTCTTTAAAAATGTTGCACATTGCACAAGGTGTTGCAACACCTAACTTGCCAAGTTTGTTCTAGCACAAAATCATAAACTAAGCCTAACAACTATATCCATAACCATACAACACATAGAAAAATCATGTCATGATAAATCCTTTACATGCCAAAGTCCATAATCACTTATTACATCCGATAAATAATTGAATCATGAACTTTGAATACAAAGCTTACAGTTAGGTTTTTCCTAATGTATTCCAAGACGATGGATCACTTTCTCTTAGGAGAATGGCCTCTAAAACCCTTTAGTTTATAGAAGAAAATATGGATGATTAATGTCTAATCAAAACTCAATAGACTTTGGAAGCCTCTTTGGATCAACATCAAACTTAAGCTTGCTTCTAATGGTGACTTGAAGAGTTGATTCAATAAGATTTTGAGATAAAATGGGCTAGAGGGGGGACTAATTTTGAAGAGAAAAAGGGAGGAGATTTTTGTGCCTTGGAGCAAACTTGATGAGAAAGAAACATGCATTTTTTTAAAGTGACCATTGGATACTTGTAAGAGTTTGATTCAAGGGACTTAATTACAACAAAGTTTTACTTAAAAACCCATTTTAAAAATTCAAATTTTATAGGGAAATTGGGAGACATTTTGCACAAATTTTGAGGTCCAATTTGGATAAAATCAAAGTACACTTACTCTACTAAGTTTTAGTTTAGCGCTCCAATTTCAACCAAAATTGTATTTTTCTTCTTCTGACAGTATGGCATGAAGGAGATATTTTCTTTACCAATCTAAAAATATCCCAACACAATGTATACCCATGTTGTTTAATTCCCACCAATAGTATTTTATCTATTTATGTGGGTACCAATTATGTATAATTCTACTATGTTGCTAACTACACTACTTTGTGTGTCTCTGCATTCTACGTACTAACACTAGGTGGAATTCAGACACAATATCTATACTATAATATCTGAGAAAATTTATTAATTTAAATAAAAAATTTAATCAAGATTTAAACAATGAATTTCATCAGCAAATTTCATATTTTGTAATTATGAAATTATGTGATGGAAATATAATGAGATTTCATGTGCATTATGTGTGCAATTCTTAGTGAATTAAGGTGAATTTTAATACATACAAATTTTGTAAGTTAGAATACTCCAAAATTTGTTAAGTGCCTTAAAGAGGCAAATTTCATGTCAATTACCTTATTATAGAATTTAATTATGTGACATAATTTGCCCATAAAATAAATATAGGAAAATAAGATTAAAAGGTCATGCCAAAGTCCTAATCAGTATGAAAGATGACAGTATACAGATATGCATAATAACAGTTCATGATGATAGTATTCAGTATAAAAAGTCACTCATAGCAGTCTAGTTAGCAACACAATATAATTATACAAAATTAGTTTCCACACAGACAAAAGAACTACTGTTGATGGAAATTAAATAGTATGAGTACACAATGTACTGTGATATTTCTATACTGATAAAGAAAATATTTCCTCCAAACTACACTGTCAAAACAAGGAAACAATAGTTTTGGTTGAAATTAGACCGCTCAAGGAAAACACAATTATCTAGATGTACTTTGATCCTATCTTATGGACCTTAAAAATTGTGCAAAAATCACTCAATTTTCCCCTATGAAATCTAGGTATAGTAAAGGGTTTTTTAGCAAATTTTTCTTGCAATTTAGTCCTCTAAGTCAAGCCTTATAAATAGTAAGGGTTACTTCGAAATTTCATTTGGTCTTTTCCTCCAAGAAATGTTCATGAAGAAAATTTTCTCCCTTCATTTCCTCTCTCAACACCGACCCTCTAGCACCATTTTCTCTCAAGTTTTTGTTGTTCTAGGCTTCAAAATCATCCTTAGAAGCAAGCTCAAGAGTTATAGTGTGAATCCAGGTGATTTAAGGGTAGAAATCAGTCATGCTAGAAATTTATTTTCTATGTTTTATTCTTGAGGCTAAGAAGTTCTAGAGGCCTTTTTTCACCAAGAAAGTGACTCAACAACTTGGACCACATTAGGTATAAATTCTAATCTTAAACCTTTGTTTAAAGTTTGTGTCTCTATGCTTTCATGGGCTGTAAAATATGATAATGGACTTTAGCATGTAAAGGATTTTTATGTCATGATGTATTTTTATGTTGTATGGCTTTGGATGTGATGAATGTAACTTAGACTATGTGGTTTTGTTCAAAAGGAAATTTTGTTGCAAAAGTGCTGCAACACACTTTCAAAACTAGTTTTGTAAAGTATTAAGCTTAGAGATACCTAGAGACAGATTTGTTTTCTGAGATCAATAATGTTTTTATCGAAAAGTCAAGATAAACATTTTTCATGAAGAAAATTTCCTCAAAATCTAACCAAATCTAGCCGAAATGCCATTTTTCAAAATTGGTTCCCCCGAAATGATTGATCTTGAGAAAATTTAAAACATGAAAGTTGTAGATCTTGCCGAAACTATCAACTCTTCATCAACATGGTTCTTGTAAATTCTACATTGATTTTGAGCTACGAATTTTGTAAAATTTTATCGTAAATCTTTTTAAATGGTAAATATGGGAAAACATTATTGAATTGATTGAATCTTCCTATGAGCCTTTGTAATGTTTTAATCCTATTAAAAACTACACCTAACAATGTCAAACAGTTTTGTTTTGGTGCCATGGGCAAAAATATCAAAATTTTCATATTTCGGATCAAAACCGTGAAAATCAGTGAAAACTGTCTTTTTCACTGCACAATTAGGTTTTATCTTTTGTGAGCAGCAAATCAACCCAAGTTTATTTCCAAAGAGTTTGAAAATTTTCAAGTCACATAAGGATGTCAAGTTTTTCACAATTCAGCTAAAACTGTAAAGATAACAAAAGGCTGTATTTTTTCTCACTATATAGGCAGATTTACTACATTGTTTTGGGCAGCAAGCAATCACAAATTTTGTCCCAAAATGTTTAGTGATTTTTCAAGACCTGTTGAGGGCAAAAATATCATTTTCATAGAAAAGTCAAAACAAACCCGAGCTTATTGATTAAGCTCATAGTTTTAAAACAAGCAATGATTCTTGTCATACAAAGTTCAAAGCCATTAAACATGACATTAATTGGCTTCATTACCTTTCTTAAACGGTATACAATTAGACCGTTAACGTAGACTTGAACTAATAGTCGGATGTCACATCAACAGGACATAAAGCCGATTAACCAAAGAAAAAAGGAATTAAGAGGAACGTTAGCACAATGTTCAAGTAAGTCCCAAACTTCATCTATAGCGTGAAGAAAATGATTTTTATATGCCTTGTTAATGAATGCTCTATAATTACAATGTTATGCTTTTTGTCTTTAATATCGAGCCATTGCATAAAGTAGGTTCACCAAGAAAAGTGCATTAAGTAATGGCTGGGAAAGCCAGGTTGTTATAGTTTGTATCAGATATAATGACCGGTATGCTATCAATTTTTATACTACTTAAGACATTGGCATGATATTTTAATCTTATTATCCATATTTCCTTTATGGGTATTTTTATCACAAAAATTGGATTTTAACATAATCTATGTGGCATTAATTTTGCCTTTAAGGCACTTAATAAATTTTGGAGTAGTTTAATGCAAAATTTGTAATGAAAAAGACACCTTAATTCACAAAAATTTGCACACATAATGCACATAAAATTTCATTATATCTCAGTAACATAATTTAATTGTTACAAAATATGAAATTTTGCTAACGAAATTCATTGTTTAAATCTTGATTAAATTCCAGAATTAAAGTAATAAATTTTTTCAGATATTCCAATAATGGCATAACATTACTGCTCTTTATTGTATACTTTTAACAATTTTCTAAAAGGAATTATAATGTACAATATTTTTTCTAAATAAGATTTTATTTCATTTAAATTTTTCTATTCTCTACTTCATTGTAAGTTCAAATGTTAATTGTATATGATACAATGTTTCTAGTTTAGCTATAATTTTGCTATTAAACAAGATTAAAGCATGAGTATGTTAAGGGCATGACACAGATATAAACAGGTCACGGGTCGGGTTTGACGTCATAAATAATAATAAGCATGGCCCAACACCGCATGACAACCCAAACATGACACGAAACACGTTTGAGCCTAATTTAATGCATAAGGCCGGGTTGGGAAGGCATATTTGACATCTGTATTAAACTGTTGAAAACATAACAATTGAGAACAAGTCCAATATATATACACATATGTACATATATGTCAAGTAGGTTCAAATTAGTTACTTTTTGAGCTTAATTCGTAACTAATCTATAAAAATGTGAATTTGAGAATATTCTATCCAATCCAATTAGCAGTAAATCGGTTATCTGCACTTTACTTATGTAGACGTGGGATCTACAATCAAATATAAAATGTGTCCATTCAAGTTATATCTGTTTAATAAATTTGGGCCTTCAAATCACCATTATTTGGATCTGTTAGCTTCAAAGCAAATGTGTTAGATTGAATTGCAGGAAACAACTAACGAATTGGAATCAAGCAGAATAAAGTAATGCTGGAAAATAAAAAGATACCACGTGTAGATTTTTATGTGGTTCACTTTATAATCAAAGCTACATCCACTGTTCTTCTCTATTATATAAATATGTATTGATTACAAAGGTATAAGATGAGGAATGATTTTGGTAAAGTTTTCATATACCCTTTTTTTCTGTCTGTGCAATTGAAGATGACGTCCCTTTATATAGAGAATAAAAGGGAGTCGTGACTTCCAACTGACTGGCAGAGTGGAGTAGACACGTCTGAGGTAACCGTAGTAGTGGGACACGCGTCAGTCTCTAATAGGCCGAAAGAATCATGCTTTCCTTGCGTTTCAGCTTATGATCGGACATGCTAATAACTGTCAGTTCATGCTAACAACCGTCAGTTCATAATGATCGATTCGATTAAACAACTACTTGGGAAACCGACTCAAATGTAATCCAAATACATTTATTATGGACAGGTTGGAATAAATCGACCTAGTCGAAGTCTCAATTTGACTTTTACGTCTCACGTCGATTAGCTAAGTCGCTTCGCTCTACTCAACTTGTTTTATTTGTAATAGTGGGTTATCATTTCAGACCTTATGGACAATTTAGGTCTGACCAAATTATACCCCAACAGCTCATTGTTTTAAATCACTTTAAAGAATTATATTCATATTTTTGAAAAGCCTAATAAATGAGATGAAATAACTTTTTACCACAAAATAAAATGAGAAATTATACAAAAAGCAAATTTTGCTATAAAACAGTTAAATAATGTTAGAAGATTTAAAAATGTGTAAATAATAGCATATTTAGTTTCTTACAAACATACAATGTCCAAAATACCCTATTGGAATTTGATATCAATTCTTAAATTTTCAAAAAAAAAAAAAGAAAAACTTTCTCTCTACCTCTTTTCCCTATTTCTCTCTCGTCCGCAATTTCTCTCTCCTCTCTCACTCATCCTCTTCAACTGAAACTTGCCAAAGATCATGATCGCAGTCTTCACCATCTTGTCAGGTGGTCGACATCGAACGCCGGTAGAGTCAGACGCAACTGTTGAACTAATATGGATCGCGAGATCATGAGAATATATACCGCAATAGAAGTTCGCAAGCATGGGACGCAGAAATGACCGCCGGAGCTAGATGCGACTCCTTCTTCACCGAGGAAACCGAGAAACAACGTTGTCGAAGCTTATGGCATAGATGTTTCATCAATTCGTGCTGAGGAGCTGTTTCGTCGGAGAAGAAGTTCGCGCTGGAGACATAAATCAAGCAACGGATGGTGATGTTCATGGCAATGAACGAGGTCAATTTCACCTTGGTTTTGTAGATCGGAGTCTGGCGAGTCTATCTAGGCAATGATGACGTCGAACGCGTGGTGGTGACGACACGCGGCAATGGTCAACAGCAGGTCTATGGCGGAGGATTTTCATTTACTTTTTTTTAGTAAATGTTTGCAGGGTTTCCTTTTAAGTGTGACCTGGTTGCGATAATATTTATTTTATATTGTAAAAATGTGATTCTTTCAGCCGTCGGCTACTTCGCCAATGCCGATGAAGTCCAACACAGTCGCTGCTAAAGTATTGTATCTAGGTGAAAATATTATATTTTTATGTAAATATAATATTTATCGATCGCTAGCAAGGTTGCTTATGTCAGTGGTGTTTAGGACCTTGTCAATGAATTTTATATTTATACAGTAATACAGTATTATTATAACAATATTGTATTTTTAGTCGTCAACATTTTATTAAAATCACCGGTGAATATTTATTTTTACACAATAATATAATATCACCAAATTAATACAGTATTTCTTGACTGCTAGTGTACACTAATATAGTACCAAAGATCTCGTATGTAAACTTTTGTATTTACACAATAATACAATATTGTTAAAATAATATTGTATTTTCCAACCACCGTCAATCTGGTAAAAATGCCGGTAAACTTTGATAAATATGATATTTCTTGATAATATTGTATTTTTCGACCATCAAAGGTCGGGCAAAGTCGCTGATGAATTTTTATATTTACACAATAAATACACTTTCTCAATAAATATTGTACTTTTCAGCTATCCGTAAATTTTTGTATTTACATAGTTAATACAATATTTCACGGTAAATATTGAATTTCCTAACTGCAGACAATACCGTAAGGTCACCAATGAATTTTTGTATTTGCTATTAAATATTGTATTTTTCAACCGCCGACGGTCTGACAACATTGCATTTGAATTTTTTGTATTTACACAGCAAATACAATATTTCTTAATAAATATTATATTTCCCGATCATTGGCGTGCCGACAAGGAAAAATGGTGAGAGATATAAAAAAATAAAGAGGTGAAGTTTTTTTTGAGCTTTTGTTCTCAATTTCAAATGAGATAGTATTTAATTTCTCATGATATGTTATTTACTACACATTTTAAAACTATATGATATTATTTACTAAGTTTAACCTAAATATACTATTTTAGTCTCTCTCGGGTAAAATCCCATCACCTATCCCACAAGGCCCTAATTATATATATATATATATATATATATATAACTAGTATTTAAAATAAAATACATATACACAATACAATCTTATTGTCAGTTTAAGTGGTTTGAACTAAGGTTTGAACTAAAAAGTTTTATTTCAAACTAACTTTATTAGTCTTTTTTCTTGCACAAAGTATGGATTGTTATAGTATTGAGGTTTAAACTATTGGTTTAAACTATATTCTAAACAAACTATTAATACAAGATATATGTTCCAAACAAACATTCATTTACAGAGAGAAAGGGAAGAGAGAGAAGATACAGGAAATCAAAAAATTAAAATGAAATGCTTTTTTTTATCATTACTTACACAAAAAATTTGTTTTTATATTTTTAATTAGATTTTTTCTATTTTTTATTCTTTAATGATATGCCACATCCAACTCCGTCTGGTGCGCATTTTGGCCGGTTTTGTAAAACCAAGGACCAAAGTGAAAATAATCCTTAATATAATCTTAATTTTGCCAATAAAAAACAACTCTAAAACTGGATTCCTATCGGTGAACAAAAGTAAGATATGCTAGGATAAAATTGATGTACATTATGTCCCTAGCTAGGTATAGATTATAGATACTGTTGCGAGGCACATGCAATCACGTTTAATCTCAAACTTTCACCTTTGGTTGGCCCAGGCATTTGGTCTCTTGCTTTTTTTGTTTTTTTTTTTGGGGGGGTCTTTATCACCTTTCAAATTCACCAAGACTTACCGACGTTGGCATGGGCTGAATCAAATTTTAATCTCTTGGGCTTAGTGAGGCTTAAGGTTTTCAAGGATGTCAATGCATGTCTTCAATAAGGCTTTTGCTTCCCCATTTTTCTCCGTTTCATGCACATGGAGAAGCTCATCATTAATCTCTACATTCACGGTCCGATTCACTGAAGGAAGCTCTCCGTACAGTTTAAGGATTTCCAGAAGACAGCCTGAAGCACTGATGTGAACCTGTACTTGGAAACACAGTTTTGTTAACACATCAATAAATAGATATATCAAATAGGGCATTTAGCCAGTTGAACAATTAATGGTATCACAAGCAAGAAAAAGGGAGTGACATACCTGAGCAATCTTCACCGTATTTAGGCATTCGACTACCTTAGGTGACACCGAAACATACAGCTGAATAGAAGAAAAGAAATGAGACGAGGAAAGCAAAACAATTGAAAAGCATAAAGAGTTTCACACCAATTACCTTCTGAATTAAAGAAGCCATCTTAGGATGTGTGGATCTTTCTTTGGAGTCATCCAAAGCTTTATGGAGCCTCGAGCAAAGTTCTCTAATCGCCGAAAATGCCGACATTTTGACTACCAAAAAAGTTATAAATTGAAACCAACTGTAACTATAAATCTCTTGCAAACAAAGGAAAAGTACAGAGGAGAGCATAGAGGTTACCAGTCCAAGGAAACCCAGGTGACAAGTAAGTTATTAGCAGATGCAGTAAGCTCTCCTGTTCCTCGAGAATATCATTTACATGTGCCACATGGATGCAAGAAGTCAGGCACTCCAAAACTTTGTCATTTGGAACTGAAATCTCTTCAACATCGTCTATCTCTGCCCACAAAGCAAGAACAAGCTAAGAACAGAGAAACTGGATCAACAATTTTAATTAGCTTCGACTCGGTTGAGTCGGTGTATTATTGGGACAATTATTCAAGATCATCATTTAGTCAGTCATAACTAAGACCAAAAAAAAAAAAAAACACTATAAATCCATCAAAATAATTCAACCAGCCCTAGTAGAAAAGCCTTGTCCTACATTTGAATTGACAAGACAAGAACTCAATGAGAGTTAAAACCCCAACGGGAGAAGAATTGAGAATTTTTCTAATATTGCAATAATAACAATGTTGTTAACTACTTAGGACACAGTGCAAAAGATTTCAAGCCAATACAACATATTCCAACATCCTTATTATGTGACAGCCAACCACACAATGAAAAGTTAAAATGTTGTCCTCGCATGTGATGAACTGGACAAACTGCTAAACTAAGCCGGTAAGAAATAGGAACTAAGACCAATCAAGTAACCTGACTTTGCTACCAAGTCAAACTAGCACTAAGTTTAACCTAATTGGAAAAGGTTTAATGACATTTTATATACCAAAACGATTTTTGATCGTCAACTTGGTACAATGGCGCCAAAAAAGAATGACATGCCTAACAAATGCCCACATTTCAAAGTTACCTGATAAAGATGTTTCATCATGCAGCTGATAGGAACCAGAGAAAAACACAAACAAAATGCACACCCTCCCAAGAAGAAAAAAAAAAACAAACAAACAAACAAAATGCACTCTCCCAGAAATTGAAGAAAGAATCATCTTTTTTTTTTAATATGAAATAACCCTACAGAAGATTACAGAAAACCCTAAGCCTATCACCAGCTCAATTAACTTTACATTTAAAGAAGCGAATCAAAGTTTGATGTCTCAATCAAAACGCCTTACCCACCTGCTTTAGCAGCATCACTCGCCAAAGTTGTTTTCCCAGACTTATTGGGAGCTGCCGAATTGCACATCTCCAATAGCAGTGGAAAAGTGGAATTAAAGAACTCTGGATAAGCAAAGGCTCTAACAACCTGAAACAAGGATAGAAGAAAATAATGTTTCATGATGAGGACCTGAATCAACGTACAGAAAACATTAGTCGGTGTCATAATGGATTACAGTCTCTTGTCTACTGAAATGTTTAACCAAAAAACTGATGAGAAAAGGGTGTTTCCGAATTCAATCTAATCAGTATTTTTATGAGGAGGGAAAAAGGGAGCGTCTAACAAAATTTAAGTCAATCAAGAATTTTAATTTTGAGCAAATACATGTTTTTCTTCTTTTCTTGTGATATCCTAACCCTAAACAAGACATAACCTTCCGTTTTTATAGCAATTTATAGGGTTATCTCTGTGTGTGTGTGTGCGTGTCTGTGTGCGCTTTTTTTTTTTTTTTTTTTAAACAAGAACGAATTTTGTTTACTGAATTAAAATCAAAGAATATAAATGGGAGGACGAGAATTCCTCAAGCAGCAACTACAAGAAGGGCTATAAAAAAGGAGCCCAACTCCTAACAAGATCCGGTACCAAAGGCTTTATCCCTGATTACCCAATAAGAAACCCAGTGCTTAATTTTATCCCCTACATAGGGTTATCTGTTATAATTTGAATTCTTTTCCTGTTACATCTGTTGGACTTGTTCCACTACATACATCAAGCAATGGATTTTCCACCAAACATTTTATCTTTGATGGAACCAAATGCTAGCTGCCTAAATTCTTGAATTCCTTGCTGTTGAAAACAACACAGCAAATAATTTTCTCGAAAAATAACAAGAAAAAGAAAAAGAAACAGCAAATTTGGAACCCATTACTACCTCACCCCAAAAGTCAATCTTCTTCAGTTCTTGACTTTTCTTTTTCTTTTTTTTTTTATGTTTTTAAGTAAAGTATTCCATCCTTGCATTTCCTACACAATTTAAAGGCTAAATTTATTTTTACCCTTTTTTTAAGGTAACCCTACTAATATCCTGCAGTGCCCTCAATCTCTAAATTAAAATTTGTGCTGCGTTACACTTACAAAAAGAGAGCTGAAAAAGGAAGAAGAGTTGAGAGTGAGTGAGACAGAAAAACTTGGAGAAGTACACCAGAAGAAAAAAAACGTAGACATAAAAAGATTACAATGGGCCATAGCATTACATTACATTAAGTTTTGATTGATACGAGTATTTATTTATTAATTTGACAAGAAACATGGATTTTTGATATCCAAAAGTCTAAAACAGTACAAATAGAAGATGAGCAATGTTGTTTATTACTCTTATGCAGATTTTTGTACGCCTTCGATTTTCTTTTTCTCTACAATTTACACTTAATTTCAAATATTTGTTTTCAAATACATATAAGTACTCAAATATTAAAGTTTGACAAATTGAGAATAATAAGAAAATAAAAACTGATTTTCCTTTCTTTGCTTCCACTTCCTTTTATTGCCCCATTATTTTCTCCTCTCTTGCCTCTCTGTAGTTTTCTCCAAAACCAATTGATACCTATGAAGGCCCCAATTCGAACAGCCAAAGACAAAATACTGCAGCGATGCCAACCTATTGGAAACTTTTTTTTATTGCAGAACACATCAAACCTAAATTTATACGAAAAACAAAAAAAAAACTAAAATTACCACCCATTTTAATTTTTGAGTACCATTCCTAAATAAATAACCTAAAGAGATTATAATTAAAATTAAGGCCCACAAGATATCTGCCATATATCGTCTCTTTCTCCTAGGTATCAGGAAGTAGTGCAAAAGAATAAAACTAAAGATGCAGAAAGCACGGCCTTGGGTGGCAATGAGTGGTGGGGAAAAACACATATGAATTGAATTCGAAAGTAATATCAACAGAAGAATTATGCTGCACTGAAGACCTGAGTTTTTGTTGTTGTTGTTGTTAAAGCAATAAACAGCCTTTCATTGATAAAATATCTATTTCAAAGGTAGAGGACAAGAAATCTTCAAACAAGAGCAGAAAAAGAATTTATCTAAAAGTACATAGTAAAAAGAGCATAACTAAGCTTGGAAAACTACTAGGACCTTACACCATCTTTCCAATTAAAAACAATCAAAGAAAATGGAAATCCCTTCAAAATGTTGTCTGCTGAGTTCCATAACAAAGCAGAAAAACTTTTCTTTCACAAAAAGCTCACTTATGTCCATCTCTCTGTCCTCAAATATTCTCGAATTTCTTTCCATCCAAAATGTCCAAATATTGCAAGTACAATGCTTCTCCAAATAACTTTAGCCATTCCAAAACTCTAACGAAAGAAGATTCCCACCCAAAGGGAGACCTAATTAATTCAATGGCCACTCTTCCACCTCACACCCACAAATTGCATCAAATTAGCCTCAACATTGATCCCTGGAACAAGGTAGCATCTGCAAATTATAGATGAGAGACCAAAATCTCCTCTCTACCCACTATAGATCCCTCCACCACACCTACACGTACTTCCTTGTCCACAAGCCTTCTCAACATATCAACCACGACAGTGAACAAAAACAAAGACAACAGATCTCCCTCTCTAAGTCCTCTTGTGGCCCCAAATCTACATCTCATTCAACCGGTAATCAAAATGACAAATTAACCGACTCAAGACAACATCTCATCCACCCCCCTCCATCTGGACCCAAACCCTTTTTTTTTCTGAAAAGTTGTCCAAGAAACTCCACCTACCATGGTCACCTTTTCAAAATCAACCACTTCTTTTTGGCCTGATATCCCACCACAGCTTCATTGGCCACCAAACCTCATCCAGAATTTGTCTATACTTACAAAAAGCACCCTGAGCTAAATAAAGTTGTATCACTAAGCACTACATTTAATCTGTTGGCCAAAACAGATAAATTGGGATAAAAGCTCAATTGAATTCGATTAATCAAGCCATTCTTTAAAAACTGATGGATCTCCCAAGAACTACTTATAAGTAACTCGAGTAAATTACGGTACATACAAACATACACTCCATTTAACTAAGCATAAGAGACACCATAGAAAAAATACAGAAAAAAGAAATGGTCCAAAACAAGGTATAAGAATCTCCCACAAACAATATTTTCTGAAATAGAATTTCACATTTATAATATGCTTCAGTGCAACAACAATGAAACATTTACCTGCTCAAGACACAAGAGAGCAGCCTCACGGTATTTTTTCACTTTTTTGGCGCATGCAGAAGATACAACACTCAAAATGGCATTAGGAATGGCAGGATCAGAACTGGAAATTGCTTTATGACAAGACTTTGAAAGAGTGCCTATTGCATCAAGTAAAGCTTCCTTGCCCTGCAAAAAATAAAAAAATAAAAAAAAAATCAAATAAAAAAAAAAATCAAATCTTGCAGCAGCATAATCTTCTGGATAGCAAATCATACATCTGCAATGCATTGGCTAATATAAAACGTTCCTAAGCTTCCTAGTCTACATCCCCCAAATGTGTTGGAATTTGTGTTCTAGTCTACGTGTTTTCATTTCTAAGTTTGCAGGACTCTGTGTTCTCCCAATTCCATCTAAATTTTAATGGATTGTCATTTTTTACAGAACTTTACTAGAATCAGTGTTACACTTGATATATTTAAATTTATTTTTTTATTTCCTTCCATTTTGAAGGCTTGTTCTGTTTCTTTATGTTTCTTTTTCCTTGAACGAGGTCAAAAAATTAAAATATATATACATATATATATATATATACACACACATTCCCTGTGAAGTTATTAGTTCATTTACGAACAATCAATAAAATGGGGTTTCTTACCTCCCATAAACGCCCAGGAATTTCTTTCATGACAGCTTCAAGCAGTACTTGATGATGAGAATTCAAGGATTCACCCAAAACTTCACCTAGCTTGCAAATTGCCTTCCCCAACTAAAAGTTATATAGGTTACACATGAGCAAAAAGTTTGAAAAAGAAAAGTGGAACAAATCAGTGATTAGAAATCTGTTAAGGGGTAAAAATGAAAAGAAAAAAATACCCAAAACAGCCCTTGTGTTTTGCCTAAATACCACTTTTGCCCCTCTTATTATTCAATTGCTCAAAACACTCCTTGTGTTTTGCCTCGATACCACATTTGCCCCTCTTATTATTAAAATATCTAAAACACCCGCTGTGTTTTCAAAATCAAACTCAAAATACCCGCTCAAGCAATTAACGTTTTAAAAATTCTAAGATTATCTTCCCCAATATATATTAAATTGAAACGCTATTTTGAGTATGTGTGTTTTTGTTTCCAACGAGTTTTTTATTTTTTATAAAACTTTTTAAAAAACTAAAATTATCATTCCTAATCTTTACTAAATACAATTTAAAACATTATTAAAGCAAATACTAAATAAAATCAATCTTAAAAATTAAAAACTCTCGAAATAATTGAAGCATTTGCTTAAATAAAATACTTATTTGAACATTAAATTACCTTTTCTTCAATTTTTAAGCCCGGTTATATTTAAAATATTTAATATATACTAGAAAGGATAATCTTAGAATTTTTAAAAAATTAATTGCTTCAGGGGTATTTTAAGTATGATTTTGATAACACGGGGAGTTTTGGGCATTTTAATAATAAGAGAGGGCAAAAGTGATATTTTAGCAAAACACAAGGGGTATTTTGGGCATTTTAATAATCAGAGTGGATATTTTGGGCATTTTAATAATCAGAGGGAAAAAAGTGGTATTTAGACAAAAACAGGGAGTGTCTGTGGGAGATAGAGAAAGAGAGAGATTAAAAATCAACCTTCTTTTTACTTGACCATGATGATGATGTAATGCTCTCGCATATAAGAGAGACCACCTCTCCCAAATATAGTTGGAGGGCTATCCGTTCACTACTTGTATTTTCTTCCCACAACTCCTCAAACAAGCCAGAGACATGCTTGTCATCTTCAAACCTGAGGTAGAATACGTCAAATTTCTTTGGCATGCAAATAAATTAACACAACAGCTTTTACGTAGCATTTTATTAATAAGCAAACAGAAAAATGACCATCAAATGAGAAGTTAAAATTTTTGAATCCAAGATGAATACAACATTTCAGCACATTCTGGATACATCTTATCAATAAGTGTTTTAAGTTAAGAGATACCATGCTCTAATCTATCTTTCATTAACCTCCACCTGATGTAATAGATAGCCAAATATACTCAGCTCAATTGCAAGACCTTTCACCAAGAGACTCAAAAAAATTCCAGCAGGGTCTTTTTAAGATTAAGCTGATGCCTTCATTCTTATTGTCTTGATTCAAAGCCATTCCTGTTGTCATTAACAGATGATTTTTTTTTTTTTTTTTAAAAGAAATGATGAACAACAGTCGTATAGCCTTGTGATTACAAAAAAAAACATAATTTAACACTATTCCAACAATAATCTGCACCCCACCTACCCACATACACATGCAGAAACAAATAAAAAAGAAAGATATGAGTCAGACCTTGATATAAAAATAATCGGAATAACAGATGCATGATATCCACTTAAAACATCCGAGGCCATGGATGAATAGCTTTTTAATAGAATTGCACACGTAAGTTGAGCATTCCTGTCGCCAGTATGCAAGGCTGCAGTATCTTCAATTAATTTCTGGGCCAGAGATGCGGTAGCATACTTTAAAACTACTCCACAAGCGCTTGCAAAGGCACGTTTAGCCACTCCACTTTTCTCCTCCTTGACAACTGGAAACAACAACTTCAATAGCATGCCTGTGTATGGCTTGACATCAACACCAACTTTTTGAACAAGTAAGCTGATAAAGTTGGCGACACCAACCCTGTAAGGAACATGTGATTGTATGATTAGGCAACTCCTCATGAAAAATCATCTACATAACATACAGATTCCATCTTTCTGGAATTTTTTTTACAAGAAACTCCAATCATAATTCTCGTAGATCCACTAAATATGTTCAGTTTCATACTTTTGTGCTGCACTCCAGGATGCAAGGGGTTTATCTTTTTTCTTTTTTTTTTCTTTTTGGTTTTTGGGTGGGGGGTGTTTTTGGGGTGTGTGTGTGAAGAAACGACCTTTCATTGATAAGAACTAATTACAAATACAGCAAGCACAAGAAGCCCTCACAAAGAAAAGAAACAAAACTGACAGAAAAATAAGAAAAACAGAACAAGAAAACTAAAAACTGACACGATGGCCAAAAAAACAAATAAAAAAAACATAACAAAAACAACAAACACACAGACTAAAACAAACGTAAAACTGACAGAATCACATATGACAAACCCCCTGTGCCCTCCCACAAACAAGACATCTATTGCACGATAAGTCACTCTATAGAGAAGTTGTAAGAGTGACACTAAAAATACGACATCTACTACATGATAAATGATGATAAAAGTACAATTCCAAAAAATAATTGAATCCTAACATATGTCATTAAAGAAAGAAGAAATAAAATATAATCTCGAAAAACCAACAATATCCTAGAACTTTTCTGATGCTTTTTACACAATTCAGCTTGCCAGCCAGTCAATCCAATAGTAATGTATCCAATAAAACAAAACTTTAACACTAATCTTCCCAATGGCAGGATGTTCTGTTCAGAAGGTTTGGTTGTTTTGGGGCGACTGCTAATTATTGGAACAAAAAGGATCATTTTATTTGTTGGTGGATACTTTGTCAAATTCCTAGGAACGTTTTTCATGAAGAGAAGACAAAATATAGCTATATAGGTTGCAATCCAACACCTGAATATTGTAGCTACAGAAGATTGTCTGGATAATTTTAAGACATAGAAAGAACAATCCTGAATAAAAACTACTTGCATTTCCAATCATCATATTTGAATAAGAAGATTATAGAAATCTAACACTCACCTAGTGTTCAGGCCTACTCCAGATCGGACCAATTGAGCAAGACGAGGAACCAATTGGTCTAATGATTCAGTATCCACAACATTTAAGGCAAGATCTAGAGTTTCCCACATTGGAGAGCCTTTTGCAATTGAAATTCTCAAATTTTCAAGCTTCTCCAATTGTATTCCAGCATTTGCAGCATGCAACTGGAAGACAATCATAAACAAACAAACAAATAAAATTATTATTAAAAAAAAATCAGTCCCTAAATGTGAGAATGGAATAGGATCAAACCTCAACATAATTAAGTCCTTGGTCTTCAAGGCTTGATAAACTTTCCAACATGCAACAGACTAAATCAGACAAGTGTGGACGAAGTGCAATCCCTGCACCCTGTAAACAAAGTTGGAAAATCCCTGAGTAGCCCTGAACTTCAAAATACAGAGAGAGAGAGAGAGAGAGAGAGAAGAAAATAAAAAAAAAAGCTACCTTTGCAAGCTTCATAACAACTGCAATAGATGCCTTGCGGATACTGTCAACTTTACTCAGTATACCTTCTCCAAGCAATACAGGCAAGACAATATCCATGGCTTGGCTTGCATGTGATAAATCTGTCAGGGAGACATCACAAAGCCTAATTGTTAAAGAAGTAACAGCACGACATAACTTTTCACCAGAATTTCGAACGGTCTCTTTTATGTCGTCCATGGCACGGAAGGCTGCTGACCATAATTTTTTTAAATGCTTTCCAACCTAAATACACAGAAGACGCATATGGTGAGACATTAAATTTCAGTAGATAAGAAGATACAAAGATCATGAGCATCAAGTTCAAAAACAAAAGATCAGGAACGTAAAGGACAGTTTATGCTGTTAATACACGTCTCAGTTCAAATAATAGGGCTGTAAGCACTTGTGTCCCCTGAACTATTTGCGTCTGTCACTTTAATCCTTGAACTTTTTTCTTGGAAATTTAGTTGCCGAATTTCCAAATGAGTAACAATGAACTCCAACTAGTAATGGGAGTAATAGTTTAGCAAATTCTATGACTAATTCAGGGACTAAATGACCAAAATTAAGCAATTTTTTTTAAGGACCAAGTATCAAACAAGAAATTCAGGGGCCACAAGTACTTAAAACGTATTGTGATTCTGTCCAAACTTTAATTTCTGGTAATAATTGCGAAGAGGTATGGTGATATCACTATAGTGGGTCAGTCATCTTGATGGAGAGAAATGGAGTACTTTTTAAGAAAAAAAAATGAAATTAAGCTCCCTTTTCATGAAAGCAAGTATTTAGCTTCTTTGTGGCCTTCTGCTGATAAAGTTTTAAAGTTCTAGGTTTCTACTTTCAGATTTGGTTAGAAGTTGGGCTCCTTTTTTGTAATCTCCCTATGTTAATTTGTGAGGAAACCTCTTCCTCTCTTCTTTGTACATCTCATTCAGTTCAATAAATTCAGTTTCTTGTTTCAAAAAATTATAGGTTCTACTAGTGTTTTTGATGTATTTCTGCTGCTTTCACCTGTGAATTTCTTGTCCTCAATCTCTAGGCACTGTTTTACCAATATACTGCAGTTTTTATTTTTATTTTTTTATATAAATGAGGAATTCCACGTGACACGAGTTACATGTTGACATTGGAATCAAAATCCAAAGCCTACTTAGGTAGTTTGCAGCTGAATTTATTGACATAGATTACAACTATGTCTAGAACAAATTGATTAGTATCTTGACGCGTTCATGCCACCACCAATTCGAGGAATAACAAGATTGAAAAAGATTAATAATAGTAATTTTTTTCATTGAAATATAAGAAAATATGAAATTGAATGTTTAAATGATCACCTGATCAAATCTCCGTCCTTGGATGATATCTGCAAGAGCAAGACAGGATGCCTCACGGGAACGCCAAAGCCTAGATCCAGATTGAATTAGTAAATCATCAATAATAATATCGAAGTGTTCATCAATTGTCTTCTTTGAGTCTTCCACAAGTGATTTCCATATATGTGACATTGCATCCTAGAAACATCAAAAGGAGAACGAGCAATAACCAATTTAGATACCAACATATGTAAGCAAAGTTCCAAAATTTTGTCACATTACTAACAGAGGGGCAGGCAAGAAAGCAGATTCACAGTACAACTTAACAAAATGTTCACATTAAAAAAACAACCAAATATATACAGATACAGTTTACACAGCTTTTGAGAGTGTAATTGTATCTTACACTATACATGGACTTCAGAAATGTCTACCTGCACATTTTTATCAGGGTCATATTGATACCGAACAAGCCTCGGGATAAGCAAACGTAAATGTGGCTTAAGAACATCCCCTGCTTGCTTTGCTATCTTAGAAAATCCAAAAGCAGCACCCCTCTTTGAGTTTAGAGAAGCTTGATGATTAGCCAGATCCATAAACTTATAAATTAAGTCTGGTTGCCCCATCTCATTTGCTAAATTGCAAAGCTCCTTATAAGTGCTGAGTTTCCCACCATTAAGACCTTCACCAATAGCTCCGTCTTGAAAGACTTCAGTATCTGCAACGAGCTGCTAAATAACAAAAACGTTAAAATTTAAATTTTCTAGGACTCAAGTCATTTGCAGTTTTCAGATTTGGTTAGGTAGTCACAATTGTTGATGTAGCTCCTTCATTTTTTTATGATTGTCCTCTCAGTTTTTCCTCTTTTTTTTTTTTTTTTTTTTGCACTTTTATCCGGGGAACTTCCTATTCTCCTTGCTTTGTACTTGGCAATTTTTTATTTTTTTTTTTTGTCTCAATGAAGTTTTGTTTCTTTGCCAGAGAGAGAGAGAGAGAGAGAGAGAGAGAAGAGAGAGATAGGGACAGAGACAAAAGACCAACTTGCCTTGATTGCTCTTTTCCTTTTCCCTGAACCTGTGAGAGTGCTTACAAGTGTATTCACTAAATTTTTCTTCATCGATTCATCCCCAAGTTCATACACAATACTCATGCCTTGTGAAGCTAACTCTTGAGTAAGTTCATTTTGTTCACCAAGTAAGTGTGAAAAAGCCTCCTGCATTCATGTGCAAAGTTTTAGTTAGATGCTTCAAGCTTAATTTTTTTAAGCAGAAATGAGAAACTTTACTTAAGCAATAGTGTCGTGAGTACAAAACTAGAGGAGATGATGCCTAATGTCGTTATTTTCTATGACTGCAAGATCCTACAAGTGAATTATAATAAAAAAAACCTCACCTTCATGTTGCTGCAAGATTTTTTTGATTCCTAGTGACAATCCTAAACAGCTTAAATGGACTCGTTTCATCACATTAGTGTGTTCAATAAGGTTTTCATTTACTTTACCCATTGTGGTTCAATAAAGGGGGAAAGACATGGAAAGCAATTAACATTAAAAGCCTTATTAAAATGAAATTTTGGCAAGTACAGGGCTAAGAATCTACAAGTCTTCTTTTTCCAAAATTAAATTCTTGGTGCACATTGACTAGAAAATCTAAACACTGAAAATAGAAAAAGATTAAAACTGTAATCTTATAAGAAATGTGGGATGCAGCAACTGCCTCCATATAATCCGTGATTCTATTGCACAAAAGAAAAACACACTAACCACTATTTTAGAAGGATTCCTCTCAGAGGACTCCGTTCCAACCATGGACATTTTCAATTAACTTTTTTTTTTTTTTTTGAAACACGGACATTTTCAATTAACTATTCTTTGCGATTGCTTCAATGATGCCCTTTCCCACATCTGTGTTAAATCAACTAGATAAAATGTAACCACGACCATACACACACGGGAAGATACTCCGACCCCATAGTAATGTTCCATGATTTTTGAATTATATATTCTTTTTGATCTTCATCTTCTTCCTGGGAAGAACTCCACAAGTATATAGACACTAGTCTAATTCACGATATTCATAATATCCTAGTTTTAAACCAAAGAAAGGTTTTTCCCAAGGGGGTAAAAGCTAGAGATTACTCAAAAAGGCTAACAGTGCCAGTTGAAGAAGAGAGACAGTTTGAAGTGCAACCACGAGAGGTCAACGAGAAAAGATATAAAGGGGAAGAAGAAAATAACCAGATATATTGTCCCTGTAAATGGCAAACCTGGATTTCCGGAAGCATTTTCTGGGTGGCAGGATGATGGCCACAATACATTGTGATTGATAATAACCAGACAGTTCCAGCACAGCGTTCTTCTTTCCTGGTACTGTATAAAAGTTCATCAAAAAGCTTTTTTGTAATTGCATCTCTAACCATAGAATGATAATCTTCATTGCATGTTTTTGCTCCATTGGTGCTATACTTTGACCGTGATAAGTTCACATCTCCCATAAGAAAGTTGGAACTCATGGAGAGTGTACTATAATTTGTTTTGAGAATCACATCAGCAGTCACAGGAATCCCACCCCACAAAAATGAAAGAGCCTCCCCAGCAGCAAAAAGGACGTCTTCAACCTATACAACCCAAAAACTGCAAAAATCAGAGGCTTTCCAGTGTCTCACATGAAATATCATTATGTGTTTCAGGAGAATGAGCAATGCAATCTCTGTAGTAAATTTTGGCTTACGCCTGGTTTGAAAAAAAACAAATTTGACCAGTTTGCATATCAGAACAAATTTTTAACAAAAATATATACAAAAATATATGAATCTGACTCTCTATTTGAATTGGACGTTCTGTAGATGCAATTCCTGTCTCCTCCCACATTCCAGCTAAAATGAGAAGGCATGCCACTGTGCCTTAATGAACTAAATCAATGAAGAGCAAAACAATTTGCATCATAATATATATACACACGCAAAAACATATGGGTCTGAATCGTCTCCATTTTATTTGGACGTTCCATAACCGCAACCTGCTCCTCCCACATTCCCACTAAAATGAGAAAATACTTATCCAAACTGACCATAGTACTTGGAAAAACTATTAATGACAGAATTTCACCACAGGGAAAAGAGACCAAATTAGACAGGTGGTGCGGACAGGACCAGTTCTAGTTCAACTTCTCCTCTTCTTTTTTTTTTTTTTTTTTTTGTATTCTATTTTGGTGCTTCAACGTTTAAACTTTAAATACAAAATAACAACCATAAATGAGTCCCCTATTTACCTCAAGAGCAAAAATATTTTCATGCAATTTCTCGGTCAGTATACTTATCCTTCTAAGGCACTTCCCAGCATAACTCAAAAAAGTACATCCAAAATTGAAAGGAAAAAAAAAATACATGAATAACATGGATATAGATCCCATGACGGTCATTGCGACCAATGGCCAAGTAGTTTCGGATGCTACTACCGAGAGAGTGTTGCAGTATTTCCTCTCCATCAAACTCTTTCTTGTCTTTGTGTGTTCATAAGCGTGCACTGACAGATGCCCCCATGATTGCTGTAATTTTTACAATTCTTGCCACATCAAGACATGACTTGCCAAAGTCATTTCTATGTGCTTCCTTCCCATTAGCTTCAAAGTTTTCTCAAACCCATCTTTTCCAATTTTTTTTGTTTATTTATTTTCCATTTTCAATAAGAAACAAAAGATTTATCTAAGAAACAGAGAACAACTAGAAAGAGAACAAGGAGTTCTCCGCGAGGGAGGGGGGTGTTGGGGGAGGTTGAGAGCTCTAGAAAAGAGTAGTCCATCGAGAGAAATTAAATAAAAGGGAACATTCTAAAACTCCTTACTTCAAAATCCAAAAGGAAACACAGCATCTTACACAATTCCAAATAAAAACATTATCTTCATGGGCTTTTACTTAAAACAACAATATATGTCTGTCGAGAATATCCAGATATTGTTAGTTAAGATTTTGTGTTAGTTAAGATTTTATGATTAAAGATTTTGTGCTTGATAAAATCTGAGTTCTAGAGAACTTAGATTAGTTAGGATTTTATTTTATTTGAATTGTCTCTAGTTAGTTTAGAATATAGAGCAGTGAGTTCTCTATAAATATTTCCCTATGTACTATGCTCGTTAAGTAATAAAAAGATATCAGTATCCTATTTTCCCTTCCACGGCTTTCATGGTATTAGAGCTGAGGCTTTTAGACCGTATTTCCCATGGTGAAGACAGCGATGACTAGAGCCAGAGGAGCGTCTGCCGAGTCAAGTTACATCGGCACCTGCTGCAACCAATGGAGACATCACAACTGTACATTCTCCCCTGCAAATCACAATCCACCGGCTGAATAGCAGGAACTACTTGGAGTGGTCTCAATCGGTGAAACTAGCCATTGATGGCAAGGGAAAGCTCGGGTATCTAACGGGTGAAACAAAGAAAACTGCTGAAGAAGACGTGTTATTCAAAACCTGGAGATCCGAAAACTCGTTGGTGACAGCATGGCTCCTAAACTCAATGGAACCCTTCATTGCAAAACCCCAAATGTTTATGACGACGGCTAAGGATGTCTAGGATTCGGTTCGAGAGACCTACTCAGATTTGAAAAATTCATCCCAAATATTTAAACTAAAATCTAAACTTCGGCAATCCAGACAAGGTGATCGAGAGGTCACCATCTACTACAATGAGATGGTGACTTTATGGCAGGAATTGGATCAATGCTATGATGATATTTGGGAAAATCACAATGATTGCGCCAGGCACAAGAAACGAGAGGAGATGACCGAGTCTATATGTTCCTTGCTAGAGTCAACCGAAATTTAGATGAAGTTAAGGGAAGAATCCTCGACAAAAGACCTCTTCCTTCCATCCAAGAGGTATTTTCTAAAGTAAGGAAGGAAGAATGTATGAAGAAATTCATGTTTGGAGACTCTGAAGCAAAAGCTGCAATTGAGACCGGTAGTTTAGCCTTGACCTCACAAAGTTTGGAATCAGAAGGAGAAAGAAGGAAGAAGCCATGGTGTGATCACTGTAGGAAACCATGACATACAAGGGAAACGTGCTGGAAGATTCATGGAAAACCAGCCAACCAAAAGAGGCGTTCCGATGGGAGAGCTCTCCAATCCGTGGCTGAAGCTTCTCAGGAGCAGCAAGTTAATCCGAGTACTCCTACCTTCACAAAGGAGCAACTAGAAAAACTGTATAGTCTCTTCCAATCTACACAATTCACAAATCTTTCGTGTTCTTTGGCCCAAACGGGTAACTTCTTGACTACAGCCTTTCCTAGTGTCAAAAATAATTCAGTTTGTGCTTGGATTATTGATTCCAGAGCAACCGACCACATGACAGGGTGTTCTAGACTTTTTTCATCGTATAGTCCATGTGCAGGAAACAAAAAAATAAAAATTACAGATGGTTCTTTTTCTGCAATTGTTGGTACTGGGTCAATTCAAATCTCACCTTCTCTCATAATTCATAAAGTCCTTCATGTTCCTAATCTATCATGTAATTTGTTGTCAATAAGTAAGATTACTCGTGATCAAAACTACTCTACTAAATTTAGTCAGTCTTGTTGTGAATTTCAGGACCTGGACTCAAGGAGGACGATTGGCAGTGCTAGAGAAAGTGGAGGTCTTTATTTTTTTGAAGATGGATCCTGCTCAAGTAAACCAATTCAAGGTTCTTGTCTCAAGTCTATCAGTTTCTAGTAATAAAGTCATAATATTGTGGCATTATAGACTAGGACATCCTAGTTTCTTTTATTTAAAGTATTTGTTTCCACATTTATTCAAGAATAAAAATCCATCTTCCTTTCAATGTGAAATTTGTGCTTTAGCAAAACAACACCACGTTCCCTTCTCTCCACGTCCTTATAGACCCTCTGCACCTTTCTCTTTAATACACAGTGATGTTTGGGTCCCTCCCGTATTTCATCCATCTATGGCAAAAAATAGTTTGTTACTTTTATAGGTGATCATACAAGAGTAAGTTGGGTTTATCTTCTTAAAGACAAATCAGATGTGGAAAGTGTCTTCAAAAATTTCTATACTATGATTCACACACAATTTAATGAAAATATTAAAGTGTTTCAAAGTGATAATGGTAAGGAATACTTTAACAAGATGCTAGGGGAATTCTTCTTAGACAAGGGAATAGTACATCAAAGTTCATGCACCAATACCCCTCAACAAAATGGGATCGCTCAGAGAAAAAATAAACACCTGTTAGAGGTTGCTAGAGCCTTACTGTTCTCAAACAAAGTCCCAAAATATCTCTGGGGTAAAGCTATTCTCACAGCCATATATCTAATTAATCGGATGCCTTCAAAAATTCTAGGCTTCAAACCACCATTGCAAATTCTTCAATGTCTCTACCCGACATCTAGACTCACATCATCCTTACCCTTGAAAATTTTTGGTTGTACGGTTTACATACATAATCATGAAAGAGGGAAAAGCAAGTTAGATCCTAGGGCTAAGAAGTGCATCTTTGTGGGCTATGCCCCAAATCAGAAAGGGTACAAGTGTTTCGATCCAATCTCAAAAAAATGTATGTAACCATGGACACATCTTTTTTTGAACACCTAACGTTTTCTCTCCTCATCTTCAGGGGGAGAATCAATTAAGAGAAGATTTGGTGGTGGTGGAAGATTTGTTTTCAGATTTTAAAGATCTTAAAGGGTTTTCAAATTCTAAAAGAGGCTCAAAATCAGATTTGCAATCAGATATACAGCCAGATTCTGCTTTGTGTCCAAATCGGTTGGAATCAGATTTGTTTTCAAATCATTTGCAATCAGATTTGTTTTAAAATCGTTTGCAATCAGATTTGCAATCAGATTTGTTTTCAAATTTTTAATGTCCAAATCAGCAATCCGATTTAAATTTGCCACATTTAAACCCGAATTTCCAACCAAATTTAGTTTCAAATTTGCAAACTGATTTGGACTCACAAATCCAAACCGAATCTGCCCCATTTTTTGAAAAACCTGCACCAAAATCTGATGCTTCAAATTCAAAAAATAACAAGCAAAATTGTGAAGAAAACGAATCAAACAGATCACAACAGAATCACAATGTCTCTGGTACAGGCTCGAAAAATATTTTTGGACTGGTTTATGAGAGAGGACGCCTAGATCAAAGAAAGGAGACCAATACACTCTTGCCTAGTCATGAAGCCAGCCCAAATCCAATCCAGAAGAATCCAGGTAATCTTAAAGTGTCTCAGTCAAATATTGAAGTTCGAGCCAAATCTTTTCATGACCTAGATATTTCAATAGCAATCCGAAAGGGAAATAGATCATGCACTAATCATCCCTTGTATCCTATGTCTAAATTTGTCTCTTACAAAAATCTGTCATCTTTTTCTACTTTTACCTCTCAATTGTCCGGTGTAGAAATTCCTAAGAATATACAAGTTGCTTTGGAAACTCCTCAATGGAGAGAGGCCACACTCGAAGAGATGAGGGCTCTTGAGAAGAATAAAACATGGGATGTTGAAGTTCTACCAAAGGGGAAGACAACAGTGGGCTATAAGTGGGTTTTTTCCACTAAATATAGATATGATGGATCTTTAGAACGATACAAAGTAAGACTCGTGACTAAAGGTTTTACGCGGACTTATGGCACCAATTATTTGGAGACATTTGCACCAATAGCAAAGTTAAACACGGTAAGCGTACTCCTGTAACTTGCAGCTACCCTCGATTGGCCCTTGCAACAACTAGACATCAAGAATGTCTTCCTGAATGGAGACATAGAAGAAGAGGTGTACATGGATCCTCCTCCCGGCTTTGAACAAAAATTTGGAGCCAGAGTATGCAGACTAAGAAAATCACTATATGGACTGAAGCAATCTCCGAGGGCCTAGTTCGAGAAATTTACCAGATCAGTTAAGAGATAAGGTAACACTCAAGCTCAAACTGACCACACTATGTTTGCTCGACATTCACAATAAGGGAAAGTGACGGTTCTGATAGTGTATGTGGATGACATTATCCTAACAGGTGATGACCAGAGAGATGGATCGGTTGAAGGCTAGTTTGGCTACTGAATTCGAGATCAAAGATCAGGGATTCCTCAAGTATTTCCTTGGAATGGAAGTGGCATGATCCAAGAGAGGGATGGTAGTCTCACAACGAAAGTACATTCTGGATCTTCTAAAGGAGATAGGAATGAGTGGATGTAAGCCAGTTGACACCCCGATTGATCCGAACAAGAAACGATGGAAGCACCACAATATCAGAGATTGGTAGGGAAGCAAACATACCTATCACACACATGACCTGACATCTCCTTTGCTGTTAGTTTGGTATGCCAATTCATGCACTCGCCACAGAAGGAACATCTAGACGCTACTTATAGGATCCTGAGGTATCTAAAAGGCTTCCCGAGAAAGGGTTTGTGGTTCCGGCGAGGAGAACAACACGCTATTGAAGCCTACACTGATGCAGATTGGGCAAGTTCAGTAAAAGATAGAAAGTCTACTTCAGGATATTGCACCTACATATGGGGCAATCTTGTTACCTAGAGTAAGAAACAAAATGTGATGGCACGGAGTAATGCAGAAGCTAAGTATCAAGCTATGGCTAATGGGGTCTGTGAACTTCTATGCATACTAGAGGAATTACCAACAAAGAAGCCTACAAGGTTGTACTATGACAATAAGGCTGCAATCAACATAGCTCATGATCCCATGCAGCATGATCGAACCAAGCATGTCGAGATTGATAGGCATTTTATCCAAGAGAAACTTGAAGTAGGAATCATTTGCATGCCATTTGTTCCTACCTCGCAGCAAACTGCCGATATTCTCACAAAGGGATTGTTTAAACTGATTTTTGAGCTTCTTGTTAGCAAGTTGGGCATGATTGACATCTATGCACTAACTTGAAGGGGGGTATCGAGAATATCTAGATATTGTTAGTTAAGATTTTGTGTTAGTTAAGATTTTATGCTTAATAAAATCTGAGTTCTAGAGAACTTAGATTAGTTAGGATTTTATTTTATTTGAATTGTCTCTAGTTAGTTTAGAATATAGAGCTGCGAGTTCTCTATAAATATTTCACTATGTACTATGCTTGTTAAGTAAAAAAAAGAAAGCAGTTTCCTATTTTCCCTTCCACGGCTTTCAACGTCATATACCATTGTTTAAGAAACCCCAATTAATTACGTCAAAGCCACTCCATTAGTTACATGTGTTGGATCGCATCAGACACTGGTTTAGTTTGCTGATTTTGGGATAACAACATAAAGTTAAGACTTTATTCGAGATATCAGTTGAGACAATTGTCCCCTTTCCCTTGTAATTGATTTTATTATTAATAAAAGGTTGTTTCCTTCTTAAAAAAATAATAAATAAAGAATTACACCAAGAGAACATAAATTTAATGACTCATCGAGCATAAAGGAGAAATTGGACGAACAAAACTGGTAAGCTAACAGAAAATTAGAGTGTTTCTACCTACCTTGGACCGGCAAAGACTAAAGATCAAATCAAGGGCAACATTCAGCCGAGAAATTGAAGTTTCCTCCATGCAAATATGTCCAATTGCTATAACTACTTTCTGAATTACTTTAATATCATCACCAGACAGAAGCTTACTCAACTTTTCGCGTAAAGTTGTCAGGATATCAACTGCATTTTAGCCAATGAATCACTTCCCAATGTAATATTTTATAGCTTGATAAAGGAATTTTGAGAAGTCAATAATTAGCATGTCAAAACTCGTTGCTACCTGAACTAGAATCATTAATAAGTGATGGCAATGGAGCTCGCAATGCAATATGTCCCAAGGCTTGCATTGCAACAGAGGCCAGGGACGCAGTCTCAGAATTAACCATGTCAACAAGAAACTTGAGTGTATTCTGCAACAATGTATCTGGAATCTGTGAAAATATTGTGTCAGATATTTCAGAAAAGCCTCAGTGATATACATCTCATGTAGCCAACAAATTATTACTTGAACTCCTACAAACCCTGCAGACTTACAGTTGGCGTTCTAGACATGCACTCTGCAGTAATAAATCCTACCGCACATAAGGCTCCATGCTGATTCTCAAACCTGAACATACTGGAATTAATCTAAAGAAAGTAATCCATATTGTGATTTATTTTCAACAGACAAGATGGCTTTTCATTTGTGTTTTCAAAATCAAAAAACTTTAAATAGATGATACAAACCTTAACTTCTGTGTTCCACTAACTGAGGCAATTAGTTCACTAATTATAGCAGACGATGCATCTATAGGAAGACTAGAAGAGGCAATTCCAAGTAAGCGTGCCGCAGATTCACGAGTATCCAAGTCCACATGACCAAGTAGTTGCTTTATCCATGAAACTTTTCGTGCATAGTGAGATGACATCATCTACAAATGCCTATAAATTAGAAACACACAAAAACAATGGAAAAATAAAAAGAAAAGCAATTTATTATTGTTGTCAGCAATATTAACCTCTGGGATACAAGATCCTATCACAATCAATGCCTTGGAAGCATTGGCATGCAATTCGACAGACCCCTCAAAAGCCATAGCATGTTCCAACAGTAAACACATATTTTCCACAGCAGATTGAAACACAGACAATCCATCTATAGATTTGTTTTGCTCCAACTCTGACTGAAAGCACTTCAACAAGAATTTAATCATAGCTACATATGTTTTTGAAGGAAATAAAAGCCTTTGTTCCCTCATCTCAGTTGAGTCTAACAACTTCGGCTGCTGTCTAAGAATGTATTCAAGCATGACTCCCAGTTTGGGGTACTGTAAATCAGATTTTTCACTCATGCTTAGCCCATCATCTTTCAAAAGAATAAGGCCTTCAAGTGCCATTTCCCTGCGAAAAGAAGAAAGAGAAAAATAATGAATGCTCAATTAATTGTTTCTAATTCAAAAAAAGAGAGAGAGAGGGGCAGAGGGGTGGTGGGGTGCAGAGTGGGTGGGGAATGCCCAATTAATTATTTGTCAGTGTCAAAGCTCATAATCAGGTTCAAAATCTACAACACCCACTTACCCCAAATTCATAGACCTTAACTTTTTCAATTTGGATTGCCTTCATTTTAAATTATTATGCATTACAAGCTACAGATGATAATCTAAAGAAATTTTTCCCAATTCAACTCAAAATGAGTTTTTTTTCTTTTGTGCATTACAAAGATTAAAAAAAAACTATTTTAACGAATTTCTTAGGGCCTGTTCAGTATTACCGTTGAAGGGCAGCTTTTAGATTATTAAACAATCCACAGCAAAATAGTTTTTCTGAAGATTTGAGAAGAACGAATGTACGGCAGTATTTATAGGACTGAAAATCAGAAAAATCAGTCACTAATCTAGGGATATAGCTAAGGAACAGCTAACAAATCTCCTACAAATCTGAATCCTAGGAAATCAAATAACCAGCTATCCAAATCCCTGATTTGCAGCCTATACAACTCAGCAAATCACCAGAAAATTATTCCCTAATTTTCGAGAATCAAATCTCAGAAATTCTACACTCCCCCTCAAGCTGGGTGATAGATATTAATCATTCCCAGCTTGGAATTAAGCTCTTCAAAGGTGATTCGAGGTAATGCCTTGGTGAGCACATCTGCAATTTGATGACGAGTTGGTGTATACAGAAGGTCCACAATTTTCCCATTTAACTTCTCTTTGATGAAATGTCGATCAATTTCCACATGTTTGGTTCGATCATGATGAACTGTGCTTCTGGCAATCCTTATGGCAGCTTGATTGTCGCAATACATGTTGATAGGTTCAGTGGTTGTGATTCCCAGTTCATTGAATAGTCTTCTTAACCACATTCCTTCACAAATCCCATGAGCCGTTGCTCTAAATTCAGCTTCTACACTGCTTCAAGCGACTACTGACTATTTCTTACTTCGCCATGTTACAAGGTTCGCCCACACAAATGTACAGTATCCAGTGGTAGACCTACGATCAACTGTAGAGCCTGCCCAGTCAGCATCTGTAAAGACTTCAATTTTCCTATTGGGATTCTTACTAAAGTACAGTCCTTTTCTTGGTGTCATCATGAGATACCTAAGTATTCGATAGACTGCCTCCATGTGTTCTTCAGTGGGTTGGTTCATGAATTGACTTACGACACTCACAGAGAAACCAATATCCGGTCTAGTGTGGGATAGGTAGATAAGTTTTCCTACCAGTTTTTGATAGCGGCCTTTGTCCACGGGTGCAGAGTCTTCTTTTATTCCAAGCTTCACTGTTGAGTCCATGGGAGTTTCAGCTGGCTTACATCCCATCATTCCAGTTTCCTTGAGAAGATCGAGTACATATTTCCTCTGAGAGACGGAGATTCCTTTCCTTGTCCGGGCGACTTCCATTCCTAGGAAATATTTGAGATTTCCTAGGTCCTTGATCTCAAATTCCCTGGCAAAGAGTTCCTTGAGTTTATTTATTTCTGCTGTAGAATTGCCTGTCAAAACAATATCGTCTACGTACACAATTAGAACAACTATTTTTCCAGCAGGAAAATGCTTGATGAAGAGCATGTGGTCTGTTTGGCATTGATTATACCCATATCTCTTCAAGACTTTGGAAAATCTGTCAAACCAGGCACGTGGAGACTGTTTAAGTCCATACAAGGACTTCTTAAGTTTGCAGACTCTGTTGGCTATAGCAGGAGATTCAATCCCAGGAGGAATGTCCATATAGACTTCTTCTTCAAGATCACCATTGAGAAATGCATTCTTGACATCTAATTGGTAAAGAGGCCAATCCAAGTTAGATGCCAAAGAGAGAAGAACATGAACGGTGTTGAGTTTTGCTACAGGTGCAAACGTTTCTTGGTAGTCAATCCCATATGCTCGAGTGAATCCCTTAGCCACAAGGCGAGCCTTGAATCTTTCCACACTTCCATCTGCTTTGTGTTTGATTGTAAAAATCCATTTACACCCAACAGCTCGTTTTCCTGATAGCAATTCTGAGAGATCCCAGGTCTTGTTTTTCTCTAACGCACTGATTTCTTCAAGGATAGCTGCTTTCCATTCAGGTATCTGAATAGCTTCATGAACGGAATTGGGAACTTGTACTTGATCAAGATTACTAATAAAGGCCTTATAACTTGGTGAGAGATTTTTATAGGAAACAAAGTTGTAGATTGGGTGGTTTGTACAAGATCTTACACCTTTCCTTAGAGCAATTGACCAATTCAGATCATTGAAAACCGGCTCAATAATGTGGTTCAGAGATTTTACCTTGGGAACTGTCATGATGGCCTGTACTCAGGTTGGACTCCTGGACTGGCTCAAGATATGCTCGGTTCTCTGTTCCCTCTTGAGTTCTTCTTCTCCTGGAATAAACGCGAAAATCACTGTTTGGGACATGGGAATTGTGAGTTTCTATTGGTAGAGGCGTTAAGGGTTCAATGGAATCATTAGCAGCATTTTGAGGTTCAATTTGAGACACAAAATCACTCTCGGGAAATTGAGGGATATGGTCTGACACAGAATTTGTGGGAATTACTGAAGGTTCAGATGAAGTGGGAATGCTATTCCAAAGCTGGTATTCATTGACTATGTTCTCCCCCTGAATGGCAGGTTTGGGATAGTATGGATATTGTTCAAGGAAGGTGACATCCATCGTATTGTAGAACCGTCCTGTGATGGGAGAGAAACATTTGTATCCTTTCTGGTTTGGTGAATACCCTAAAAATATGCATTTGATGGCTCTAGGATCAAGCTTTCCTCTATGGTGCACGTGAACATAAGCAGAACATCCAAACACTTTTAAGGAAACGGTAGACACAATTCTTGAATGTGGGTATAACTCAAGAAGGGTACTGATGGGTGTTTTGAAATTTAGAACACGAGAAGGAATCCTATTAATAAGATAGGTGGCTGTAAGTACAGCTTTCCTCCAGAACTGTTTAGGAACATGAGTTGTGAACATGATAGATCTAGCTACCTCGAGAAGATACCTATTTTTCCTTTCAGCTACCCCGTTTTGTTGAGGTGTGTCAACACAAGAGCTTAGGTGAACAATCCCGTGACTTGACAGATAATCACTAAGAATTGAGGCAAAATATTCCCCAGAATTGTCAGTTTTCAACACTTGGATTTTTGTTTGAAATTGGGTTTGGATCATGGCATTGAAATTTTTAAATATCCGGCCTGCTTCAGATTTTTCTTTCTTGAGAAACAACCAAGTGATTCAAGTACGATCATCCACAAATGAAATGAACCAACGTGTCCCTGTTATGTTTTTTATTCGAGAAGGTCCCCAAATATCAGAATGAATTAGTGAGAAGGGATGTGATTCTTTATATGGAAGTTTGGGATATGAGTTTCTGACATGCTTTGAAAGTTGACACACTTCACAATGAAGTTGCTTTGAATTTTTATTTCTGAATAACGAAGGGAAAAGTTTTTCCAAATACAAGAAATTGGGATGACCTAGGCGATCGTGATTTAACATGATCTCACCATCGTTATTGGAACTAAGGCTTGACAAAGCATTATTTTGACATTGAATCTCTGACAACTTGTCGGACTTGTCTTCCTGGAGGGTCTTTATTTTGAGGAGATAAAGTCCCGAGCACTCTCTAGCACTGCCAATCGTCTTCCCCGAATCCAAGTCCTGAAATTCACAAAGGTTATGAACAAATTTAGCCACACAATTTTCATCACGGGTGAGTTTAGTAACCGATAAGAGATTACAATCAAGAGTTGGAACAAGAAGAATAGAGTTGAGAATAAGAGACTCAAATTTTGGCTGAACCGATCCCTATTACTTTGGATACAGACCCATCGGCAATTCTAACAGTGTGTCCTTGTTGGCAGGTTTTAAGGTTCATAAGAAGAGAGGCATCACCCGTCATATGGTCTGAGGCACCTGAATCGACAATCCATGGTCTCTTAATCAGCTTCACATTAAGAGCATTGAGAATGTTACCTAATTGAGCCAATGTTGCAGACGATGTTGGAGTTGGCAAGGACTGTCCGAACATCTTCTGGAGAAGTTCAATATGCTCTTTGCTAAACAGATTGGTTTCGGTTGTGGTTGTGTCATTAGTTGTGGAGGTAGCATTTCTGTGACTCTCTTTGTTGTTTTGTCATGGTTTCCAATCCGCCGGCTTGCCATGGATCTTCCAACAGTTGTCTCTAGTGTGTCCGGGTTTACGACAATGATCACACCAAGGTCTTCCCTTCCGAGGACGATTGCCATCAGTATGAGATTGTTGGAGTCCTTGAACAACAAGTGCAGACCCTTCTCCGATTGCTGGAGTGGCAGATGGTGAGCCCATCATGACTTTCTTACGGCTCTCCTCTCGACGGATTTCAGAGAAGGCTTCGCGGATGCTTGGCAGTGGTTTTGTCCCCAATATTCTTCCTCGCACTTCGTCGAGTTTTGTTGAGTCCCAACAAATATTTGTACATTCGCTTCTTTTCAACGATCTGTTTGTACAATGCTTCATCTCTAGTACATTTCCACTCAAATGTTTCAAAAAGATCTAACTGCTGCCAATATCGTGTAAGAGAATTAAAGTATTGAGTGACCGAGGATTCACCTTGTCGAAGGTCATGAAGGATGCTCTCTGCCTCAAACAGTTCGGATGTATTTTCAGAGCTGGAATAGGTTTCTTTGGCAGCGTCCCATATCTCCTTGGCAAATCCGTAGAGAAGAAAGTTCTCTCCAATCTCGTTCACCATGGAATTTATCAGCCAAGACATCACCATGTTGTTTTCAGATTTCCATGCTCTGAATATAGGATCATCTTTGTTCGGGGCTACAGCTACACCAGTAAGGTAATCATCCTTTCTTTTTCCACATACGAACATCATGACGGATTGTGACCACTGCAGGTAGTTGTGCCCATTTAATTTGTGACCAATAATGGGCAGATTGTTGCTCACGGTTTCTCGCTTTGAGCCTGTCATGGCTGTTTCAGAATTGGAGATGATTTCTGATGAGGAGCTAGTGGCCATTCCGTATTTTGTCATGAGAGGAGATTAATCTTAGAACCGCTCTGGTACCATGAAGATTTGAGAAGAATTTGAAGAATATTTTCTTCTTATTTGTTCAAACGAATGTACAGCAGTATTTATCAAGGTTTTAAAAGGCGAAAACAGAAACCGAGGCGTTTTGTCTAATTGACTCGAGGCATAAGCCTCGAGGCGAATTGAGACGTAAGCCTCGAATGCAAAATAAAAAAATTCAGAAAGTTGAATAAAGTTCATAAACATGTCATAAAACACACTTGGTTCATCACAAAAACCATAAGACACAATAAGGAAGTGCATAAAACACATACAATATAATATGTATGCTACTGTTCTTCTAATATGGTTATACTTATATGGCTTTTGTAGCACATAAGATAACCTTCTTTTTTTTTTTGAAAAAATGAAATAACTATAGATCTAAATGAATAAAAATCACATACTGCACTCTATATATAAATTTCATTTTATATAACATTACAACTTTTGTATAACACTTACTTCTATAAAATATATATTACTACAGTAGCTATAAGAGGGGAAAAAAGAAAAAAAAAAAAACCCAACCTACGGTAGAAAATAAAAGGGGAAAAAAAACCTAAAGAGTGAGGGCTGAGGAGGTCAGAATCTGGAGGTAGCTGTTGTCGGTGGGCCGTCGTTCTAGTCACTGCTCATAGGGCAATGGGCTTGAAAGTTGCAAGGGTTGATGATCAAGAAAGGGTCAACAATGAAGAAGGGGGCAAATGATGAAGAAGTGTCGAAGAAGATGGTAGACTTAGGGTTTAAAAATCTATTTGCGTATTTTTATCTGATTAAAGCCCGATTTTGATATTGGGTTAACTTTCTTTGAAAGGGAAAAAAAAAGATTAGATTGAAAACCGGCTCAAAATAGCCTTCAATTTGAGGCTCACGCCTCATAAGCCTTGAGGCAAAAACGCCTCAAGACGCACGCCTTCAATGAAAAAAGGCGTAAGCCTCGTTCAAGCCATTCAAGGCTTAAGCCTTGAAGCACTGATCAAGCACCTCAAACTGAGGCGAGCCTCGAGGCATACGCCTTTAACGCCTTTTTAAACCATGGTATTTATAGAACTGAAAATCAAAAAAATCAGTCACTAATCTAGGGATACAGCAAAGGAACAGCTAACAAATCTCCTACAAATCTGAATCCCAGGAAATCAAATAACTAGCTATCCAAATCCCTAATTTGCAGCCTATACAACTCAGCAAATCACGAGAAAACTATTCCCTAATTTCCAATAATCAAATCTCAGAAATTCTACATTTTCTTTTCCGTTTTTCTTGTTTCTTTGGATTGTTTAGCGATGGAATCCTCGTCCATCACACTTTTTGTAAATTTTTCCTTCATTTAATGAAGTATGTTTCTTATCAAAAACAAAAAAAAAAAAAATTCTACAGCAAAATAGGTGTTTGGAAAAACATTTTTTTTGCCCAACAGATTGTAGAAACTAGAGGCAACAAAGTATTGCAATACCTTATATCCAAACTTGAATCAGCCGCCCCAAGCATACAAATAAATCGACTAGGGCAATGCTGTAAATCAAACAAATATGTGGCCCATCTTACAGCACAATATCTTACTTCACTTTGTATCTACGTCAGCACAAGAAATTAGGCCATTATGAAGCAGGAGATTATTGATAACCATAACCAAAATAGATAAGAATATACTTATTCCCAATAATAAGTTAGACAAGCCAAACAACAGAAAAGCAAATTCACCTAAAGTTTAAGTTCAGTACCTCTTGAGAACTTTTCAGCAATAGCATCTCCAAATCTTTTAACACAGTTTCTGGGGCACCCTAACGCTCAAATGGTGAGTTAGTATTAGTGAAAGGGTCAAGAAAAGCTCACAATAAACGCAACCAGAGAATTCCCTATCATTTAAATTCAACGAAAAAAATTATAAGTTTCTGTTAAAGAAATGGCCAAATTTTTAAAAATTTTCTGTTGACAACTTCGTTAATTGTGTAAATAGTTGACTGATGATTTAGTCATTTTTCAAAGTAACCAACCAAATGCAATACAGCTTCCTTAAGTGTTTGTATTTGCATCGGATCAATAATCAGAACTATATGAAATGGATCATTACAAGAACTATGAACAGAATGTAATTTGATCCTACCTATATCACTCCAGGCAAAGTGTTAAACTAGCATACCTTATACGCAGTAGAAAGAGAAATAGTTGCCTCCTGAATAATGAAGCGAAGAGGCTGGGGCTCCACTTTCAATGCACCAAAAAGACGCACAGCCATATCAATCTTATCCCTAGAAGGAGAGATTTCCACCATCAAAAACTATTTTAATTAATTATTTTGGAGTAATATTTCAAAGCATCAGAAAAGGGGCATGGAAAGAGAATTTCCACTCAACTAAAGAGGTAAGAACAAAATTTGATAATGCAAGAAAGTAGCAAAGAAAGCTAAAAACCTAAAAAGGTGAGGCATGCGCTGTGCAAGTAATCCAATAGCTTGAAAAGCAAAAGTTTTGGTATCTCCCACGGTAGCATCTGATTAATTTGGTAGAATAAATCAATATGATTGAAATGTATGAAGGAGAAAAATATGATATAATGGTTTGAGACAATCCTGTAAACTCAATTGCATGACAACAAACCTGACTCTAAATTTGAATAACTGTCGAGCGATTTCAGAATTGCGTTCAGTATCACTGGGGCCATAAGCTTAAGCTGATTGATTTGCGACTGCACAAAGAAAAACAAAAACTATTTGAACAAAGTTTCTTAAAATTAATAACAGAACCCCAAATGAAATAACAAAGTCCTTACATGTTTAAATACCCAGACAGTAAACTCCATTCCCAACTGCTTCAACCTAGATGTTGTATCATTTCCTTTCAAGATGCAAAATAAATAGCATAAAGTTTTATCATGTGATAGCCAAAAAAATACATTAAACCTAAAAGCTCATACCTTGCCATATGAATACATGATCAGATCAGAATGTTTATTGGATTATGTATTTTATTACAAAATACAAGCTTACAACAACTAAATATAGTTTACAAAACACCAGCGCAAAACATGATAAGTAGGTTTATCTGTAAAGGCTGCACAATCATAATTCCTTTTTTTTGGAAAAGCACACAAGGTAATCTACCAACAAGACTACCGACATCAATTTTACATATTGAAATTTATCCCCAACATCCCCAAGTAGTTTTTTTTTTTTTTTTTTTGAATACTGAACAGCCTTTTATTGATTAAAAAAAAAGTACCAAAGAGGGAAGACAAGAAGTCCAATATGAAAAGGAACAGCTAAAAAATTTCACAAAGCTAAAACAGCATAAGTTGACTACAAATCACTACTAATTCCTTATCACATCCTTCCAAATAAATCGTGCTTTTTAGTCAATTTCTTTTAACCAAATACATAAAAAGAGAGAGAAAGATCAAAGAAAACAATTTAGTTGACAAGATATATACTTTAATAATTCGATGTCACGTTAATTACATCATGCTTGCAATTTGTCCAATTAAATCGTGCTTTTGATACCCAAAATAACTTTTTCTAAAAATATATTTACAATTTATGAAACATACTTTACATCACATCTGATTTTTCCTACAACACAACTAACTAACAAAAATTTATCAACAGCTAAAACAACAAACGGTCCTAAAAGAGCCATACAATAATTGACTTCACTAAGTTGCAATTCCGAGATAGAGAGAAGAAAACAGAAGAAAGAAAAAATTTGACAATGAAAAATGTGTACCATATATGCAGCCAAAGATACATTGTAAAGTTGCAGGAAAACTATTTGCTGCTGTAATGGACCGGCAGAAAATGGACATTAGCTTTGCCTTCAAAGCAGAACTCCCAGGAGCGACCCTATATTCAGGAGCAACATTTTGAGATCCAGCAGTACCTACGGAATATTTGAGATGTCTGTCAACTATGCAATAAACAGGTGGAACCAAAAAATAATAGTTCTCATAAACAACTGCCCTAAAAGTGAAAACACGGAAAGGTCAAAAAAAAAGTGAAATTCCACCCACGAAAGCATGAAATAAGGTACATACGTATCATCACACCCAGTAAGTTTATAAGTTTGTGCATGTGTATCCTCTCTCTGTATTTGCATGCGTATAAGGTACATATGTAACATCACACCCAGTAAGTTTACAAGTTTGTGCATGTGTATCCTATCTCTGTATGTGCACACACACATGTACATATGCAACATAATGTGATTCAAGATCTAATTCAAGTCAAGAGAGCTCTCGAAGACAATCATCAACTATGCATCTCTATATCAAGAACACAATTAAGCTTTGGGACATAGATAAACTACCCAAAAAAAAAAAAACTAATAAATAATGATAACGATGATAAAAGCAAGGATTAATTTCACTTTTGGCTCTTGAATTATGCAATTTATCCCATTTTGGCCCTTGAAGTTTAACACATAACAAATCACACCCATGAGCCGTTCAACTTATCCTATTTTGGCCTTTCCGCAACTAAATCTATTAAATATTGATGAAATTGAGCCAATAATTTCACTTTTGGCCCTTATGGTTGGAATGATTGCACCAATATCCACTAAACTATACAACTTGTCTTATTTTGGCCCCTAAATTTTAAACTATTACAAATTACACCCTTGAACTATGAAACTTGTCCTATTTTGGCCCTTTCATTGCTAAATCCATTAAATACTGACAAATTGAGGCCAATAAACATGTTAACCTTTTGGCTATATATATGTTTTCCAGATATATTTTGAAGGAAAAATCCCTAAATTTTGCTTCTCCATTATATGAGTTTTACTATTTTTTCTTCTTTTTTATAATTTTTTTGATAAAGTTATAATATATATATATATATATGTTTTCTCAATAAGTTTTATCAATTTTTCTCCATCATATGACTTATAGTGTGTTTGGCTACTTTAGTTCAAACCAAAACTTTTGGAAGTTACAATATAAAGCTCTCACATACAAAATCCCAGTTTCCAGTTTCTTATCAAAAAAAAAAAACTCACATGCTATGGGTTCAAGAAAAAGTATGTTACAGTGTAAAGCTCTTACATGCTAACGTCTGAACCAAAAGTTTTGGTTCAAACCACACATCCCAAACACACTATTACATTGGGTTTGTGTTATTATGAATTAAAATGAAAATAAATATGAACAAATAAGAGAAAAAAATTGGAAATATGACTACAGTATTACCTACTTGTGATTTTTATGACTAGATTTTAGGGTTGAAAATTAAGCAGATGACATAAAATACAAAATACTTTGTTTAATTGGACTCAATAATCGTTTGAAAAACTGAAAATTCTTTTTAATTTTATGGGTCAAAATGGGCAATTTTCATACTTCAAGGGTGTGATTTGTTATAGTCTAAAGTTTAGGAGCTAAAATGGGAGAAATTGTATAGTTTAGGAGCCAAAAGTGAAATTATTGGCTTAATTTTGTCAATATTTAACGGATTTACTAATAAAATGACCAAAATTGGACAAGTTGGATGGTTCAAGAGTGCGATTTGTTACGTTTTAAAGTTTAAGGGCCAAAATAGGACAAGTTGCATAATTCAAGGGCCAAAAGTGAAATTAACCCTAAAAGAAAAGAAAGAACCAAGCCATACCAAGCATGATTCTTTTCAAATAAAAACAAGGCATCCCAAACATTAGAACTTATCCAACAAAACAAAAGGTCAACAACAGAACAAAAACTATACCTATATACAAGGTCCTTAAACAAAAATTAGTTATATAAGTATGCTAACTCAGAATAATTACTAATTATTTCAAATATAAAAGCAATTTATTCAAATCAAATAGGTGAAACTTGAAAACAAAAACAGAAAAGACAATCATAGGAAAGGTTTGTGTTTCATACCAGTAAACAGCAAGAAAAGTTTGTTCATGAGGTTCGAATCATCTAGGTTGGCGCCATAAGCCTTCTGCCTCAAAAGCTCCTCCCCCCTCTTTACAACAGGCTCTTGACTAGAATCAATCAACAATAGTAGAGCAAGATCATTAAACCATTTCATTGGCCTAATTAAGATACTACATCAAAAGAAAAATTAAATAAAAAACTAGTTTCTACATAGCAGTATCTTTATGGTAATTCATTAATCTGGAATTTCAATTTGATTCCTAAGATTTTCTACGTTAGGATATTACGTAAATACTGTGCTCCTAGAATAGAAAATTGTTGTAAAGAAATTCTTGAATTAGAGGTCTTTGAATTAGATCTCCATTGCTTTCCCTACATAGCCTATCCTCTGTTGTATATACGGGAATTAAGGTTGTGTATCTTTTTAGTAACTCAATTCAATACGTAATCATTTTCTACCACAATGAAGCTTGTTGTTTCCTAAAAAAATAAATAAATAAATGAATCTAAATAACTAAAGAAACTAGGACATACTAATCAACAGAGGCAGCCAAATAAAGCGGATAAACAAGTTCAGGTACTAGCTCCATCCCTTCGATGACATTCAAGATCCCCAACTGCTTTAAGAAAACCAAAGTAAGTAACATATTGTCATGAATAGGTCCCTTGTCCTATGAGTGTAATGACGAAACGACAAAAACACGCATACACATAGCTTGCATGAACCAACATACATACATATATACCTACATATATAAATAATCGTACCTTACCTTGTTAATTAAACATTTTTGAAAGAATATGTTAGGTGGACCACTTCCCCGTTACAATTTTCTTTTTGAGCTATGAGCAATGAGCAATTTTTTCTGTGCATCAATTAATAAATAGAGTTGAAATATCTAGCATCATTCTGTGTGTGAGCTTGAGCATATTTAGCATGTCTGCATTACAATTTTATTTATAGATGTATGTTAGATACAATTACGTTCACGGCCCTATATAATATGAATGCATGCATTTGTATACCTACAACATGTTTCACATGTACGTAGATATACACACGAAACGCACAAGCGCAAGCACTTATACAATGTGGACCTAGTTGTCTCCACGCATAAAACCAATTGTGTACACACCAGCACTACTACATCCGACTGTCTTGCCCTCTAACGAACTATCGTTTTTTCTTTTCTTTAATATAAAAGATTATCTACTCGGCAATAGCAACAATAATGAATAATATTGGCAGATGGAATTCTGTTTCTTTTTATAAATCAGCTGATGTCTTTGTTATTTGCTAATTTGATGTCACATGGAAAAAAAAAAAAAAAAAGCAATAAAAAACGAGAAAAACAAAACTATGATCGCACAAATTGCCAATATTAAATTGGTACTGACTTTACCTTTCTCATTAAAAGAACATCTCTGTCCAAAGATTGTTTCCCTGCAACACGGTTGGTTTGAGAAATTGAAAGTCCAGGAGGGCATTCTCTGCTGCATAGATGCATGAGTCCTTAAGGAATTCCATCATAGCAAAAAGGTTATTCAAAAAGAAAGAAAGGTTAAACAAAAGTTTGTAGTTCTACATACTGCTCAAACAGTACACTAAGTTCCAGACCTTTGAGATGATGTTTGATACAAAATTGTATGGAAGCAAAATTCAACAAACAGTTCCCTGTCCTGAGAATCAGTAACTGCCCTGTACTTTGAAACAACTTCATCATCAGTTTGACTTGAATAGCAATCACCAATAACCTGAAACCAAGCAACAGTGCATGATTTAGAATGGTCATTTGTCAGGTGAGCAAAAAAGGAATCCAGATTAATAGACAAACGATTTGCCATTGGACTGGAAACTTTGCCTACTAATACTATAGCTATTCTCAGCTTTAGTAAGCATCTGCACAACTTCCAACTTTTTTTGGTTGGGCTACTATTACTCCTATCAGTGAGCTACGTAGAACTTTTTGTGTCTTTCCATGGACGAATAAGAATTTTTATGAGACTCGTCTTCTTAATCATTACTTCCACTCACAGAGGATTTGAAATTTTTTTTTTTTGGGTCCAAATTTTCTTCAAGGACGTGCTCCAAATTACCTTCCATTGCACCCCCCACCCCACCCCACCCCAATTCTTGGAAAATTGCAAAAGTCTTAAAACCTGCTCTAAAGTGCTTCAAATGATTATTGTATTTGGCCATGGCTAAGAATAAAAACTAATCAAATCTTAGAGAGACGCTCCCATTAACATAAAATGCATCTCAGAGGCGAATGTAAATACCACTTTGATATTAGTTATAATTAATAATATGATCCGTATTAACAATGTTCAACCTTGCATTCTTGGTAATTACAAAAGTATCAAAACTCAGTCATAGAAGATTCAATTGGTTTTGGCTTCAATAAGATGGCAAAGGTTCGTGGAAGAGTATGTTAATCTCTTTGCATTGAACAATTTGAATGGAGAAAAAATTCAATATTTTTGAAGAAAAAGAGATGGACGAAATGCAAGAAGGCCCAAAAATTGAATGGACAAGGAACTTCAAAAGATTGACCTACTCATTGCACATGCAGCTTGGCTGAACCTTGCATGCCCTTTGCTCAAGACTATCTTACAGCGCACACAAATTCAGATAATTGATGCAAAGGCATTGAAAATGAATACATAAGTGACATCCACACTAAAAGGTCATTGCAGTTGAGAAAACACTTGCAAGATTTAAATTTAGAAAATCAAATAGAGTTAAAATAAATGACCAAGCGATTAGATACATAAAGTACAATGGTTGAGAAAACACTTCTACTAACGGAATAATTCACAACAAACCTAAACTAAGTAGAGAAAGAACTGAAACATAAAATTGAAAAATAAGAAACCTTGGTAACAATTCTAAGGATAATCTCTTGGTGCTGATGAGGAAGCTTTGAAATATTCATCAGAAGCATGGGTGCCAGATTTCCTTTTTCCTGTTGTTCATCAGGACCATTTACGAGTCGCAAAAAAATATATTTACAAGAAAAAATAAAAACGAAATAGTAAAAAATTAAAAAAAAAAGGACAGACCTCTGTAGATGCACGATCAAATGCCATTTCAATATACACAATGCAAAAATTTCGGACCATTGGAGCAGCATTAGAATCAGAATATATATTCCATAGCTCTGATAATGGTAAACCAATTTGGGGCTGATGTTTTACTCTCTTGTTCACATGACTCAATATCTCAAGCACCTGTAAGTTCACAACTTTGATTAACATCCAGAAATGCTAAACCTCACACTAAGTTTGATGTTTTATCGCGTTTTCATTGCCTAAAAAACCCTTTCAAAATCCACAACTTTTTCAAATACAAAGTCTCAATCGCAAAGACTAAGCAATCAAACTTAAATACCAAATTTTAACTAATTTTTTGTTCATCGTTGAAGCTCACCAAAACAAAAACTAATTATATGAAATACCTAAAAACTGGAGAACCTCAATCACTAATTGCAAATAATTATTAGTCAGAAACTAAGAATATGCAAAGGCTAGAAAGAGAGACCTTGTTTCGAACGGCGGAGGAGAGAGAAGAAAGGGAAGAAATAGCGATTGGGAGAAGCTTGGAGAGCAAGGATTGGAGTTTGGAGTCGTCGCAGAGAGCGAGACGAGTGAGCATTCGATCCAGCATCTCTTCTACCTCTCCGTCCGACTTCGCGGTCGACGACGACGATGATGGTGTTGGTTCCGCCATTTTCTTCTCGAATCGCAAGCAAACAAGAAAAAAGAATCGCCAGTGTGGAAGGACTATTAGAATTTGGGACGGCGTTTGGGGGTTTTATAGGGCCGTGTGGCACGGCCCTTGTACTTTTAGTTAGTAGAAAAGAAACGTAAAACCTGCGTTTTTTCGGAAAATATTTGAAACCATATCTTAAAAAAATATTAATGGATTAAAATAGTTTTAATGGTCTCAAAAATTAAAAAAATATTATATTTAAGTTTATTAAATATTATTGATAGATAATACATAATAAGTAATATTTAAATCTATTTTTAAAGTGGTTTTTTGATAATTTATATTTTGTGACCTTAACAAAAAACAATTTTAGAGAGTAAAAGTTTTTTTAACAGTTCATCCAAACACTTCTAAAAACAATTTTTATAGGGTGTTTAGAAAGGTGGTGGGAACCAGTGGTGGGAACCACTTTTACTGTAGCATGTGAGAGTTTTACACTCTAGCATATGTTTTTATTGTTACTGTAGCATGTAAGAGCTTTACACTGTTCATAACTGAGATTGTGGTGGGAACTGAGTGGTTCCCACCACTGCCAAACATCCCCTTAAACTCAAGAAACTAAAAACAACTTTTAAGAAGTTCTCTTAAACAAGCCCATAGTAAGAAACTATAGTTGTGTACTTTTCACATTTTCTCTTTTTTTTTTGGTTGGGAAACACATTTTTTAACATTTTGTGTGAATTAATTATATTTAAAATTTTAATTTAAGTGATTTTTTTAATGGAATTTTATATGAATTTTGAGGTGAGTTTAACATGGCTTTAAAATGTACTAGTTTAAAGCACGTACATCTAGTTTTTTGAATTTTAGGCAAACATAGGTCTAAATATTTTCAAAAATGTTTAATTTCTTTATTGATTTGTTGTTTCAAATAAAGTTATTTTTGTGAAGCTGTAACACCCTTGAATTTTAAAGTAGGATTATAATGTTAAGTTTTATTATTAAGTGTGTCAAGTGTAAATTTAATATTAATTTTGATCATTTAAGATTTTATTTCATCTATTACATTTAAAAATTTGATTTTTAGTTCTTAAAATATCAAATGATATTTTTATACCACATTTTTTATATTTACTAAAATGCCTTTGACCCTTTTATTTCTTTATTTTCACCCTCTCTCTTTCATTCTCTATTTCTTTGTTTCTTCCTCCCTCTCTCTCGTCTCTCTCTCTCTCTACACTCTCTTCCTTCCCTCTTTCCTATGATTTTCTCACGGATTTGAACCAAGAATTGAAGTTCTAATCATCAAGTTTTTCATCCAAAAACGCTATTAAAGGTTAGCTTCCTCTTTTTCTTTAAAATTTCAAAATTTTATTTTCAAATTTTCAATCTTTCTTTGATTGTTGAATCCGAACTTTGATGAGCTTAAATAATGTTCAAGTTAAGTTTGTAGGACTTGTTTTAACATAAATCAAAGCTTTATTTGAACAAAAATTAATTTAATCAAGTTTTGACATTTTTCTTAGATTTTTAAATCCATTGTGAAATTGAGTTTAAATTTGAGAAAAATGGTTTAAATTTGTTCCACTATGATTTTTTATGTTTTCTATGTGATTTTCATATTCTGGGATTGAGAAAACAAGTTTAAAATTGGATTTTTGAGCTTGGGGAGGTCGAAACTCAAAGTCTCAAGTCCTCATATTTTTCTAGTTCGGCATGCCGAATTCAATAAGTTCGACAAGTCAGATTCATATCTTTGGCAGGCGAAACTGTAGCAGTTCGGCAGGCCGGTTCTAGAGTTCGGTAGGTCGAACTGTGTAGGTTCGATAGGCCGAACCAGGATGTTCGACAGGCCGACTGTGAACTTTAAAATTGTATTTTCTTTCAGTTTTTAATGTTTAATGATTCCAAAATGTTTTAAAAAGGATTAGGATTTTGTGTTATGCTTATTTTGAGTCAAAAGGTACACTGATAATTAAACTGACATAATGATATTTGTTAAATGTGATTTCTGGTTTTAAATGCAGTTTTCAGGGTTTTGAACATACGTTGAATTTTATTTGAAGCTTACATTGTTGGAATTTCAATTGAGGTAGAATATATATATATTTTCTATCACTTTCTTTGGTAGCTCCTTTAAATTGTTTTGACCGAAATTTATTCCTTAAATGTTTCCTTTTAAGAATGATTCCTATCTTTGATTTTGAAGAATTGTATTTTGATATTCTTTCCACTTTCCAAAGCCCGTACGGTGATATATTTATTAAGTTTCGTACAAGCAAGTGTTTTATTGATTTGCTAAGATTTGATATTTATTTCAGTAAGAATGATTTATGAATAATCCTTTTGTTTTGACTATTATTTTTAAACAACTTGTTTTAAAATAATTATCCTACTAAGCCTTCTGCTAACGTTTTCCTATTTTTTTTAAATCCCCCTTCTAGGTTTGAAGAGGAAGGAAGGTTCCAGGATCAAAACCTGGCTCTATGTGTAAAATAGTATTTTCTCTAAAACTATTGTATGATACGTGTACTATAGACTTGTCCCGATCCAACGTTGATGTTGTGTCATCTTTATGAGTTTCTATATTTTTAATTTATTTCAAAGACGATGATTTACGATGATTTCTAGTAATCTTGTATTATTCTTGATATTTGTATTTTATCTACCTATCTACCTTCGTGATAAGCATCCACGTGGTGACTGCCGATGAGATTTCGGTTGAGCAATTTAATTTATATTCATTTATTTTTCGTTGATTTACTCTGTTTAATTATTCTTATTTAACTTAACAATCCCACCCCTATTTTCGAAACATTACAAAAGCCAAAGGTAAACAAAAAATATATATATTTATGAAAGTAACATTTCATTGAAAGAACAGGGACATACTTGCGGGTAATGATTTTAATAGAGATAAATTAGATTAAAAAGGTAATTTAATGACATACATTTAAAATATAAAACATCAAGAAAAATGCTAAAAACTAGGGTAAAAATAAGAAAATAAAAATACTTGGGGAAGAGATGCAAAAAAATATGTTTGAAAAAGAAAAAAAAAAAAAACCAAAAACGAGTGTGTGAACAATGTCATATTGACACTTTTTATATAGTCAGATTAGGCATGATAGAAAAATATTGAGTGAAGAAGAGAACTAGGTCATCATAATTGGGAATAAAAATATATAAAGCAAAATATAATAGTGTTTAGTAAATAAACCACTTATATATAAAAATATAGTTTTGTATAAAATAAGGTAGGGAGCAATATGAAGCAGTAGAGAGATAAGAAAAACAAAGAAGAAGAAGAAGAAGAAGAAGAATGATAAGGTAAAATTGAAAATTCTAGTATTTAAAAAGAACTTGTTAGAAATGCTATGTGCTTAAATATTTTTAAAAGTATGCTATTTACTTATATTAAGAATTAAATTGCATTATTTGGTGTAATTTTCTAATAATATTTTTAAGTAGAGACATATTCAGTTGAAAAAGAAAATGAAGACAAATGAGAGAACACATATTTTGCTTAGATTTATTAAAAATATAATAAGATATTAAGAAGGCAAAACTAAAAATAAAGGGGTGGAGAACTAAGTAAAGAAGAAAAAAGGATCACATCAAAAGAAAAAAAGAAAAAAAATCAACCAAAACGGTTGGTGATGATGAATAGTGTCAAGTGTTAACACTTCTATATATTATTAAGATTGGATATATACGTTTACATATTTTCTAAAATTTGTTTTATTTTAGTATGATTAAATTGAATTACATAACATGTTTATTTAAGGGAAAGATTTTACCAAAACTGTTTCATTACTTCGTAAATAATTTTTCTTCCTTTTTTTCTATGTGATTTTAGATGAGACGAGGAGATCAAAGTTTATTTGATTCAAGTCAACTAATACTAGTCTAGTTAATAAGAGTTGGTGGGGTTAGGGGAACATACTTGATTTAGATCCTAAGAATAATTAGATTGTATTAAAAAAAAAAGAGGCCACTTTTCACAATTTATTTGCTCGTTTTTTATGCTTTATATCGTACGTACAATTACTCAGAGAAGACGAATAGATCAATTTTTTTTTTCCTAAGGAAATCAAAGTTTAATTGATAGATAACGTTGTGATCTTTCCCCCACAAAGGGAGGTGCAAAAAGCAATACATATCAATGTATGTTATTTCAACCCCTCAATTTTCTGCACCACGTTTGATCCTTGTGAAATATGAAGCTAAGTTTACCTTCATGCTCATGATATAATTTGCAGCAAAAAAAAAAATGAAAAGAAAAGAAGGAAGGTAACCTCTCAAGCTACTGATAAGGTGTTTAAAAGAGTAACTTAAACTATCGGTTTGAGTTTGAGAACTATAGTATATAAGAGCCTTACACTGTAACTTTTTAATCTAACATATGAGAGTTTTATATTATCACAATTCAAACCATTGGCTTGAACTATTTTTTCAAACACCCTATAAGGTATTGTCAAGAAGGAAAATTGCATCAAATAGCACAATTTCAATTTTAATATAAATAAATAGGACACTTCTAAAAATATTTAAGTACATAGTATTTTTTTTAACCAGTTCTCCTTTTAAACACTTAAATTTTTAATTTTATCTTCTCCTTTTTCTTTATTTTGTTCTTCCATTTCTTTTTGTTTTTGTTTTTTGTTATCTTGTTGTTATTTCGTGTCTTTTTTTAGTCACATTATACAAAAATAAATTTTGTTTTAATCTAAGTAAGCTATTTATTAAACATTGTTACATTTTAATCTATTTATTTTTATTACCAATTAATTATAGTCTAATTTCCTCATTTTTCCCGAAAAAGATACAAGCGCATTGGTGGTATTATGGCATGTAACCAATAGTAATATATCATATTACCCAATGGCATCCACACTGTTGTCTTAATGAGTGTATCCCCCTGTGTTAACGATAGTTGTTACGTGCATAATCAACAATAAGCTACGGCTAGATCATTAGTAACCTACTACGATATGAATTTATATCTACACATATATAAAGAGAAAACTACATCCGTAAGTGAGTGAATTTCTTCTACTTATGTCTTTTTATAACTACCCCTTTTCTTTTTAATTTTTTAAATAATTATACATTTACTATTTTAGTTTCCTATCTCTCCTCTATGCTCATCTCCCTCTCACTCTCTCTGACCCTCTCGCTACTCTCCACCCCTCTCCCTCACACACACTCTCTCTACCAGATTACCTACCTGTCCCATCTTTCTCTTCGTCAAAATATTAACATCGTCTGATCAAGTCTCCAGCAACGTCGTTGGTGAATCTGGCAAAGCTTAAGATTGCGGTTCGTGCCTCCTCAGTTCAGCTTCGTCACGTCAATGAGTGGCGTCATGAGATCAGAACAAGGTCCGAAAGGGAATGACAGGTTAAACATTCATGTAATTTTCTCCAATCTAAACTATCTGATCGAGATCGTTAGTCTGGATTCGTAACACCGCTGTTAGTGAATCTAATGAAACTTAAGATTGCGGTTGGATTGCGATAGATAGCTATGAGATCCTCCTTAGATCCATCTATATTGCGTCTCCTCAGTTCAGCTTCGCCATAACAAATGACTGGCGTCATGAGATCGGAACAAGGTTGGAAAGGGAATGACAGTTTAGACGTTCATGTAATGTTCTCCAATCTAAACAATAATTGATAACTTAAAAAATTTGCAGATACTTGCCTTTGTATTTTTAAATTTGTGCAGAGGTTTGATTTCTTTTGATGGCATTGAGAATCATTATTATAAATTTTTGATAAGTCTTACTGTTGAACTCTTCGTTTGATTGCAAACATTTGCCTTTGAATGTCGATTAGTCAATTTGCATGTTTTATTCATTGTTATCATTATTATTATTTTTTTGTTATTACTCAGTTTGCAATCAAATGTTGAGACTGATAGAGTCTTTTTAGGGTTTTAGTATTTAAAATGAAATTTGTCCGGTTTTACATTTCTGATTTTTATTGCATAGCAAGTTCTGGGGATATTAAATACTAGTTGTCAAAATTTTGGGATATTAAATAGTTTTAGCTTGGATACCTTAATAGTATAGGTCCTTTTTTTTGTTGTTTGTTCCCCTTTGTTTTGTTTTTTGGCTTTTGGCTGGTTTATATTAAAGTTCACATTAGCCAAAAAGAAAAAATAGTAGTTCTAAAATTTGTTTGTTGGAGATAATGTTATATGATCTGATTTAATTTTGTCATCTGGATTGAGAACTTTGGATTAGTGTTTTGTGGTTGTTTAAAAAAAAGCCTTTTGTGTGTAGAAAATCTCTTGCATAATTTTCTAGCCGTCTTCTGGAGAGCAACTCAAAATGAACTGTATATGACTAATCTATATACGAATTTGTAATAGCGCATACTGGTACAAGAGCATCCATGTTATTGTTTCACTTTTTACCTCAACATTACAAAATGGTAAAAAGATTAAAGTCAAGAATGGAACAGGAAAAAAAAAGATTTTGCTTTTATTTTGACATGTTGAAGATCAAGGTTTTCTCATTGTCTAAAAGCATATTTATACCTATCTCACATCTTTATCATCAACCTAAGTAAGTATTAACACAACATGTGTAACATCCCTTCAAGTTTATTTATTATTAGCTTCATTGTGGGTTTTGAATTCTGATCCCTTTTTTTTTTTTTTCTTTTAAAAAATTGTCCGTGTCAATAGTGTTGTAAAGGAGAACAACAAGTAGTGCCAAGTTCTTGTGTCATGTCATTACATTGTTTACGTTTTGGAACTCCTCTGACCAGCTTTGATTGGGGGATATGGTATTTTTTTATCTTAAGAGTAGATATGCAAGAATAGGCCGGCCCAACCTTGTCTCATTAGGCCCACCTGGGCCGTAGGCCGGCCCAGCCTAAATAAGAATTACCCCTATCTAGCCTACACTATAGGCCAATTTTACGTGGGTCAGGCTGAGCCATGTCGTGGGACAGTTTAGACCGTGTCATGGGCCTTAAATGGGTTGGCCCATTTGAGCCTCTCTGCGAGTTAGGATGGTAAGCCTATCTTGGACCATCATAGGTTTAGATGGGCTAGCCCATCTAAGCATGCAATTTTTAAATTTGTATTTGTATTTTTTGTTTTTGAATTTTTAAATAAGTTAACAGATATAAAAGTTTGCCTCATTAAAAACCTTTTTAAAGAAAACCCAATAGGATAAAACCTTGGTAAGGAAAAAAGAATACAGTAAGGATAATTATACATAATGTGTTTACAAAATTACTTAAAAAACATTAAAAAAAAGCTTGCCATGATATGATGTGTGAGGCCTTCTGCTAGAGAAGGTCATACTTAGCCATATTCATACGTGAATGAACATAGAAAAATATATATAAATATATATGTATATTTAAATGAAATTGGGTCTTCGGTGGGTTGGCTCATTGTCGGCCTATATGGGCCTTACATAGGCCGGGATGGGCTGCCCATTATGGGCCTAGATGTGCTGGCCCAACCCAGCCTGGCCCATGATTTTTCATAAGCTATGTTGGGCCAGCCCATGGGTTGATAAATGTTGGCCTAGCCCAGGCCATCAATATTTATGGGCTGGGCCATGCCATGAACAGTGACAAGCCTTGTCGGCCCCGACCATTGTTGCATCCTACTTAAGAGTTTGTTTTATTGGATCATGTTCTATTAGATCAACTACTCCATCTACTGATTTCAATTCCCATTTCAAATGGTATGATTACTTTTTTTTTTGCTTAATTTGTTTATCTGTGTAGGTTGTTTTGCTTGTTGTCGTTGTCAACTGATGTTTCAAATAATATGATTACTGTTTATGTTTAAATATTTTTTATTTGTGAAGTTAATAATAAGTGGATATTTGAAAGAATGGCATCTGATTGTTGACTTTCGGTTCGTCAATCGCTCGCAAATCTGGTTTTGCGTAGAAGCCTAGAAGTTGAAGGAATAAATTACATGGTAAAAGAATTAAAAATCAGCTTATTAATAAGGAATCAATTCTTTTTTTGAAGCCTAGATTTGGTTTTTCATATTATCTAGTTGTTTTGTGTCATAAATTGTAATATGGTTGTACTTTTTGCTTGATTTGTTCTTTTTTTAAAACTTTAGAATCTAGCGGGTTCTAGGTCAGAACCTGGCAGGTTTTAGGATGGAATCTTGCCGTTCCCAAAAGAAAATCTGAAGGGATCTGGGACGGAACATGACAGGTTCCATTATACTCCGGCACCCCGCGCAAATGATCGGAGATGGTTGGTGCTTTTTTGTTTTAAAGAAAATATGTTAGAATCTGGTAGGTTTCAACTTTGGAACCTATTAGGTTATAATCCGACACCCCACATCAGCTAATGGAGGCAGTTGACACTTTTTGATTTTGAAGAAAATATGTTGGAATCTTGTAGGTTCTAACTTTGGAACATACCATCTTATAATCTGGCACCCCGCGTCGACGACTAGAGGTGGTTGGTGCTCTTTTGTTTAAAAAATGTTAGAATTTGGTAGGTTTTCACTTTGAAACCTACTTTGGAACCTATTAGGTTACAATCCGCCGCCCTATCCAGTGGCCAGAGGTGATTGGTGCTTCTTTATTTCAAAAAAAAAAAAACTTTAAAATCTAGTAGGTTTTAACTTTGAAACTTACCAGATTACAATCCGGTGCTTACGTTGGCGACTGGAGGCAATTGGTGCTTTTTTGTTTCAAAGAAAATGTGTTGAAATCTAGTATGTACTAACTTTGAAACCTACTAAGTTACAATCCGACATCCTCCATTGACAACTGGAGGCAGTTGGCATTTTTTTGTTTTAAAAAAAAATATGTTGGAATCTGATAGGTTTTAACTTTGGAACCTACTTGGTTACAATTTGGCACCCTAAGCTGACGACCAGAGCAATCTACCGCATGAGGGAGTGTGAAGAGAAGGTGATTTAGACTTTTAAAAAATCGCTTTTTTTTTTTAATTAAGGAATAAAGGATAACTTAGACTTTTAATAAATAACTTTTAATAGTTAAAGGGGCAGTTTCGAAAAGAACTTTTTAGAAGGACAATCTTAAAAAAGTGATCCTCTAGGGGACATTTCTTTAAATTGCTCATAAATAAAAGAGTCAAATGAGCTTCAGTCACTCCCTCTCCTTTTGGAGTAAAATACAGAAGCAATACCACAAAATTTGTATTTCCCAAAGTGACCCCTTCTTTTGCCATGTGGTAACTTCTTCTTTTTCCTTGTTTTCTTTGTTCTCTTTTTCTTGTTTCATTTCTTTTGCTTCTTTTTTTCCCCTTCTTTTCCCTATTAGATTTTTCCCCAAAATCTACTATGTACACTTTTTTTTTTCTCGCAATATGACTTTTTGAAATACTTTTTTTCTTTGTTTTACTCTTATTGAATATTTTCTTTTCAATGTGTCCTTAATTTTTTTCTCTTGTGCTAAAAGCTCCTTTATATTTTAGTTTTTTCGAACCACTTCTTTAAAATAGTTTTTCATGTTGCTCCTATTAAATAATTTACAAACATGTCTCTAATTAATTAGTCTACCAAGCCATTTTTTTTTCTCAAATGTCTCTTTCTACAAGTGACATCTGAGCACAACAATGGCTCCTTACAATGTTCCACTACTATCAATAGACAAAATTGTCAACTGAAAACAAATCTCTCTATTGAGGGAACATACAACATAACATAGAGTAAGATCTAGCTATACTACAACACACATTGCTTTTAACAAGCAAATGTGACACAAAAAATACCAATAACACAAAAACAACAACAAGTTTATTGAAAAAAAGAAGAAGATATTATAAAAATAACTAAAAAAACCATAGGCGGTCTCAACAATCGAAAAAACCGACTAGCAGTAGGACAACTATCGTCGAGACATGGAGACCATATCTAGATAGCAGCACCAAAGAAAAAGCACAACCACTAGCCATAATAGAATGAGCCCAAAGCCCACTAGAGGGAGCATTACACCATTGAGATAGAATTTCCTATGCCTCCATCCCTCTAGTCGCATCCCACACCTCACCCCATCTAGCACCATGATAAATTCCAAGGGAGTACCAAATTAAATCTCGCTAAATATATGGTTGTTATTGAGTATAATCGCAAGCAAACATCATTCCTGTAGAGATTTTTTCTAATTAATTAGCTATTGACTCTATAACCTATGACACACTAAAACTAGACACAAAATAAGGGGTTTTGATTTTCAACTAAATTACTAAATTAACAAAAACACAAATAAATAAATAACTACAAAACAATAATAATAAAACCGGTTAAAGGATCGTTTTCTACTATTAGACAATAACTATAAAATTAAGTATAGAATTATCTCTAATGTTTTTATTAAAATTACCAACCATAGATAACAAGCTCTGTTATCTCAATCTTTCCTTAGTATATCATTTAATAAAACAATCTCTTTATTAAATCTTTTTTTATTAGGTAACCTAGAATAAGCTCTCTAGATTTAACATAATGGAAGCATTAAGATGAGAAAGATAGGTTGATATAAGCAATAAATACACAAGCTCAATTCATTTAACTTAGCCATGCTCCACATGCAATCATTCGAAAACTTGACCATAATCTATGATCACAATTTGCTGCTAATGATTAGAAAAACAAGACAATTATGGATTAAACATTCCAATCTAACAATGAAAAACATCCTATTTTAGTTGCGCACCTAAATGAAACAAGAAAATAATCATAAACTATAATTATAGAAGAACATAAACAATTTCAATTAGAAAATTAAAAAATAATTCTAATAATCAATCATATAGACATGTATAAGGTTTTGAAATCATCCTCAATCAAAAACAAAACTAAACTAACAATACAGAAAAAGAAAAGAAAGAAAGAAAGAAAAAGAAGAAGAGCAATGATGTTGAAGAGTCTTCTAAGCAGACGATTATCTTTTAGCCACCACTTGAGCTTTCTCTCATCTCTCCTCTTCTAAACTAAGAAAAACTAATGAAAATGAGTTTTTCTTATATTCTAAGATGATGTATTTATTGGTTTGTAAAATAAAGATGAAAACGGAAAATTTGGAGTCTTTTTAAACCAAAATCAGGTAAAAACTTGTCAACATGTATAGGGGGAAGAAAAGAGGGCGCTAGGGTGTGCGTGCTCAAATTTCTCCTTGTTTGACACTGGGGCACCAACTTATTGCCCTCTAGAGTTGGGGCATCCAAAAAATGGGGGTTAGGCCACTAACTTGCTTATTCTTCACCAAAATTCACCCATGTCAAGCTATGGAGTCCAAAACTCGTCCGAAACATAGTTTTTGACTCCAAAATATTTCTTAGTATCCAAAACACCACAAAACACAAAAAACACAAATAAGATGCAAGAAAACCAAGAAACTAACAAAACAAAAAGCACAAGGAAGAATGACAGAAAAATATAGGAAATTAAGCACTTATCAATCTTTTGCTAATCCTTAGGCAAAACCTAAAAGCAACAAAAAAGACAAGAAATACTTACCTTTCAACTTTTAATTTTAGAGAACAGAAAGAAATTATAGTCTTGAAATCAAACAAGCATTGCATTAAATCTATAATCATTCTAAAGCTATATATTTCTACAACAATCATGCTCAAGTGTTTGTGTGAAATAGTCGATGTCAATAATGATTATTTAGTGCATGCTTTATACAAGTAAATACTCATAAACCGCACAAAAACAATTACCTAATTTCTAATGAGGGTGCCAAACATCATTAGTTCTTTCTTTGGTATGAATCTCCAGTATGTCGAAGGCACCACCTAGAATCAAAAGGTCTTCAATAAACGTGGTAATAGGGCCAAAGGGTAGTGGCTAAAAGAAAGAAGGAAATAGATATCACAAAGGTCCTAAAAACTTCATGGAGTCATAGACATTGTAAAATTCTTAAAGAGATACTGCTTAAAACCCATAAAAGTAAAAACATAAAAAGTAGGCTAAATATCATTATGTTAGGCATTTGTTTCATTCTATGTAACCCTGTAACATCCAATATCCTGATAGAATAGCTCAAGATGATTTTTTTTTCTCTTTTTTTTTCAATATTTTACTTTTGTTTTTATTTCTTTCTTTTCTATGCTTTTTTTTTTCTTTTTGACTGATTTTCATATATATTTTTTATGGAGCTACTCTTATAACATTTTTCCTTTCTTTGTCTTAATTTGGACTTTCCTTTGCATGTATCTTTTGTTCCTAACCCAATTTCTTACAAAACTCCTTTATTCATGAAATGATTCTCCAATGCTCTAATCTGTCTTTAAAACAAAGGCGAGGATATAAACATGCTCGGACTAAGTAAGAAGACGTGATTTAAAGAAAATGATCTATGTGAAGGCTCGAATCAACTTTACTGGGAGATGTACTCTTGGAATATCAATCAAGGCTTTGGTTAATTTGGCCTTAGTGCTGGAAATCATAGTGCCTTAAACATTTTCCAAGTGATGCTCGATCAACAGTTCTCCTTGAAAGTCCTTCGAAAGAGTTCTTATGTTTAGCCCGTGCCTGTCAAAACCAAAATGATAGCTAAAGTGAGGACATAAGAATCTACTCATTCTAGCATGTTTGTCTCTATATTGAATAACATAGCTATTGTGCAAAAAGCTTTGAATATAATCATTATGAAAACATATTAACTAAAGAACGACATCGAGATCTAAAACAATACTCATAATCAATCAAACCATATCAATTAAAAACTCAATTCTTACCAAAGTAATTGAAAGGTATCCTAAGACTCAAACACCTAAAACTAAGACTCAAACACCTTTTCGGTGGAAGTGATTGTAACTAACTCCTTGCCTTGTCCCTTAGAGAAAAAGAAAACAAGCGGAGTCTTATAGCATCTTTGGTCACTCCATTTATCTTCATAGTATTGCAATATTCCAAGAAAACTGCTAAATGAGCATTGACATCTTTACTTAAAGAACGACCATATTGATTTTGTTAAACCATGCTAATAAGTGATCGCTTCAACTCAAAATTGTTGGCGTTAACCAATTGTCGTGCTATCCTATTGTAGTTCTCATTCACAACTGGGCTGGAGTAGTCTTGGATTACCCATTGTTGAGGTTGTTGTTGTTGGTTTTGATTAGCCTCTACCATGGCTTGGGCTTGAAGCCTTCTATCTCTTCTAATGGCACAAAAAGTTTTCTCAATATCCGGATCAATTAGAAATAATTCTAAGCTTTGGGCTCTTCGCATTCACTATCACAACAACATTTTTGGCCAAAACTAAACAAAATTTAAAAGAAAAGAAATGTCTAGAATAAAATCAACTTACTTAACTATAATATTAGCTAAAATCTAAAAACCCAATCCCTGATAATGGTGTTAAAAACTTGTTACTCTAAAACTGCATGTGTATAGGTCGTACAAGTAATAAAGTGACCAAAGGTCAAGTATCATCCCACAAAGTATACATTCTTAGGAACTTAAGTTAAGTGATATGGATTTGTACACTTAATTTTACCTAGGCAAACTCAAATTTGGATTAATTGCAAGAAATAAAAGAAAATTAAACAAACAAGATTAATCAAGTTGATTGATAAAACAATAAATTAAAGAGATGATTTTATGAAATAGAAAATCTATGTGACAGAATTCTCTAGGGTCTTGACTTCACTCTATTTCTCCTATGTTCTTTCTATTTAACAATTATTAACTGATTTCAATCAATCCATTAATCAAAGCCTAAAAATTAACCTTATTACCTCTTCGGCATCTCCAATGAGATATATGCATAAATATCTAAGTTGACATCTCTATCTAACTTGCCTACCCACACATTCATTAAGCAAACTCTTACAGTAATTATCTACGTGTTTTTGGCCTCTTGAACTCAACAATAACTAAGATTATATTTTCCAAAACCAATAAATGAGGCAATCTCTCCCGAATTAAAATTCATAAATCGAATCAACTAATTCATTTCCCAACAAATTAGAAGCATTAAGCATAAAAAACATAAATGAATTGAAATGAAACTATATTAATAATTAACTAAATATTCCAAAGATAGTCAAAATAGAGCTACATTAAGCCATAAAAAGAAAATATAGCAAAGCATAGACAAATCTATAACTAAAATCATCGGGAAATTCATAAATATTAACATGTTCATAACAATATCACAATTAAAAATTCCAATTGAAAATCAAAATAAAAAAGGATTAAGAGGAAACTATAGTGGAAATAGTCTTCAAGGCTATAATCCTTCAAGAATCTTCAAGAAATTCTCCAAGAAAATCAGCCTCTAAGCTTTTCTCTCCCTAGAAAAATGTGCCACTCAATCCTCCTTGAAACTTATGTCCTTCATTTCTTTTTAGGGTTTTTAGTGTTTTAAGGGGTTTAGGGTTTCATTTTAGGTCAAATCTCGGCTATTTGATAAAAGAAAGAGCTAATATTAGCCTTTAAAAAGCAAATCAGCAAGCCAGGGTGTTCTAGCTAGCCAACAGGCTTGTGCTCGCATACAGGCACCTTGGGTAACCTTGCCTGCAATGCATCAGCGTGCGTGGGCATGCGTCAGGCATGCGCGGCCACGTAAGGTAGCTTGTTGGGCCCCTAATGCATGCGGCCATTACCTACATATGATGTAGGTATGCAGGTCATGCTAATTCTACGGCACAACGTCAAGCACCTTCATACCTCACCAAACAGCCCCCCTAAGATTCGACTGTTCAAGCTATTATTGTATACGAATTTCTTAAACTTAATCTTACATATTTACTTATAATGAAAAATAATATTTTTTAACATAATTATATTACTTAACAGTCACAGTATTATTTTAAAAATAATTGTTTGATTTATAATTATAAATGCATACTCATACTACCTTGGCAAAGCGGGTCTAGGTTACTACTAGATCGTCACATACTATAATAAATATATAGTCTTTTAAAAACCAAAATTTAATCTGCCACTGTATCTATAGCCCAACCATCACATTTGTCCCACTGCCGCACCCAACTCATTCAATTATTCATACGAGCCTTTTAGAGGATTTTCTATAACATGAAGGAAGTAAATGAACTTTCGTTCAACAAGTCAAAACATTTCTCACAAAACATATGTAAAATGCATGATTTCAATTATGTTTAATTATGAACATCTTATTTTTTTCTTTACTTGTTTTGAACTATGGGTCCAAGTGTTCGTATCAAATGCACATGATTATCGAGCACTAAAATCATAATTATCTTAACATGATGCTCCCCTTAGGTCGAGAGGTTAGTATGAAGCTTAATTATCTTATCTTGCTCTTGTGAGTTTAGATTATCAGTCTTGAAACTTAGGAAACATATTGTATAGCATGACTTGGAATTTAAAGTAATGTGTACAAATGCCATCACAAATCAACATGAATAAAGCATATGAAAAATCATATTCTTTATACCACAAATGGGTTATGACTTACTTGAAGCTCGCATTAGCATTACCAATTAATCCTTTTCTCGATTACTTAGCTCTGTACCCTGTTAAGTACCACTTGACTATTAGCTTGAGTCTATAATATCGGTCTATTTCTACACTCTTTGACTTAAATACACTATAGCCAAATTTTTTATGTCTCATAATATGGCTTTGAATCTTGCATTATGCATTTCATTATTTGCTTAACGTTGAGCTAAATCGATAAGGTCGAGGATCCTTTTAATCATTTTATAAAAATGACCATTTTTTACCCTTAATGGTTCTCATAAAATTTCAAACTCTTTGGAGCTTCAAATCTGTGGTTACTCATTATCCATAATAGTGCAAAAAAACAAAAAAAAAAACCCTTTACTTTTACACGATTTTATGGTTTTCGTCCGAAACATAAAAATCTTGACATTTTTAGCATTGGAACGAAAGAAAACCGTTTGATATCATATCGTGCATTTTTTAGCAAGGATCAAAACTTCTAAAAGGTTCTTGGATTGAATCAATTAATTTCAAAATGTTTTTTTTTTTTACCTTTTTTAAAATTTCTTGATTAAATTTTATAAAATTTAAACTAAAAATCCACGAGGAATTTATGCAAAACTTATTTCATGAAAGTTAACGGTTTTGGTGACATTTACAACTTATGTATTTTAACTTTTTTCAAAACCAATTGTCTCAAGGGACTTTTGGTCTATTTTGTACATGATTAGATTTGAAAAATCATATTTTTTAGCTTGATCTAACAGGAATTTAAGAAAAATTTCTCCACAAAAGTTGTTTATCCCGAGTTCCTAATAAATTTCATGTTACTTTCGAAAACTAATTTGGCCTCTAAGTCTCTCAAAAACTTAAATCTTTAAAAAGTGTTCCAAAACATGTTGCAACACTTAGTAGTGTTTGGGAAGCAAATTGGAATAAAAAGTTAGAAATTAAACATGGTAGCATGCGAACATACTATGCTTTGTTGCATAGCATGTGAGAGCTTTATACTATAGTAATTGGAACTTTGAATTTGGAACTTAGTTCCTGAACGCACTTTATGCTTACTTGGCTTGTTTTTCTTGTGTAAAAGTCTAATCTTAATCTATCAAGAACATCCATAACCGCGCATCACATAAAATCATCATGCCAAATAGAGTCCTTTCATGTCAAAGTCCATATTAACTTATTACAGTACATAATCATTAAAGATACTAACTTTAAGCAAAGTTTGAGTGTTAGGGTTTTACCTAAACGACTCAAAGTGCAAATCTATCTTTATAAGATTGAAGACTCCTTAATATATCCTTGATAATAAGATCAAAACATAATAATAAAGACCTACCCAAAACTTAAACACAACAATACATGGACAAAGTTTCCCTTAAAACCTCCTTAAACCTTTAGTAAAATCCTTGTGTTGGAAAAATAGTACGCAACGAAATTTTAAAATTTTTAATATCAGAGTATTTTTCAAAACACAAGTTTGACATGTTATATGCATAATTAACTAGATCTTACCAACATCGTAAATGCAGAAAAGCTCCTGAAACCTGTGAAGAGTATAACGTTCAAAAAGAGCCTCAACCAACTGGTCTTCTTTGCTATCCTTTATCTACGATCAGAGTGCATGTGTGTGCACGTCGTTCAGCCTTTCCCTGATGACTCTCCTTCCAATTGAGAAAACCCAAAGCTAGTGTTCGTATTATGTGAACAAGAGCTCTTAAGGAGTTTCAGAGTCTCATCAGCAAAGTCTCACTCTTAATCTCTCAATTGATCTAATTAACAATGAGACTTACTCGCTATTTATAGATGTTGGATCCAGGAGTTTGTCCTTATCAGATAAGGCCTCAAACATTTAAATCAGAATCAAATCAAGATCAATATCTGATAAACTTCATGTGAAAACACGTGATCCATTATCGCTCAGTCAGCATCTTGAACTAGTAAATTAGCTTGCCGAACTTACTCCATCGGCAAGCCAAACTGGAAGATCGGCCTGCCAAACTTATGATAAATGATCCTTGCGAATCTTTTATTTCCCACCCAAGATTCTTGGGATATAGCCTCAGTTTTAATTCAAATAACCAAATATAAAAGTTATTAAATTAAAACAGTTATATCTAGATAATCTATAGGAAAATAAATATTCCTGATAACTCAACAAGTTTATCTTAAATTAATTTATTCAAAATTAATCCAACCGATAAACAGATATAAATTATCTGATCTTGATAATTTAACAAGTTTATCTTGAATTAATTTATCATAAAATTAATTCAACCAATAAACAAACATGAATTATTTGATCCTATCGAATTTCAACCAATTTGATAATTTGACATAAGTCACCAATTATTGGAAAGCATGCAGTATCATTATAGGATTTTGGTGAGCTAGCAAAGGGGACCAAATGGACCTATATAGTTTAAGCTCTTGATAATTATAAAACCCAATATCTCAGATATACATTTCATAATTATCAACTCTAACACTACTCCACTAAAAGCTTAAAGCTGCACTTTCTAACTATATAGAATTATGAAGCTCGTATAGCTAAGTCTCTATGACATATCATAATGTATCGTATCCTTATAGGATTATCCATAATCGACTTAAGGATAAATTCTGTCTTACCTTTCTGATTATTTTTATCTTACGTTCTATTATCTCACTATTGGAAAACTTACTATCCAAAGACGGTATAGCATTCGGTTATACCTATGTATTCAAATGGTTGAGTGCTCTAGTTTTTCAATTACAAGATAACGCATATAAGAGGATATCAAATACTTCTAAAGAGGAGCTATGGATTCCATACCTATGAATAACAAGTCTACGCTATTAAGAGTTATGCCTCCAACGTACTAGCATGCGTACCACTATTAAAATATGGATGTCACCCTTTGGTACATCCAAAAGACATAAGTCAAGACAACGGGCTCACTATACATCTCAAGATTAAGATACAATATATATGATTGTTTAAAGTGAATTGATTTGCTAAGACAGGATTATTAATCCAAATCAATTCACTTTAAGTCCCTATCTAACATATCATCACCTACGACAATGTGCCAATGTTTCTATTCGCGAAGTCCATCTCCGATGGCTAAGACAAACTATCTTATGTTAGGGAAATAAACAACATAACAATCTTTGCATGAATAAAGCACTCAACTTTATTCTCTCAATTGCGGATCTTATAATTTAGACTGTCACCTTAAGAATCATGTCTTTCGCATAATCTATCCATCATATGCCCAATTCTTAAAGGTTTAGAGCAATAGTCTTAGACTTTTGTTTGCTTTAACATATATTCAACAAATATAAACGTAAAGAGGACAAGATTTGGTATATAAATAATATATAAATTCTTTATTATAAAAATGTCTCCTAAAACTTATTACATTTTTACTCTTTAGGACATATATGTCCAACACCTTGATCTTGCTTCTAAAGATGGTTTGGAGACTTGTATCAACAGAATTTTGAATGAGGTTTGGCTAAGAGAGGAGTGGCTTTGAAGAGATGAAAATTGGAGAGATTTTTCCTTCACGGAGTAAACTTGAGAGAAAGAAAAATGAAGTTTTCAAAGTGGTACTTTGAGTTCAGGACCTAAATGCAATAAAAAAAATTTCTCAAAAACCCTTGTAAAACAACTTTTAAGGTCCTAAAAATAAGATAACTTTTGACTTTTGTATACCTAGTCTAGGAAGGTTTCACTTTAATAGTCTAATTCCTCTAAAATTGAAAAAAAAAAGTCCTTCCGCTCACCTATTCTCTCTCCCTGCTTCCCACTGTAACGACCCGCCCTTACGTAGCCGTCATTTAACTTAAACATGCTCATAAACTTAAACTTACTTACAAATAAGGTAGAGAAATTCATGATAATTTTTTTTTTAAATGGATTCTTACTGTGGAATCCTTGACATGAAACCTTAGAAGAAGTAATAACTATTTTTCAAATCTTACTAACAAACAAATTCTTATAAATAAAGAATTCTTAACATATAACCTTAAAAAACATAATAATCATTTCTCAAAACTACATTGCGTAAACCTACCGTAATACATAAAATTCTAAAACATGATAATAACGTAATAATAAGCATTACGTCTTAACATAGTTGTAATTTCTAAAAGCATAATCCTTTACATAATTCATAACATTAATTTCTTAAAACATAACCATAGAACTTTTCTTGAACTTTTCCTTTTAAAACATAAGAGTAATTATTTAGCAAGTATTACTTCAAAGACATCTCTCAATTTAGATAAAACTATTTTCAAGACAATTTTAAATTAAATATTAAAATAAATCCCATTTAATGCTCTCTAAAACTTTCTTAGCAATTATTATATATTTTTGCTTATAATTTTAATATCTTAAAAATATCATATTATTTTCTTAAAGTAAACCTTCTTAAACTAAACAAAACATGATTTCTTATAACTTAACCTTTAAGTTTAAGATACTAATTTCTTAAAGCTTTTCTTTAAAACTTTCATAATAATTTCATAGAAACATATTCATAAAATTCATTTCTTAACTTAATGTAAAACTCTAATAATCCTTTGTAATTCCAGATAAACTTATAATTTTCTTTCCTATAAATTTCATGCATTTGTTGCATCGTTTATTGCAACATCTTTAAACTTTGAAATCCTCTGGACCAAGGTTGCGTAATCACAAGCTCAGTTTTTAAAACATAATTACGTAAATTATTTACTTATTCATATGCACATAATTTTCGTAAAGTGTAAGCATACGAAATTTCGTAAAATAAAACATGCATAAATTCGTAAAATACTAATGTGGAAATATTACATTGCGTGAGCGGTATCTATTCTCATCTTCACCATTTGTCCGTCGCTCACCACTGCCCATCAAGTGTCGCTGACAGGTTTTTCTTACCTACAACATGAACATACTTAAATGAGCTTTCGCTCAGCAAGTAGGAAATTAACCTCGCAAAACATAATTAAAAATCATTTTAATAAAAATATGCATGAGCATTTTATGTTTGCTTATCAACTTGATTTATGCTTAATTATTTAAGCTGTACCTTATCTTCTTACTTTGGGCCCGAGTGATCGTACAAGTTGCATGCGATTCTTAGGAAGTTAGGGTTCGCGAGATCCTAACGACACCAAGATCATTCATTTCTTTAACATGGAGCCTCCCCGTGGGTCGGGAGGTTGGTACGACACCCTTAACTTGTCTCATAAGTTTCACTTGTCTTATTGTGTGTATGTAATATGCTTATCACTACATAACATCACAATTTCGTAATTCATGAATCGTGAATCTTAATCATACATGAGTCGTAAATCATTATCATACTTGACTTGAAAGTGATTAAACAATATAATTTATATATTGCATACATCACACATTAATCATATCATCATCATCATCATCATAGCATTTCACATCATGTCATAACATAACATATCACATCATAACATATAACAGTGTAATAAATCACTAATCATGCATTTTCATAAATTTTATGAAAATATTTAAAAATTAATTTATTTTTAAAACTATTCATACTGTAGGCGAGATTTCTACTTACTTGGACTCTGAGCTATGCGGGTCTAGTTGCATCTCGCTGTATCTACAGTCTACGCTGCATCCTCAGCAGTGCTCCTCGGATGGCTGTGGATGGCTAGAAATACTCCATGAAGATTTATTAATGCTGAAAGCATCATTCTAGACTCCGTTACTACAGTCTAAGTCGTCTCGATCTGCGTGTATTCAGTACCCAAAAATTTTTAGTGGAATTAGCTTGAACGGAGATCACCATTGCGTTCAGAGCATCGAAACGAGTTGGAAGGCGGTCTCAGATCTTCGATCGGAGGCCCGGATCATAAAAACCCAATGTGACCGTTGACCGACCGTTGACCACTGTTGACCGGCGGCGATTGGCTCCGTTGGGGGCTGAGCTCAAGCCTACTCCCCCTAAGTCGACCCTTCTGAGTCCAATGGTGGTGTCAATTTCACCTAATTTGGCCTCTAACATAGCAAATCAAAGCTCAATATCGACGACAAAAATGGAGACTCCGATCTCCTAACTCCGACGAAGCTATCGTGAAATTGACTTGGGGCTTTTGTTCCCCGTAGCTCTCTGAACATGTTGGTGGCGGTGGTGCACCATGTCGTTGCATAGAATGGCAGCCCGAAGCTCCTCACAACGGTGCACAAAGGCAGAGGCCGATCGTGGTCCTCCAGCGGAGTTCCCCTGAAATTGGTTAGGGGATTAGCTTCTACGTGATCCTCTGAGTCTTTTCCCCCAATCAATTTGGGGCCATAGGGTCGGGAACAGTGGTGATAGTGGTTGTTGCGGCGGTGGACGGCGTCTGTCTTCAAACTCCGGTAGGCGGTGGCTGTGGCGTGAAATTGGATGGTGCTTCTCACTGCTCGTCGTCCTCTGATTCGAACGGTGGCAGAGGTGTACCTCAATGCCACCGCGAACGACAGCTCCGAGTGGTGGCACGGCGGCGAAGACAGGCAGCTCTGGTGAAGCTTTTCTGGCAAAAATCGTGCTGTAATATCAATGCCATTCTCTTCGTCTCTTCAATCTGAGTCCGTTGACACCAAGATCATGTCAATCGGAGGTCGAACAGAAGAGAAATCATGTCGAAAAGATGACGTATTTCCGTGGCTTCAACCGGCGCGTGTGGCTCCTCCGGTGGAGTTGTGGGTGGCACGACACACCATCGGACTCAGCTTCTCGAGATCTTCCCGATGGTGTAGGAGGTGTCAAAAATGGAGGTCGGATCTTGGACTAAGTTTGAGAAGAGAGAGTAGAGAGAGAAAGTAGAGAGGGGAGGGGGAGCTGATCTGATTGGCTCCCTTCTTTTTTTTTGTAGTCCACATATTTATAGACAACTTTGTATCTACACAGTCTAAACTGTGTTGTGTAGGATAGATCAAATTTGATCCATAAACTTGAAATTTTTATAGACATAACTGTACTTTTTAAAATTGTAATATTCTCATTCTTTAAAATATTACATAAATTCTAATTTCCTTGTTGTATCAATGCCATATAAACATCTTCATACTGTCATATAATCATTTTTATAAAAGTTATCCCTACTATATGGATTTTTTGATTTAATTTTGGTACAATAAACTTTGATACATTTATCTTCAAAACTGATGATTAGCTATTTTTACAATTGTACCCATATTTATACATGTGTATATATATACATATGTATGTATTTTAAGAAAATGTTACATATTTAAAACTTTGCTTAATATAACTATTTTATTATTATAATTATTATTTTTATTATTTTACTTTTAAAACTTTAAAATTTATAACATATACTTCTCATTAGAAATTTTCATATTGTAAACTTCAAATTTCATTATGAAAACAATAGTTGTAATTTTGTAAAAGTTTTGTAAATTAAATTGACTATCTAAAGTCAATTTAATTTAAAATTCCCAACTTAGCACAATTTCGTGCTTTATGGATATAACCTGAACTATTTCTCGTAAATAGCTATTTATGGTTCCACAACTTAGTAATAGATTAACATTTATAGACCCCATCAACGCCCTTTTTCCCCTTTACTATTACTATGACAACTGTTATTATTATTATTGTCTTTACAATAATAATAATAAACTTTACGCAATTATTAATGTGTATAATAATAAACCATACATATTCAAAATATTGGAATTCTTGAACTTCCAATGATCTTTATAACTTTCTTAAAATTCTTATCTTACTTTATGATCTCTATAAATTTTGAGATCAATCTTAGTAAAACATGTCATAAATCTTGCATACTTGAACTTGGTGCTCACCATTTTCTAAATTATGGCATGGAGCTCATGATCACCATTGATCTGGGTTTCTTTTTACTGAACTGTTATCATGTAGGAATTTCCACATAATCTCAGTAAGTTGGAAATTCCACTTTTGTCAAATAATCCCAATTTAAACATTCTAATTGAGATTCGTAATAAAATCACTTCTTTGGCTCGTACATGAAATCAATAAATCATAAACTTTTAATTTAGCACATTAAATAATTATTTTTAATTATTTTAATGTACTATCATAACATTACATTGTTACATGTTTCATAAATAAAGCACATAAATTTGTGCATTCACAACATTATTTATTTCTAAGGTCTTATGGCTAGTAAAACCTTCAAATTTGCATGTTAATAAATGCTCACTTGTAGTTTCTCAAGTACTTAGCTTAGTAATAATAGAAAAATCCTCAATTAATCATACTTATTAATTTCTGGATATTTTCAGTCATTACACCCACAATCTCCCTCTTCTCCATGACCCAGCCTTTATTGCAAAACCTACCGCTATCTTAGAGCCCCCAGTTGTCGTAGGCAAACCTAACCCAACAATCCTGACTCCAACCCAGTGCCAACGAACCTAACCTACAGCGCAATGCTATCGTCAAAGCTTCCTTCACCATCATTTTCTCTCTTTCTCGTCCTCAATCTCTCCCTCAACGACCCAACTCAACAACCATGCCCATCAACAAAAGAGAGGGTTTTGGAATTGAGGCCAAGGCTGTCTAGGTTACACGATATAGGGGGTGGGTTTCATGACGGAGGCCGGTGGTGGAGATCGAATGGTAAAAGAGAGATAAAAGGAGACGGCTTTGTCGTTATTGTCATTGCGTGGGCTGGCTCTATCGTCGCATAGGCTGTCGCTAATGTCTAGGCCTGAATAGAGCTCAGGAATTGGAAAAGGCTATGTTTTGTTAATAATAATAATAAAAATTAATATATTAATAATTAGTTTTTTAAAAATTAAATTTGGGCTTTATTTAGATTGATATTTTTTTGTTAAAAAATATTTGTGTTAAAAAACATACTACTGTTTATAATCAAACACAATTTTAAAAACAGTCTTCGCATATTTCTCAGAATATTTTCATTTTCAAATTAAAAAAAAAGAAAACACTACCAAGCAAGGCTTATATTTTTCTTGTTCAGTCAATATGGTATTAAGGAGATATTTTCTTATCAGTCAAAAAATATCCTGGTACACTGTGTATCCGTATTGTTCGATTCCCATCAACATGGTTTCACCTGTTTGTGTGGGTACTAAATCTGTATTAGTCTATTGTATTGATATTAGCATTATTCAAAGTGTCTTTGGACACTGAATTCTAATACTGGGTGGATTGCAAATACTAAATTCTATATCAATTTCACTGTTTGGTAAACTGTCAAGTTGTATACAATTTAGAACTATGACATGTTATTTTAATTTTTTAAGCCCATTTTTGCTCTATGGGCATTTTATCATGAAATTTAATTTTAACATAATCTATATGACACCAATTTTGTCTGTAAGGTATTTAACAAATTATTGAGTATTTAACTTACAAAATTTGTATATATAAAAAACACTATAATTCACAAAAATTTGCACATATAATGCACATAGAATTTCATTATATTATGATCACAAAATTTTATAATAACAAAATGTGAAATTTATGAGGAAATTTATTATTTAAATCTTTATTAAATTCTTGATTTAAACTATTGAATTTTTTGAATATTACACAACTGACGGTCCCTTTTCCATCTAAAGCCCCTCTATGGCCAAAAAAAAAAAAAAAAGGAAGCACTCCCCCTTCTTAAGGTTAGAGCACCAAAGGCCAACCGATGGCCGTTGCTAGGCTATAGCTCGAGGGGGAAAAAAGGAGACAGTACTAAAAAATATCAACACAACTCTAGTGAATAAGAAAATTGGAGAGAAAGATCAAACTTAATTATATATATAATAAGTGGGAGTTCTCTAAAACACTATTCGAACATTTGGTGAATTATTTTGTCCTCTAATGACTTTCTTTCTATTTTTATATTTACTTTTAATTTTAATTTTTACTAACTTTTTTGTTTGTATTTTTTAGTCTAAATTCTTGTATTTTTTTTCTTACAATTATCTTAAATGCAATTCTATTAAATGTAACCTTCATAAAATATTTTTTACTTAAACTACAAATTGCAACTCCTTATGTTTTATCATGAAAGTAACACAATTACTTTAAAATAAATCTAAAATACCAAAATTAAAATTTAACAAACACGTTAGATAACTAAAACATGTCTAACAAGCATAAGATTAGCACAAGTAATACTCACACGTGCGAGTGGGAGTTCCTTAAAACACTATTCAAAAATTTAGTTCACTTATTTTGTCTTTTATGTTTTTACCACGTGCAAGTGGAAGTTCCATAAAACACTATTCAAAAATTTAGTTGACCTATTTTGTCTTTTGTGTTTTTTAACACTCTTTTTTTGTTTGTCTTGTTGATTCCTCTTTTATTGTTCTACTTTTTTTTTCAACTTTTTCGTCTTTTTTTTCTTCATTTTCCTTCCTAAAATCATAATTTTCCAAATTTTTTTTTCCAACTTAATCTTTTTAAGATCTGCTCCTATCAAAATATTTTTTCAAAGATATATATATATATCTTAATTTTTTTTTGAATTTTTTTCTTTGCTGAGAACTCACGTATTAATAAATTTTCCTCGTTTGTTCTTATTAAAATATTTTTCCAAATGTGTCTATAATTAATTTTTTAATATAACACATCATTAAAAATTATCCTTATAAATATTTAAATTAAAAAAATAATCATACCTTTAAATTAGAGATTTAACTACAAAATTACTTTCACATGCATTGCATGTGATTTTTTAACTATTTTTTTAATAAATGTTACGCATGCTTGAAAATTACTATGTCACTAGAAAATATATTGATTGATAAGATACAAAGAAAGATTATTTTCATAAATGCCCCCCAAACTATATACCCTAATTCAAGTTGCCCCCTAATTTTTTCAAAACCACTCAAAACACCCCGTAATCTACAGAAAACCATTCAGAATGGCCCTTCTGTCTAACTCTACCTATATTTTTAACAGATTTGCTGATGTGGCAAGAGTATAAAAGTTTTTCTATTTGATAAATGAGTATTAAGGATTATAGATTAGTATTTTAAAAGATAAATGATTAAAATTAGTAAAACAAATCATTTAGAAAAATTAAACAATAATAATTAAAAAAAACCTACACAGAACTCTCCCTTTTTCTTGACGAAAATCCCCAACATTGTTTAAATCCCTATGACATTCATTATTTTTTAACTGGCAATATGGTAATTAAATTAATTATTAGTATGCCAACTAAAATTTATTTCATCTAAAATCTATTTCATCCTATTTATTTCTACCTATTTTAAAATTTTCTAAAATTTTTCTCTATATCTATTTAGTATATTTACCGAAATGCTCTTGGAACATCAAACTAATTACGAAAATATCATCTGGCATTATATGAATTAAAGTCTCCGAAGGAGACATAATACACTTAATACTTCACCTACTTGTCTCCCACTTCCCATTATTTTCTTTCTTCAATCGGGCCCTCTAACAAAGAAAACCATGTATTCTTTTTCTTTTCTTCGTGCAACACTTATCTTCCCCTTCCTTCTTGAAACGTCTTCCTCTCATTCTCTTCTTCTTCTTCTTCTTTCTTATGCTCTCTAAGTCTAAGAAACCCAGCTCCTTGTCGTTCAAAGTCTCCATGCTAAAGTTGAACTTGAGCTTTAATCCCTTGAATTTATGACTAAAAGCTTTCAATGAGATTTTGAAATAAGATTTTTAGAAAATTAATCAAGTTTTATCTACCATCTTAACTTTGAATTTGCTTATTTATTTTGCTGCATAATTTACATTTTATGGTTTTGAATGAGAAAGTTTGATATAAACATGTTTTCACCCTTATTTGTAAGAAATGCTTGAGATATGGTTTGATGATGATATTAGTATAAAAAAATCCACAATAATATGTTTATTATGAGTATATAATGCATACTACATATTTTGATATGGTTTTGAGATTTTGTACAAGGATAATATGATTTGGAGTAAAAGGAAACTTGATATTCCATAAACTTTGTAATACCTCTATGGACAATAGCTCTTTCTTGAAATTATGAGATTAAATAAAAATAAATTTTGTAAATTGGTTTGCACATTTAAGAAGTAGACATCCTAAGCTTTCCAACGAGCTATCATGAGCCTAAATCGGAGTTATATTTTATTTTCTATGAATTTTTTAATTTTCAGATTGAAAACTAGTAAACCTGTTAGTGGCAGCATACCACCCGTTTACCTTAAGTGAACCACCTGTTAACCCGTGTGCTGATTGTAGATAGTGAACCTACCCTTTTTGCAAAAGTATACTGCTAGTTTGCCATGGTATACCAGCTGCTAACCTAAACCAAGAACCCAACTTTGCTCACCTCCTAATTTCTTAATGTCTTGCAACCTTTCCAACACTATCCTAAGTGATTTATGAATCTTATTAGGGATTAAAACATATAGATTACTTGTATACATTTGATATTGTGTTAAGACAAAATTGTTTACTTTAGTATTCAAAAAGAAATTTGCATAAAAACTTTCATGGCACACTAGTGAGATGGATTTACACATGATTTATTTATGAATGTGATTGTATGTTGTGCTTTAGTTTTAATTATCCTTATGCATGCCTTAGGATCAAGAGAGTATAGAGCTAACGTTAATTGATTCCTAGATTAAAAGATTATTCTTAAGCTTAGAAGGTAGGAATTCTATTACTCCTCTTGTGAGATTTTGATAAATTAAAATTTGTTTTTTTATGTTGCAAAATATGTATATGATATTTTGAATGTGTATGATTATATCTATAACATGATGATGTGAAACTCGTCCTGTATTGTATAGCGAGGAACATAATGATATGACACATGTTGTTGTAAATTGAGAAGCATGGTTAGGAAAACTAACTCTATAAATTATGGATGAATATAGAGAAATGGTGAGACGTGAAGAGGGCGGTGGTTATGTACTAGGGCATGAATAACCTAAAAGGTAAAATAGGGGGAGTTGATGATGCTCTCTTGGTTTGAACGTCCCAAAATGCACTGTACAAGAATTGACTGGTTGAAAACTCAGGACTTGATGTCCCCTCAGCAGAACACCCTTGGAATGTTTAGAGGGTGATCAAGCGCACCCATTTAGGTTTTGTTCATTTGAGTGATATGATATTCTATTGCACAGTGGATACAGATGAGCATAATTGAATTCTGAATTAATATGTATATATATATATATATATATATATGAGACTTGGTAAGAATGATCATAAGATATCCACCGGAATTGAACATAATAAAATTGATGAATAATGATGAGAACTAACTAACCATACAGGTTTTAATATGGTAAGGATAAAAACTTAAAGGTGAGTAATGGTTTTCCCTACTAAGCATGTTGTTGCTTATTTCTTTATATTTTCATCTTTCAAGACTCACTAAGTGTGAGGTGGCTACGAGGAAAATAGTTAAGGAAGCTATGTAGCTATATTTCATAGGGATTGGTTCTATTGTTAAAAAATGTTCTTCATGATAATGTAAGCATCGATTGTTACTTTTTGTGATTGTATTAAGATATGTTGAGAGTTGAAATGAGGATGACGACAGTTTTATATTATTAAATTTAAAGTCCTACATTAAACTATGGTTTAATCGTTGTTTATATTTTTATTTTTAATTTGAGAGTTTCCTTTTGAGTCTCGAGCAACCTTATTTTTGAAGTTTTACTTTTATTTTTTATTTTTATTTTAATTCATTAAAAACTGTTAACCCTTATATAGGGGCGTTACAGAATTTTTTAGTATTAGGGCTTAGGTTCAGTTAACCTAGAGAGTGTAGCACCACTTTAAAAATTTGTGTTTGAGACGGTTTTGAAGTTCAATTTTCATTGTCATCATCAAAATGAACCTTCAGGTTGATTTATACGGTCTAGAAGGATGTAACATAGAAAGGCCCTAGAATGAAAATATTAACGATTATGTGTGCACGATAATTATATAGAGGGAAATTATTAATAGTTATGAGGGAATGATAATTATATGGAATGGGTTTATAAGTAGAATGCTTATGAGAGATTCGTATAAAGGATCTATAAGCACATATAATTCATATAGAATGATGAGAAATTCGTGTAGATACGAGGATTTAAGAGTCTTTTATCTCATGAAAAACAATAAGAAATATAAGGCTTTATTTGTTGATTTCAAAGTTTGGTATATATGTGTCAAATTCTTCATAATTGATTCAGATCAAAGTAGTGATTATGTGTGGATTCGGTGGAGTACATTAGTGTCAATAACTTTTTTGAAAGTTCTATTTACTTGAAGGAATATGAGATAAGTTAAGAAGTCATGGTATTGAATCTTGAGTGAGATAAACGTTAGACTTTTGGTCTATTGAGACTATGTAAAGGCAAGAATGCATGAATTTCAAAGTTAGAATATTTTATTGCGTACATTGTATTTAAATGTATCAATGAATCTTTATGAATAGATGCAATGTGAAAATGACCAATAAGAGTTTCCTTAGGCAAATCTAATACTTAAGGCACCTATAATAATTTTGGATAATTACGATGAAAGGTTTAACTTTTAGATGTTTAGATGTGAATCTTTTGGTTACCTGAGGTTTTGTTATATGAGGAAATTAAATATTGTATAAGTAGAATTGTGGGGATTGTAGATGTTCTCAAGTAATGACATCAAAGGTCTTTGTTCATTGATATGGTCTATGTTGGAAGACGTAAATCGTATTGATTTTCAGGTTGGTCACATTCTAAACCCTTGGTAGTAATGGTGATGAATCCATTGATAGAAGTTGAGTATTAAGGATAACATATGAGTGTACGCATTGTTCAATAAGGCTTTGATTAAGACAAATTATTTGAGTTACTAGAGGATTATGTTGTTATGGAATGATTTTAAATACCATTTAGGAAGATCCCTGATTGTCATTAAATTAGACTTGTTGTTCATAGTTATTTTTATTTTTAGTGGACTTTGAAATGGGCTTAAGATCTGTACAAATTGGTTTTCAATTTTATGTTTGTTATTTAACTCATTCTAAATTGTGTTAAGACCCAAAACAACCTGCCCTATTTCAGCTTAGAACATTTAGGCCTAGTCCAAATCCTAAATCAGTTTGATTCACACTGTCTCTCCCAGTGGCCTTTATACGTGTCATCTACATGTTGCAGATGTGGAGCCAAATCAAGTTGACAACCCAGCAAAAGGAAGGAAAAGGGAGAAAATCGCGTCCTCGAAGGCAGAGAGCAAGCGCCGCGGCTTTGGCAGAAGAGCGCCGCGGCGCTGGGATGAGGGCGCCTAGGCGCCATGTGGAGAGCGCCTAGGCGCCAGGTGAATTGCGCCTAGGCGCAATGTGGCAAGCGCCTAGGCGCCAAGGGCTTTAAGCCTAGGCATCGTGAGGATGGCGCCTAGGCACCAGGTGAAGAGCGCCTAGGCGCCGCAGGGGAGCGCCGCAGCGCTCGGTTCGAGCGCCGCGGCGCTGACGCGCTGTGCTGCGCGATGTGTTTTGAATCAAAGTCGAATTCAAAGGTCCCAAAAACGGGAAACCACTAGGGTTTCCCATTAGTTGCTATTTTCTCCTCCTTTGGTTATAAATAGACACAAGGTGGCTAGGGTTGTGTGTGTGAAAACTGTGTGTGAAAATTGTGAGTGGCATAATTTTGTGAGAGGCAAAATTCTTGAGAGCTCCATCCTTGAGAGAGAGAGAAAAATTCCCATTGGGTGTTAGATAGAAGAGAGTTTTGGTAAGCACAATTTGTGAGTGTGTGAGAAACTGCTCTTGTAATCTGTAATCTCCTTCATCATAGTGGAATCTGCAAGCGGCAGAAACAAGACGTAGTCTCAATTTTGGACGAACCTGTATAAAAATTTGGTGTCTCTTTTCTTCTTTTCTCCTATTTATTTTTCTGCAATTGTTCGTTCTTGCGATCCTTGGAATTAGGAGTCGCCTAATTCCCCAACACTACAGTTGTTTAATCATTGTTTACATATACGTCTATTATGCATAGGAGCTTATTTCTTCGAGCTTACTCTGTCTCTCTTAATTTGTTATTCTCTCTCTAAATCATAAATCCTTTTCTTTCTCTTTTGAACTTCTTCTTTTTCTCTAAAAGAAGAAGAAATTCTAGGATTCTACAACTTACTGTCTCAATTTTTCCTTTCTATTTACTCTCTCTCATCTCATCATGGACCCAAAGTAATAACACTTGAAAAAATATTTCCCATCACTCTCCCAAAAGATTCTCATAAAGAAATACAAGGCTAGGATCACTCGGTTGTAGATTCTTATGCTTTTTGGCATCCCTTGTGATGTGAGAATATCGATAGAGGGGAAGATCCATCCGAGTGACTTTAGTCAAGATATCGGTTTATCAGGAATGAGTACCAGTCGTAGTGCGATGAAAAGAAGAGCTCGTGCTATCGCGGTAACTTATAACAAATGTGGAAGACAAAATTATAACGGTAAATGTACTTCACCTGGTTATATGTCTATGAATAGAGAGGATAAAATAAGGTTTTGCAGGGATGGAGTTTCAAAGGAGAACTTGGATAGCATCCATCCTCCTCTTCATGGTCACCTTAGTGGATATGTTCAAGGAGCTATTTTTAAACTCTGGCCTAAATTCTATGCAAAAAGACAACGCCTCAAGAATATGGTATTTCTAGATCCTGTTTGCCATGCCATAAGAAAACTGGATGGGGAATAAGTCATCGCTTTATAAAGGTTGTTAAGTCTTTGTTGTTTTAAATCATTTCAGTAAGTATTCAATAATCTGCGTCATTTTTTTAATCAAAAATTTGCTTTTGTGTCCAAAATAATTACGGTTGTTAGATTAATATAGTAAGTATTAGTGTCTTTTTTGATTTATGGTTTTCTTTAATATATATATATAATAAAATATATTATCCTATCAAACACTTCACATGCAGTGTTGTAACATGTTTGAAATTTTTAAAACTTATTTAGATACTTGAAAAATTTGTGTCTCAAATTTTAAAAGTTCTACAGTATTTGTCGTTTATAAGGATTTTTTAGATTTGGTGTGCATTTGTCAAAAGGTCTACATTTGTGTCAAGAGTGTCTTCTGTCAAATTATTCTTAATTGTTAAAAATTATACAATTAGAGTCTAATCTTTTTCAAAAAGTAAATCAAATTTTCCATAAACTGTCAATCGCTTTTTCTTATTTTCTTAACTACACAAGATTTTGTTTAAATCTTTGGATTACCTACTTGTCTGTCTCTTTAGTCTTTTTTGCGTATTCATCATCCTTAAAATCTCATATAGAACTCGAGGTCTAAATGGAGCAGACATAAAGAAATCACTTATATAAACCAAATATGTCTACCTCCCAATCGACCAAGAAAATAAGGAATGTCTATGTTGTCACAACCCGACTTTTCGAGCTGTGATAAAACTCTTTCTTACTTACTTTAGGGCAAAACTTTAGAATTTTTTTTTAAAACGGGAATAAATAATTTGCTTACATTAACTTTGGTAATTCCCAAAATACTTTCACATACTTGTATTTACATAATTAATACTTTTACTTTTACAACATCTTTCTTTTAAACATTTCATTTCAAAATAACTTTAAACATACGTAGCAGAAAATATTATAGCAACGGACTCCATACCCAATCTGCACACCATCCACCCCTCCGCCAGCTCACCATTTGAACTTATTCTGACCTTCTCGTCGGAATACCTACAGCATGAAATACTTAATGAGCTAACGCACAGTAAGTCCTATAAATCCCACATGGATATTCACATGAATGCATGAATCAATTATGCTTTCTTATAAACTTTCTTTATCCTCATCATTTCTTATCTTTACTAGGGCCCAAGTGTTCGTGCCATTGCGCAATTTCATTTAGGTCTACGTAACACTGTGACCGTAACATATCCTTTAAACTCCCCTTGAGTTAGGAGTCGGTACGGCACTTTTCTTAATTTCTGGTGATACATTTACCAGTCCATTTATTATGGTTGACATACCATGCATGAAGTGATAATCACATATTATCCATGAAACATAAATTCTCTTGCATAGCATAGTACACACAGGTACTTACTTTTTATACACACTGGTACACATTAATATACGCACAAGTATATAGCATAATGTACTCACAGGTACTTAACATAAAATGTACACACAGATACCTACTTTATACATACTCAAGTATTTATCATTGTACACACAGGTACGAAATCATGATACACATGCTCATTTTCATTATTGTACACACGGGTACATAATATATTATACACACAGGTACAAAATCATGGTACACATGCTCATTTTTATTTTGTACACACAGGTACATAACATCTTGTACACACTGGTACACATTAATATGCTAACAATTATTCATACATGACTATACCCCTAGGTATTCATATGATGGCAAACATACAAGTTTACACTTAATTATACGCCCAGGTATACATATACAAACATTTCTTTTTAAACCTACATTTCATACTGTAGGTGGGAAGGGTACTTACTTGATGCGCATGTCGGGCAACTTAACCTCGATTTCCCTTCTCCTAGACTCCTAGGATCCTGTTGGCTAATTACAAAGCCATTAGCCAAATTTCATTATGTTTCGATACGAAACATCTGTTAGTTAATAAATTGAGTTGCATTACTATGTACAACTCTAAAAACCACTGTTTTTTTTCTTATTTCTATCTAACTTTACCCTATCGTTTCTAACGAAGGGTGTGAACCTTTCTAGTCGTTTTCTTATTCCATTGGAAATATTTCAAAACGGTTTGGGTTATTTGGACAAAAATGACGATTTTGCCCTTCGTGGTCCACTAACCTACCCGAGCTCGATTTCGTTATTCTTACGAACATAACCACATACTAATTTCAAAATAACACCCTGGTGGGTCAAATCTCTTTATTTCTCAATTATGCCCCATTTTCATAAAACTTTACGGTTTAGTCCCTCAACTGAAAATTTTGACGATTTTGCCCCTAGGACTAAAATTTACTTCTTTCCATCAAAATTTCCTATTTTTCTCAGGGATAATTTTTACTTAAGGTACCATACCTTAAATCATTTTGAAAAATGACATTTTTGCCATTTAACGCTTTTTTCACTTTTAGTATATTCTTGAAAAAATCAAAAACTCACAAACGATTGAGTTTTTAGACGAACCGTCTGCGTGACCTAACAGTTTCATCACAATCTACAACTTTTGTTTTTTAACTTTTCAAAAAATCTCAATGTACAGGGGCTTTTTGACTATTTTCCAAATCTGCTGAGAATGAACTTTTTCTTTCAATTTAGTCCCTATGGCATTTTTACAAAAATCCGTTTCAAACTTGCAATTCTACCCCTGCAGAAAACATTCCATGCCTTAATCAAAATATTCTCATGCTCAAACATCACTTTTGCAAAGTCTAATATCAAAATTGCAAAAATAACACTTTTGCAAAAATAACACTTTTGCACTATAAACCAAAGTTTCACAACTTAAACTTGCTATTCATCACATATACATGAAATTCCATCAAATATGTGCTCAAGAACTCACATGAGTTTTAAGAAATAAAAATCAAAACAAAATTCAAAACTTTAAACTTTAAAACTTACCCAAATAACACTTTTTGGATTTCTAACCTTCAAAGTTCCTTTGAACTCCCTCCTAGGCTTCCTTTCCATGCAAAAATACAATGGATTAATTTTTGCCTTTTACCGATGAAAATCCCTTGAAAACTCATGAAAAAGTTTAGGATTTTACCTTAAAACTTGTGGGAAATCCTTGTACTTGCTTGTAAAACTTGTTTGGGGTTATTTTTGCAAAGTTTGGGGGCTGAGAAATTTTTTTAGAACTCTTGGTTATGGCTGCCGGAGCTTGGAGGGAAAGGAAAGAAAAGAAAAATTGTGATAAACTTGCCATAAATGCATTCTTATCACATTTGGTGACTCATGGTAACCCATGAGTATACCACTAGGTGTCACAAGGTGATTGGGCCACGTTTCTTGACATGTGGCCCAATAGAAAACCAAGGAGTGTCCACTTTATGGAATTAAAAGTTTATACTGTGTAATTTTTCACCACACAGTATTTTTTCTATACTGTCGAGGTCAATTCTGTGTACTTTCTATCCTTAGACTGTATAAAAATATTTAACTTACTTTTCGTTCACTTTTGGAGGCCAATCGTGACATTTTTTGTATATGTGTTTTCATTTAGCAGTATTCTTATACTGCTCTGGCCTCCTTTCTACCCCCGGTTAGGGTTAGGACAACCTCTATGTCCTATTTACATTCTAATCATCCATTCATTTATATCACAATTTCACAATTAATTGTGACATGAAATTCATTTTATGGATATTATGCACAAATCTCTGAGTCATCAAACTCATAAAATTTGTACTTTACAATATCCACCATTGCATTACATATGCCATAAAATTTGCAATCAATGCCGCTCATTCATATTTTATTGTAATTTTCACAAAAATTACTATTTTTACAAAATTTCACATTTTTTAAGAATAAATTCATTAATTAAACTTAATTAAATATTAGGTTTCATTGATGACATTTCCTCGGTCATTACAATCTACCCCCTTAAGAATTTTCATCCTTGAAAATCAAAATAATTCGGGGTAGTCTTTTCTCCTCTCATCCTCTTGTTCCTACGTTGCTTCTTTACTTGTTGGTTGCGCCATAAAACTTTGACAAGAGGTATCTTCTTGTTCCTTAATTCCTTCTCTTCCAGTGCCAGAATTTGAACTGGTTTTTTTTTCTCCATAAGACAGATCTCCTATATGGCAATTTCTTCCAGCTGAAGAACATGCGAGGGGTCTGGCACATACTTTTTTAGCATGGACACATGGAATACATTGTGTATCAATGCTAGATTAGAGGGTAAGGCTAACTTATAAACTACATTACCTATCTGTTTCAAGATCTCAAATGGTCAATATACCTTGGACTGAGCTTTCCTTTCTTCTCAAATCTTACAATTCCTTTCATAGACATTATCTTCAAAAAGACCAAGTCTCCTACTTGAAACTTCAAAGGTCTCCGTTGTCGATTAGCATAACTCTTTTGCCAACTAAAAGCCATTTTCATTTGTTGACGAATTAACTTTACATCTTCCGTTGTTCTATGAACAAAATCTATGGTCGACAATGCCTTTTCTTGGGTTTCGTACTAATTTAAAGGTGGTCTATATCTCCTTCCATATAGAGCTTCGATAATTATTGTCGTATACAAATTCGATCTGAGGAACCTTTTTATCCCATCCTTCCTTGAATCTAGCACACATGCTCTTAACATATCCTCTAAAGTCTGGATGGTCCTTTTTGATTGACCGACCATTTATGGGTGGAAGGCTGTGCTGAACGTCAGCTTTGTTCTCATTGCTTGATGAACACTTCTCCAAAACTTGGAAGTGAATCTACCATTACGATAAAAAATGATGGACTTTGAAACTCAGTGGTATCTAACTATTTGGGTTACGTATAGTTTAGCTAGTCGTTCTACATAACTGCTAAGTTTAATGGATAAGATATAAGTTGATTTAGTCAATCTATCAACAATTACCCATATAGCGTCATGTCCACCCGTAGTTCTGGGTAGCCCAGTTATCAGGTCCATAGTTATCTGATCCTATTTCCACTCTGGGATATCAATCTTTTGTAATTCGCCTGTTGGTCGTTGATGCTTATCTTTCACCTTCTGGCATGTAAGGCATTTGCCAACACACTATGCGATATCGTTCTTCATTCCATTCCACCAATAGTGTTCTTTCAAATCTTGGTACATTTTAGTAGCTCCTGGATGAGCCACATATGGTGCTTCATGAGTTTCTTCTAATACTTGCTTTTTTTAATTCTTTATCATTGGGGATGTAGATTCTGCCCTTATAAGGGAGAATGCTATCTTCTAAGATGCTAAATTTGATTTCTTTGTTTTCAAGAACCTTGTTCTTAGCTTTAAGTAGCAACAGATCTGCTTCTTGTCACTCTTTTAAGTTCTCTAAGATCGTTAATTGAAAGGACAAATTAGCTAATCTTCTAGTGACTAGCTCTATTCTTGCTTCCATCAAATCCTTTTGGAGAGGTTTTGGTATCATCTATACCGTTACTAGCAAGGACGTTGTTCTACGACTAAGGGCATTGGCTACTCGATTAGCCTTTCTCAGGTGATACAAAATCTCACAGTCGTAGTCTTTGACCAACTTAAGCCACCTTTGCTGTCTCATGTTGAGTTTTTTCTATATGAAGATGCACTTCAGACTCTAATGGTCTGTATAAATTTTGTACTTAGCTCCATACAGGTAGTGACGCCACTTTTTTTAAACACAAATACAACCACTGCTAACTCTAAGTCATACGTCGGATAATTCTTTTCATAATCCTTTAACTGTTGGGATACGTAAGCAATCACTTTTCCTATTTTGCATCAATACGGCTCCCAATGTTGTTTTTCATGCATCATTATAGATCACGAACATTCCATGGTTCGGATCTGATATTGTTAGTACTAGTACACTTGTAAGTCGCCCTTTTTAACCCTTGGAAACTTTCTTCGCATTTCTTAGTCCATTTATACCTTGCTATTTTTCATGTAAGTGTAGTGAGTGGTGCTGCAAGTCAGGAAAATCCTTCTACAAAATGTCGATAGTAGCTTGCTAAACTGAGGAAACTTCTAATTTTCAACACACTTTTCGGTGTAGACCACTTACTCACTGCTCAACTTCGGAAGGATCAACAGATACTCCTTCTCATGTCACCACGTGTCCGTGGGATTGAACCTTCTCCAGTTAAAACTCACATTTTGGAACTTGGCGTACAATTGATGCCTTCTCAATAATTATAGTGCAATCCTCAAGTGCTTTTCATATTCCTCTGACGTTCTTGAGTATATGAAAATATCATCGATGAAGACAATAACGAACTTATCGAGGTATTCTTCGATTCATGAGATCCATGAAAGCTGCTAGGGCATTGGTTAGTCTAAAAGGCATGACGCAGAACTTATAATGCCCATAACGTGTTCGGAACGCTATTCTCGGTATATCTTCTTCTTTAATTCGAAGTTGATGATATCTTGAGTGTAGATCAATCTTTGAGAATACTGACGCTCCTTTCAATTGATTAAACAAATCATTGATCCTTGGAAGTGGATACTTGTTCCTAATCATGACCTTGTTTAGTTCCCGGAAATCAATACACATTCGTAACATTCCATCCTTCTTTTTAACAAATAGAATAGGTGCTCCCCATGGGGAATAACTTGGTCGGTGAACCCCTTTTCCAATAGTTCCTTTAGTTGCACCTGAAGTTCCTTGAGTTTCCCTGGAGTCATTTGATATGGCGCCTTAAAAAAAATCATGGTTGTTTCGGGCGTCAATTGGTTTCAAACAAAATTTTTCGTTCCGGTGGTAAGTCTGCAACTCGTTCGGAAACACATCAATAAATTCCTTTACTATGGGGACCTTCCTGGTCCTAACTGAGCTTCTTTATCTTTCCTTATTATATTCACCAGATAACCGGTACATCCATTTTCCAATATCTTCTTTGCCTTTAATGCTGAAGTCAACGCCTTGGGAGCTTTGGGAACTTTCCCTAAATACATAAACTTCTCACTTCCGGAAGGTTGAAACGTAACCTTGCGGTGTCGATGACTAATCTTAGCCGTGTATTTTCTTAGAAAATTCGTTCCTAGGATGACGTCATAATCTTGTATATCGATTATTATCAAATCAATATACAATTCCCTTTCACGTATAACTATCGGTACATGACGTAACCAATAATCAGCACTCAATACCTCCTCAGAGGGTAGTGCAATTCTAAAGGTTTGCTCTATCCTATCTCTTTTACTTCCTATTCGTTTTGCAAACTTAAGCAATGCAAACGAATATGTTGCTCTAGAATCAAATAAATATATACATCAGTGTTGGCAATAGAAAACTAACATGTCACCACCAATGAGGTTCCTCATCTTCTTCCTTCTTCTTGTAGACATAAATTCGCCCACTTGGTTCTAGAGCTTCTAGTCACCCTTGACTGACACTAGGGCCTTCAATTTGTACCTGAACTTGAATTGTACACAATTGGTTTCCTTGAGACCTCTGTTGAGCCTGACTGTTCTGACTTTGGGAATTAGAAAAACAATTCCTGGCATAATGCCCTTCTTTCCCCACAAATATAGCACTTGTTTGTGCCAGCCTTGCATTCCCCTGCATGTCTTTTCCCGCATTAACTGCAAAGGGGTTTGTTATTTTCTACATCGTTAATCCTCTTATGGGGTTGACCTTTTGGATTCTTTGAATTATTCACGTTCTATTTCCTCTTGTTGTTAGCAGTGCATTTGCGTCCTACTTGAACGTTCTAGGACGGCCCTTGACTTGGAACACTTCCTTGTCCTTTTACTTGTACAGCTTGACTTTGCTTGGCTAAAGCTTTCTCCTCCTTCTATGCTTTGAAAATCCTTGCTCTTTCTTCCTTATCACGGGCAATTCTAAACTCAACCTTGGTCGCCCGTTTGATGCAATCCGCTACATCCTTGGGAGTTTGCCTTCCAATATTGACCACAAAAGCAATGTCAGGTTTTGAACATTCTCATTAATCGTCTTATTCGTTACCGATAAGTGGGTACTAACTCGGGATAAAGTCGTGCTAGCTGATTAAACCTCTTTACAGCGTCAGCTATGGACATATTACCTTACTTAAAATTATTAAATTCTTCTTGTTGGGCTATCATGGTTTCTACATTAAAATAAGCCCTGCCAAATTCTTCAACGAAATCTGGCCCGATCATTTTGTCTACATTCCTTTTACTCTCTACCGACTCCCACCGTCTCCTAGCATCTTTAGTGAGAGAAAACAAAGCGTAAAGGACTTTTTCATAGTCGCTAAGTCCCATAAATTTCATAACCCTTTCTATGTCTGTAAGTCAATCGTCGGACTCTAAAGGGTCTGTAGATCCATCAAATTTCGGGGCCTTCATTCTCCAGAATCTTTGATAAAATTTGGTTGTAGATGCTACCGAAACAGCTACGACTACTAGTTTTGCTTGCTGTGGCAGCGGTACTGGGGGTGGCGTATCTATACATACTGATGATACGGAATTCTGGTTAGCTAACTGTTTCCTTAAACCTTGCATTTCCTGCTCTTGAGCTTAGAGCTTCTGTTACAATTTCATGATCATAGCCATTAAATCCGGATTCCTTGGTCCTCCGGGTATATCCGCCATTGTTATCAATTGTTATATACCTATCGTGTATTTTTGTTACTATGTTAGTATATACTATTAACTTAGTAGTATCCAATCAATAATTGCATGTATTCAAACAACAAAAATGCATGCAAACATACACAATTACATGAACTCAATATCTTGCTTCATACATTTCATTTTCTTTACCTTCATACATTTCATTTCATTAGCATTCATACATTTCATTTCCTTTCCTTTCGTACATTTCATTTCATTTTCTTTCATGCATTTCATTTCATTTCCTTTCGTACATTTCATTTCATGAACCTTTTTACATTCTGCATAACATTACATGCATAACTAACATACATACATACATACTTTTCTTTCATACATAACTATTCAAATTATCTCCGGGAGCAATTATCACTTCCGGCTACATATACCTTCTTGTCGAGAAGGACACCACTAGCCGAACATACATGCATATACAAAGACATCAAAGCCCAAAACTGTACTAATCTCTCATCTATGTACATCATAATACACAAAGATTTTCTTATGAATTTTTTTTTTGTCGGACTCGACTTTAGACATGTCACTATATTCGGAATCCTCCTTAGGATTCCTCTTCTTCCTCCATATCCGAATCAGTCGACTTATCATCACTTGCGATTATAGGCTCTAGAGGCACAGGCTCTTCATCAATGTTATCATTATTATCATCATCATCATCATCATCATCATCCATACCTACTAGAGGATCTTCTAATGGCACTGCTACATTCTGGTCTACATGTAATGCCGCCATAAGAGAATCAGGGATACTAAGGTAATTTCTTAGTTACTGCATTTGCTGCTGGACCACATTGGGAAGATCTCTCCAAACCAGATCGTCAATGCACCGTAAGGGTAATTGTGGCGGAATCAATGGTACCCTGGTACGGTGAAATTTAAGAATGTAACGGTTTACCGGTTCGCCTACGTATCCTCCTTACACCAATTTTACTCGTAGGTACAATCGATGTCTCCCATCCGCCCATAACATCGGAATCACCTAGACTAGAATAACGTTTGCTAGTGGAATGGGTGCAAACTCAGCGAGAATCTGTCCTTTAAAACTTTACCAATCCCGTGGTTGCTTGTCAGGTTCAATCCTTGACCATCATACTAAGGCTTCCCTCATCAACAATCCTGAGGCCAATAAAACCAGGAGATGTGGTGGCATATGACAAGCGTTAAAAATCACTTCAACTAAGCCATTCGGTCTGCACCATAGGCTCCTATAATACCGCGGTGGCATCTCATCTTGAAAAGCAATGCTGGCTCTTCTATCAGCTTCCATATCCCGATCATGATGTGGCTCTGGCATATACTATATTTATTGTCGTAATTAACATAACAGTGTCATATAAAGTAGTACTAAACATTCTTATTTAAAATCAAACTATCTTACTTGAGCTATGGCAATGGAGCAGACGACGATGTGCAATAGGATGACAAGATTTCCACTCTGATACCAACTGTCACAACCCGCCTTTTCGGGCTGTGATAAAACTCTTTCTTACTTACTTTAGAGCAAAAATTTAGAATTTTTTTTAACGGGAATAAATAATTTGCTTACATTAACTTTGGTAATTCCCAAAATACTTTCATATACTTGTATTTACATAATTAATACTTTTACTTTTACAACATCTTTCTTTTAAACATTTCATTTCAAAATAACTTTAAACATACGTAGCGGAAAACATTACAGCAGCGGACTCCATACCCAATCTGCACACCATCCACCCCTTCGCCAGCTCACCATTTGAACTTATTCTGACCTTCTCGTCGGAATACCTACAACATGAAATACTTAATGAGCTAACGCCCAGTAAGTCCTATAAATCCCACATGGATATTCACATGAATGCATGAATCAATTATGCTTTCTTATAAACTTTCTTTATCCTCATCATTTCTTATCTTTACTAGGGCCCAAGTGTTCGTACCATTGCGCAATTTCATTTAGGTCTACGTAACACCATGACCGTAACATATCCTTTAAACTCCCCTTGAGTTAGGAGTCGGTACAACACTTTTCTTAATTTCTGGTGATACATTTACCAGTCCATTTATTATGGTTGACATACCATGCATGAAGTGATAATCACATATTATCCATGAAACACAAATTCTCTTGCATAGCATAGTACACATAAGTACTTATTTTTTATACACACTGGTACACATTAATATACGCACAGGTATATAGCATAATGTACTCACAGGTACTTAACATAAAATGTACACACAGATACCTACTTTATACATACTCAAGTATTTATCATTGTATACACAGGTACGAAATCATAATACACATGCTCATTTTCATTATTGTACACACAGGTACATAACATATTATACACACAGGTACAAAATCATGGTACACATGCTCATTTTCATTATTGTACACACAGGTACATAACATCTTGTACACACTGGTACACATTAATATGCTCATAATTATTCATACATAACTATACCCCTAGGTATTCATATCATGGCAAACATACAAGTTTACACTTAATTATGCGCACAGGTATACATATACAAACATTTCTTTTTAAACCTACATTTCATACTATAGGTGGGAAGGGTACTTACTTGATGCGCATGTTGGGCAACTTAACCTTGATTTCCCTTCTCCTAGACTCCTAGGATCCTGTTGGCCAATTACAAAGCCATTAGCTAAATTCCATTATGTTTCGATACGAAACATCCGTTAGTTAATAAATTGAGTTACATTACTATGTACAACTCTAAAAACCACTGTTTTTTTTTCTTATTTCTATCTAACTTTACCCTATCGTTTCTAACGAAGGGCGGGAACCTTTCTAGTCGTTTTCTTATTCCATTGGAAACATTTCAAAACGGTTCGGGTTATTTGGACAAAAATGACGATTTTGCCCTCCGTGGGTCCACTAACCTACCCGAGCTCGATTTCGTTATTCTTATGAAAATAACCACATACTAATTTCAAAATAACATCCTAGTGGGTCAAATCTCTTTATTTCTCAATTATGCCCCATTTTCATAAAACTTTACGGTTTAGTCCCTGAACTGAAAATTTTGACGATTTTGCCCCTACGACTAAAATTTACTTTTTTGCATCAAAATTTCCTATTTTTCTCAAGGATAATTTTTACTTAAGGTACCATACCTTAAATCATTCTGAAAAATGACATTTTTGCCATTTAACGTTTTTTTTACTTTTAATATATTCTTGAAAAAAATAAAAAACTCACAAACGATTGAGTTTTTGGGCAAACTGTCCGCGTGACCTAACAGTTTCGTCGAAATCTACAACTTTTGATTTTTAACTTTTCCCAAAATCTCACTGTACAGGGGCTTTTTGACTTTTTTCAAATCTGCCGAGAAGGAACTTTTTCTTTCAATTTAGTCCCTATGGCATTTTTACAAAAATCCGTTTCAAACTTGCAATTCTACCCCTGCAGAAAACATTCCATGCCTTAATCAAAATATTCTCATGCTCAAACAACACTTTTGCAAAGTCTAACATCAAAATTGCAAAAATAATACTTTTGCAAGAATTACCATTTTGCACTATAAACCAAAGTTTCACAACTTAAACTTGCCATTCATCACATATACATGAAATTCCATCAAATATGTGCTCAAGAACTCACATGGGTTTTAAGAAATAAAAATCAAAACAAAATTCAAAACTTTAAACTTTAAAACTTACCCAAATAACACTTTTTAGATTTCTAACCTTCAAAGTTCCTTTGAACTCCCTCCTAGGCTTCCTTTCCATGCAAAAATACAATGGATTATTTTTTGCCCTTTAACCATGAAAATCCCTTGAAACTCATGAAAAAGTTTAGGATTTTACCTTAAAACTTGTGGAAAATCCTTGTACTTGCTTGTAAAACTTGTTTGGGGGTATTTTTGCAAAGTTTGGGGGCTGAGAAATTTTTTTAGAACTCTTGGTTATGGCTGCCGGAGCTTGGAAGGAAAGGAAAGAAAAGAAAAATTGTGATAAACTTGCCATAAATGCATTCTTATCACATTTGGTGACTCATGGTAACCCATGAGTATACCACTAGGTGTCACAAGGTGATTGGGCCACTTTTCTTGACATGTGGCCCAATAGAAAACCAAGGAGTGTCCACTTTATGGAATTAAAAATTTATACTGTGTAATTTTTTACCACACAGTATTTTTCCTATACTGTCGTGGTCAATTCAGTGTACTTTCTATCCTTAGACTGTATAAAAATATTTAACTTACTTTTCGTTCACTTTTAGAGGCCAATCGTGATATTTTTTGTATCTGTGTTTTCATTTAACAATAGTCTTATACTGCTCTAGCCTCCTTTCTACCCCCGGTTAGGGTTAGGACAACCTCTATGTCCTATTTGCATTGTAATCATCCATTCGTTTATATCACAATTTCACAATTAATTGTGACATGAAATTCATTTTATGGATATTATGCACAAATCTCTGAGTCATCAAACTCATAAAATTTGTATTTTACAATATCCACTATTGCATCACATATGCCATAAAATTTACAATCAACGCCGCTCATTCATATTTTATTGTAATTTTCACAAAAATTACTATTTTTACAAAATTTTACATTTTTTAAGAATAAATTCATTAATTAAACCTAATTAAATATTAGGTTTCATTGATGACGTTTCCTCGGTCATTGCATATGTCTTTTGTGGTTCCAGCCTTGGAAAAGATAAAGCCTATGTAGAAGTTGCAAAACACTTAGAGCAAGTCCTAGCACTTAGGAAGATTAACATAATCTATGGGAGTGGTAGTATGAAACTGATGAAAAATATAATGCTAGCAGCTAGGTTTAGTGACGCCACAGCTGTAGGGATTTGGTCTCATATTCTAGCTAAAGGAAACCTTTATAAGGAAACCATAGGCAAGGACAAAGAAGTCAAGAGCATTCCTAGAAATCTTAAAGCCATAATCAATAATTATGATGCTTTTATAGCATTACTTGGTGGTCTAGGTATCCTTGAGGAAATATTCGTAGTTGCTTGTAAGTAATTATTGGGCTTTCAATCCAAACCCTTGGGACTACTGAATATAAATGTTTTTTTACACTGTGGAAGAAAATATCATTACGGAATCGGAGAGACAAATCTTTGTTGCTACTTCAACAGCTGAGGAATTGATAGATAAGATGCAAATGATACATCTAGAATCCGACACTACAACATCCAAGCTTGAATGGGAAAGGGAAAGCCGGGAGCAGCCAATTGATTTAAATATCCATTTGTAAGCTTTTGGTTTTATCCATGGCATGTAGGCATATCTGTCCATATTTTGTGTGTCACGAATAACCGTTTACTTTGCATTTTGTATTTCTTGTGGTATGCCGTTGTTAAAACTTTTAAATTCATTGAGCCTAATGCTAGGATGGCTAGATATGGAGTACTTGATGCTCTCAAAAAGTATCCTACTTAAGGTCTAATCTTTTGTTTATTGATGTTTTTGTATTCTCTAAGCATGCATGATAAGGATAGCTAGATATACGAAGTGCCTTGTACTCTCAAAACATATCCATATTATGTTTGTAATGCGTAGCATTCTGTTAATGTTATGTGGAAGTACCAAAGTCAGTTGTGGGGATATTTTGTAGGAAATATGAGTATATTATTTGGGTTGAATGTTTGTGTTATGAGGATAGCTCTTTAATGAAGAATCTGTCAGGTTTGTCTGCAACTACAAGATTCTGTCTAATATCTCTATGAATAAGTTTAATGTATGGTTTAGAATAGAAGAATTTGTGTTATATGTTTCATGATTATATTTTAGTTTATTAGTTGAAATATGAAATCAACTATCCTTGACTTTTCCTTACTCAAAAAGGAAAAGGAACCTAAAGATTAAGTATACAAAATTTCTCTGGCAATCTCCTTAAATATAATTGTAAATCACAGTCTATGGACAATGAAGGATTGGAATCATGGTATGGTCAATATGTATGCCTGATCAGATTCCTAGACCATTATACGGTGTTGTAAGTTGGAACCTGTTAGAAATACTCTTGTTGAGGGAATTAGTATTTGGAGTAAGATTGATAATTCAATTAAATAAATGGAGATACAATAACTTAAATTTGGAGAACAAACAACATTGATGGTTTAGACTCGGAATTGGAATCATAATGGAATTGAGATTTTTACTAATATTGCTAGATTTGAAATTTCGAGGACGAAATTTCTTTAAGGGGGTAGAGCTGTGACACCCATTTTTTTTTAACGGGTAATATGGTAATTAAATTAATTATTAGTGTATCAACTAAAATTTGTTTAATCTAAAATCTATTTCATCCTATTTATTTCTACCTATTTCAAAATTTTCTAAATTTTTTTTCGATATCTATTTCGTATATTTACCAAAACGCTCTTGGAACATCAAACTAATTACGAAAATAGCATTTGGCATTATATGAACTTAAGTCTCTGAAGGAGACATAATACACTTAATGCTTCACCTACTTGTCTCATACTTCCCATTATGTTCTTTCTTCAACCGGGCCCTCTAACAAAGAAAACCATGTGTTCCTTTTCTTCTCTCCGTGCAACACTTATCTCTCCCTTCCTCCTTGAAACATCTCTCTCTCATTCTCTTCTTCTTCTTTCTTTTGCTCTCTAAGTCTGAGAAACCTAGCTCTATGTCATTCAAAAGTCTCCATGCTAAAGCTGAACTTGAGCTTTAATCCCCTAAATTGATGACTTAAAGTTTTCAATAAGATTTTAAGGTAAGATTTTTAGAATATTAATCTAGTTTTATCTACCATCTTTACTTTGAATTTGCTTATTTATTTTACTGCACAATTTACATTTTATGGTTTTGAATGAGAAAGTTTGATATAAACATGTTTTCACCCTCATTTGCAAGAAATGCTTGAGATATGGTTTAATGATGATATTGGTATAAAAAAATCCACGAGAATATGTTTATTATGTATATAATGCATACTATATATTTTGATATGGTTTTGAGATTTTGTACAAGGATAATATGATTTGGAGTAAAGGAAAACTTGGTATTCTATAAACTTTGTAATACCTTTATGGGCAGTGGCTCTTTCTTGAAATTTTGGGATTACATGAAAATGAATTTTTTAAATTGGTTTGCACATTTAAAAAGTAGGCATCTTAAGCTTTCCAACAAGCTATCATGAGCCTAAATCGCAGTTGTATTTTATTTTCTATGAATTTTTCAATTTTTAGATTGGAAACTAATAAACCTACCAGTGGCAGTATACCACCCGTTTACTTTAAGTAAACCACCTGTTAAGCCGTGCGCTGATTGTAGATAGTGAACTTACCATTTTTGTAAAAGTATACTGCTAGTTTGCTATGGTATACCAACTGCTAACCTGAACCAAGAGCCCAACTTTGCTCACCTCCTAATTCCTTAATGTCTTGCAACCTTTTCAACACTATCCTAAGTAATTTATGAATCTTATTAGGGACTAAAACATAAAAATTACTTGTATACATTTTATATTGTGTTAGGACAAAAATTGTTTACTTTGGTATTCAAAAAGAAATTTGCATAAAAACTTTAATGGCACACTAGTGAGATGGATTTATACATGATTTATTTATAAATGTGGTTGTATGTTGTGCTTTAGTTTTAATTATCCTTATGCACGCCTTAAGATTAAGGGAGTGTGGAGCTAACGTTAATTGATTCTGAGATTAAAAGATTGTTGATAAGCTTAAAAGGTAGAGATTCTATTACTCATCTTTTGTGAGATTTTGATAAATTAAAATTTGTTGTTTTATGTTGTAAGATATGTATATGATATTTTGAATGTATATGATTATATCTATAGCATGATGATGTGGAATTTGTCATGTATTGTACAACAAGGAATATAATGATTTGACACATGTTGTTGTAAATTGAAAAGCATGGTTAGGAAAACTAACTCTATAAATAACAGATAAATATAGAGAAATGGTGAGACGTGAAGAGGGCGGCGGCTACGTCCTTGGGCATGAATGCCCTAAAAAGTAAAATAGGTGGAGGTGATGACGCTCTTTAGGTCGAAAGTCCTAGAATGTACTATACAGAAATCGACTTGGTGAGGACTTGGAACTTGATGTCCCCTCACCGAAACACCCTTGGAATGTTTGGAGGGTGATCAAGCGTGCCCATTTGGGTTTTGTTGAGTTGAGTGATATGATATTCTATTACACGGTGGATACAAATGAGCATAATTGAATCTTGAATTAATATTTATATATATATGTATGGAACTTAGTAAGACTGATCATAAGATATCCAGCAGAATTGAACATGATAAAATTGATGAATAATGATAAGAACTAACTAACCATGTAGGTTTTAATGTGGTAAGGATAAAAACCTAAAGGTGAGTAATGGTTTTCCCTACTAAGCATGCTATCGCTCATTCTCTTATATTTTTATCTTTTCACACTAAGTGTAAGGTGGCCACGAGGAAAATAGTTGAGGAAGCTATATAGCTATATTACATTGGGATTGCTTCAATTATTATGAATGCTCTTCATGATAATGTAAGCATCGATTGTTACTTTTTATGACTGTATTAAGATATGTTGAGGGTTGAAACGATGACGACGATAGTTTTATATTATTAAATTTAAAGTGCTACATTAAACTGTAGTTTAATTGTCGTTTATATTTTTATTTTTGATTTGAGAGTTTTCATTTGAGTCCCAGGCAACCTTATTTTTGAAGTTTTACTTTTATTTTTGATTTTTATTTTAATTCATTAAAAATTGTTAACCCCTATATAGGGATGTTACAAAATCCCTATGGCCATGGCTATGCCCAGATCTCAAAACAAAGCCAAAACAATGCTTAAATCCCTATGGTCATGGAAATCTCCAACCTTCCACCCACAAATTATTAGTCAAAGCTAAAACAATGCTTCAAATAGCCCTCGTCAAACTCTTTTATTAACTTGAGGCGATGCTTAGAACATGACCAGCGTTGTCTGGAATCGACGAAGACATGTCGTTGATGATCTACCAAGAGTGGGGGTGCTCTTAAAATTAAAAAGGTTTTGTATGGGTGGTGGCAATTACAAGGCGACGGCCTCAGTTCAAATGTGTGGCGGTGAAATATAAAATGACCGGATTGGTTTGCAAGATGGGGCTATGTGTGGTGGCTTTTTAGGCTCAACACTTCAGTGCAGCAGGGCCTTGGTTGGAGATGCGCGGCAACGCTTCTATAGGTGGTGACTTACTGGGCATGAAAATTGATTAGAGTTTTATTTTAAGTCTGCAAGTAAAGAAGAAGAAAACCTGCTTTTATTTTGGCTTTCGTTTTCTTTTCTTTTTTAATAAAGTTTTTTTATTTATTTCTAGTTATTATTTTTATATGTAGTTATTTTATATACTTAATTATATTTTAATGACTTTGATTAATTCTTATTGTATGCCAGATTAGCAAATTCATTAGATTTACAAATGAAAGTGGATAGAGGGGGTGTTTCATATAATTTTCTATCGATCAAGGGGTGGGTTGAATGGTTTTGAAAAATTAGGGAGCAATTTGAATTAAAGTACATAGTTCAGGAGACATTTATGAAAATAATCTTAATAAGAAAAAGAGAGAGTTGAGAGAATATTAGGATTTGTCTATTAAATTATTAGTTAAGGAAAAAAAACATTTAAACAACTAACTCTAATTATTTTAAAAAATAATATAAATTACAGTGTAGCACATGACTTTTTCAAGTTTGATATGAATAAACATGTTTTTTAATTATTTCATATATGTAAATATTATATAGATAGATAGATTTTTCTTATTTTATGAATTAAAAAAAAAAAGACAAGTCAAAGGGTCCTTTTTTTCTTTTTGAAAAATTGCTGGTTTAGCACTCTTGTTACAATTATATATATATATATATATATATATATATATATATTTGAATTAACAATCTAGTGGCAAAAATAGAGCAACTATTGAAATTTGTAGTTACAAATATACTAGACATAATTTTACGTTTAACTTCATCATAAGATTAAGAATTTGAATCTCCTTTTCTCTTAAATTAAACAAGAAAAGAAAGGTAAGTTGACTTCTTCTAAAAACCAAGGTGGCAAGTGCAATACTTTAGCAAAAAAACTTAAGGATGCCTTTTGTATTTTCTTTAAGGGGCCACATATTCAAGAGCAATATAAAATAGTAGAAAGTAGAAAAATGTGCCAAAAGCATGACTTGAACAAAGAAAAAAAAATAGTACTCATCTAGTCCAAGGCTTTGAGTGTGCGGGGGTCTCTCGGCCATGACCTTGTGCATGCGGGGGGGCTCGTCCAAGCTTTGCAAGCGCGGGGTGCCCTCGGCCACACCCCATCTGGGCTCTAAAGTCCTCGACCAAGGCCTTAAGCATGCAGGGGGCCTCAGCCATGGCCCATCCAGGCGCAGGGGGCCTCGGTCAAGGCCTTACAGGCACAGGGGGGCTCGTTCAAGGCTTTGTGTGTGTGGAGGCCCTCGGCCACGACCTTGTGCATGCGGGGGCCCTCAACCACGACCTTGTGCACACCGGGGGCCTCATCCGTGGTCGGGGGGCCTCGGCCAAGGCCTTGCGCATGCAGAGGGCCTCAGCCACACCCATCCTTGCACATGGGACCTAGGCCACGCCCCATCCGCACGCTAGGGGCATCGTGAAGGGTGGGCAAAGCCCCTTATGGCCTTCATACGCATGAGTGGGTGGCCTCGTCAAGGGTGTTAGGCCTATGAGGGGGCTTGGGCCACGCCATAATAAGCGTTTGTGGGCTCTGGTGGCAAAGCCCCTTGGGGCCTCGTGGCGTGGGTCGTAAGGGCATAACCAAGTCTTCTTTCTCCAAGAGCACCATTTAAACTATCAAATGATCGTTATAGTCAGTCTCATTTTCTTATGTTGATCTCTATATGGTGTTTAGAAACATAATTTAAATTATAAATTTATTATTAAAACTAATTTTATTATAATGATTTTTATATGTTGAATTTAAAATCATTTAAACTCTTAATTTGAATTACATTCTTGTCTATAAATTTATTTATTTTTACATAAGCACTTCATAGACAACAAAGTACTTATTATTATTATTATTTTTTTATTTTCTTGCTGAGAGAAAACATACTTGAGCAATGTTATATTTCATCTTGATTGATGAGCTGTGATCTACTTCAGTCAGTCACGAACTCGCAACCATATCAATTATCAAAGCCGTTTCAATGATGGGGAATTCCCAACAACTCATCCATTTGGTTGTTTTTATCAATTATAAAACTCGACGCTTTGTTTAAGCAATAAGTTGAAACTTTAAGTTTTAACTTAGTATAATGTAAAACTCTCATATGCTACAATTATTTATTATAGTGCTCTCATATAGAACAATATTTAAGTTTTAATTTCAAATTCTAACTTATTTTCTAAAAAGATTGTTCTTCTTCTTCTCATTGAACTTTTAAATTTTCGAGTACTTTCATAATGTTTACCAATTATTATACTCATCATGCTATATATTTGCCCACCATGCAGAAACTACAGCTGATTGCTCTTCTTCTAATCATTGAGGCCTTTTAAATATTTTTCTTCCATTGAGACTTAAAAGTACATTAGCATCAGCTAATCTATAGGATATAGACGCGTCACCATAAAATAACGTTATTAAATTTAGTATATGATTTGTAAAATAATAATAAAAAAATAAAACCAATCGTGAGCAACCTAACAAATCTTTAAAAAAATTTGAGAAAATCCTAACTAATCAGTTAGTATGGATTTTTTTTGGTTTGTTGATTTGAATTGGTGTGGTTTTGAACTTTTTGTTTTGAATTGAAAATTTTGAACCTATGTAGCTTAAAATGATCTAAAATTGACGTTTAGAAACATTGTTTGAAGAGAAAATATATAAAATATCATATTAAGGAACCGATATTTGGACAATGCAATTGATGTGAGAAAATCAGAATTTGAGTCATGGCCTTACTGTAACAAATTAGTTCAAACCTATGTGAATTTAAAAAGGACAAATTCTAAAAACCAGTTTTGAATAGGTTTAAACATTACATCAGGTTCAAAACCAGGCCAAATACACATCCAAACACCAGTTTAAACCAGGTTTACAATTTCAAACCTACCTGAATTTACAAACCAAATGCACTCTTAAACAGGTACAACGCCAGGCACTAGGAAGCCTCTAAACTTGGCAAGCCTAGTCCAAGCACAGAAAGAATGATAACGAGGAAAAAAACAAGAGTTCCTTATAATTAGCTCGAGAATATCATGCCATAGCATATCTAAGAGTAGTGTGCATAAATTGATTGGCACCAATAACTTTATGCATGCTTTTTGAACGGCATACTAATATTATTGTCGAGAGAAAGAAACGCCGATGATAGATATTTTTCAACTGCCAAATTTCAATCACACTTTTTTCTCCCTTTAATTTTTGATATCAAGTTCCTTTTTGTCATATTTAGTAATGTTATGATCTAAAATTTAAAATAAAGACCGTTACACTGCATAAAAACAAAACTAGGGATAAGACACACTGCCGATATCTAAGAACGGTGAGCACCCGGCACTTTGGTGTTATAAAGGTTTCTTGATCTTGATCTTGGTTGATCGAAAGTTTCCATTGTTTGAAAATGACATAAGTCTTTCCTATTTGAAAAATTACAAAGATTCTTGCCTATGTCCGGGCTTGAGTCTACTAGTTTCTTAAACTTATTTGCTTCAATATTTGTGTTTGTAACTCTATACGTTTTAGGGATAGCTCTATGTTTAATATGAACATTCTCTTTTTAAATACCATCAATTATTCTCTGTCACCTTATTTCTCTACTATTTCTAACTTAAATATTATATACGAGTTAGTCATAAGTGAATTCTGTTGGGCAATTAAAGAAAACAAAAATCAGTAGGTACAATGCCGGATGCCCTACCACGGTGCCAAAACACAAACATTGTACAACAACAGTTTGAAAAGCTTGAAGAAATACTAAAAAAATTTGCATTATTATAACTATCTATATATTCCTATAATCTATCCCACACAAAACATCACTGGTCAAACACACAGGACCAGAAAAATAAATCAACGTATCATAATTTATTTCTTTAATCAAAAACCAATCTCTACTATACATCATCATAATTTATACCCAAAAAAAACCTCAGCTTCTCAGACCAACCAAAGTCCTAAAACCGCCCCGAAAACCCTGCAAAACTGGCTCGCATGGTTAAACGACAAGGAAACAGAACCAGACGAATCGGAGCGATCGTCCTCGTCGTCGGTCTTGGGAGCCGCTTTGGGATGATCAAAGTTGGACGGGACGATCGTCTCCGGCGCGGTTTGCTCGTCGTCGTCGCCGGACTGGGAGGCGACGGGGCCAGGGGAGTCGTCGTCGTCGGGGTCCTGGAGAGACTTGGGGAGGCCCTGGCCGTGGGAGACGGTGATGGCAAAGCGCTGGCCGCTGAAGCACTGGTCGCCGTCGTAGTCGCCGGAGAAGAAGAAGGTCTTGCCTTCCTTGAGGAGAGGAACGGCGACGGTGATGGGGCGAGTGACAGTGTTGGAAGGGTCGTCGGTGGACCACTGGATTGTGTCGTTTTCGGAGGCGTCGTCGTAGTCGCAGAGTTTGTATGTCGTCGCGTTGTAGGTCTGGACCACGGAGTGGTTGGTGTTTGTGTTGAAAACTGCATTTTTTGTCACATGTAACAAGATAATTAAGAACGTACGATTTAAAGTATTTAAAAAAAGAAAATAAAAAAGATTAATAGGACGTTTTACAGTAAAATTTTAAGTTTAAGAAATATAATATATGAAAGTTTTATATTGTTTTAATTTTTTATTTTTTATTATAATTATTGAAGGCTTTATATTTTAAAACTGATGAGTTAAAACTAACTGTCAAACAAAGACTAACCATTTAAAGGAATTAGTAATAATCATAAATAAATAATTATGATTAACTAAATAGATTTGTTTTCTAATAATTAATTAAGAAACGATTTCAGCAAAAAAGAAAAAAAAAAGGTTCAGAGATGATGTCATGCTCAGTAGCAGCAATAACGAGCACGTCACACTAAGAAAATATGAGTCTTACTCAACTATTATTCCTTACAATGCTTAGTACGGTGCCGATGGTTCCTCCAACATTTTTGTTTACATTAGCGGGGAAATGCAACATACATGGACAGTGTCTACTAATAAAACAACATGCATGAACATTTTGATAGATGGAGAAGTTAGTTGGTTAAAATTTCATTAATTTAGCCGTTGAGACCATCAATGAATAAATGTCAGTGTATTCACTAGTTTTTGGTCGAATGTTATGCATAATATAAAATTGCTAAAAGCTGTTGGACTGTTAGAGAGTGTTTGGCAGTGGTGATAACTACTCAGTTCTCACCATAAATTTAGTTATAAACAGTGTAAAGCTTTCACGTGTTACAGTAATAATAAAAAAAGATACTACAGTATAAAACTCTCACATGCTATAATAAAAGTGGTTTCCATCGCTCTTCCAAACACCCTATTAGACTCTATACGAACCCGTTGACAACTGACCGTGCATGTATGCTCATCAGGCAGAAAAACATCCTGCTTTTTCATTTGCTGAAAATCAAGGCCAATTATTGAGTTTCTGCTGGCTTTGGTAAAAACAATCAAATCTTTTGAGTTTCGTCAGTGAAGATCAAAGAATATTAAACTCACACCTTATGGACAACAATAACTAGATATGTTTCTATTTTGGTACATCTCTCAAGACTGAACTGGAATAATTTAAGGACCTACAAACCGACTTCTTCATATTTTTTTTTGGGCAAAGGCCAGAGGAGGGTTTTCTGATTCTCAACCGACTTTTTGATGATTAAAATAAAATGGTACAAAGAAGTCACAGAATGTAGTCACCATGTACTAATAAAGTGGAGAAAATTTAAAAGCATATATATATATATATATATATATAAAGATAAAGTTGCATATGTTGTGTGACTTGTACACAAAATCGTCCAGAGCATTCGGTAGCATGTGAAGCACAGCTGGGCTTTAAGAAAAATTCCATCCCCCAGTTGGTAACCATGACAGATGTCATTTTCTTAGTGCCTCTAACTTAGATCTTTCACTTTATCTAACTAGCATAATCAATGGATTTGTGGGAGAGAATAACATGGCATGTTACTTTGAACCACCAAAGGCACATGAAAAAAATAAAAAGAAAAAGAGCGGCCGCTTCCACGTATTTCCAGAAAAAAAAAAAAAAAATTGAAAAATACGAAAGAAAATATCTCAAGGATTTTGCAAAGGAATTGGGCTTAAGATTCTTGTGGATTTTGCTTAAAAGTATTGCAAATTCTAGCTTGTCAAAACAGATGCAGTAAATGATATATAGAAACTAAACATTATAAATTCATAAGGAGAAAGATCCTGCAAATTAAAAGTACTACTTGTCCCCAAAAAAAATCTCTGGATATAAGCTTGAAATAACTCATCTTTCCTTCCATGGAAATTCAACCAAATTCAATAATCATTGACAAAAACAGAATCTAAACCATTTTGAAAATCCGCCTATTATGTATATCAATTAGAGACAGAGATCAGACAAACACTTTATATCAAAGAAGAGAACTTAGAAACAAATTGAATTAAGTATAATTGAGTGAGATCAGCTTACTGAGGAAATCTCCCAAACTGAAATTCTTCTTCCCGTCAGCCCATTTCTGGTAATTGACATCAGGCTTTTCTGTGTTGTCGTACCAACCAAATGAGTCCCCAACAGTGTAGTTCTTGTAAGCTTCTGCAGATCTTGAAAGGAAAACGACTACAAAAATGAAAAAGATCATGGCCCAAAATATTGGAACGCCAAAAATGCTTCTACTTCTGTCCCTAATTCTCGGTTCCATTTTTCTGCAATTCTGTGAAACCTTTGGAGTATGGCGATTTGATATATATGTGGTTCAGAGCTCAAGTACCAAATGGAGAAGATTGAACTGTAATGTTGTTCGATCGTTACTGTTTGTTTGATATGATTGTTTACCTTTTTATAACTTTTTATAACGTTTTTACTTTTTGTGGAATTACCAAAATGGTCTTTTAGTTTGTCGGTACAATAATTTTTTTTTTTGGCCAGGTTTTATTAGATTTAATGGGGCGTGTTAGAAGAGGATATAAAATAGCATAGAGGGTGATTTTTTCTATCAAGCAAAAAACACAAAAAAAAAAAAAAAAGAAAAAAAAAGCTGATTCAAAGACAAAGCAAGCTGGAGACCGGAGCGGAAGCAGACAAAAGTAGCCTTGTAGTATAGCATTCAATTTAATATTACATTTTTCTTGATTAGTCTTATCACGTATAATCAAGGGAATATCAGAATCATATTTGTAATCTAGATTTAATTTTGGCTATCTTGTTTTGCAAAGCTTTTGAAAAGAATAATTCTCTACTCTTTTTCTTTTCCCTTCAAGAAGAAGAAGAAGAAGGAATCTCAGGTTTGAGATTGCTTGCTTCTCCGGCCATCTCATTTGTTTGGGCTCCAAGTTCTTTTTATGTACCAGTCTTGTCTATTCAGTCTGGCAAAAGCATGATAACATTAATGATAAGCAGCAAGACGTATAACAGACAATTGATTGATTAAATGTATTTTTTTAAACTGAAATGAAGTTGATAATTAGTCACAAGCTTAGTATTGTTATGCTCTGTCGAAAAATAGCCGAACTCTTCTTATTTTAGAAAAATGTACTGACTATTAAGACGAGAAAAAAGCTACGATAAGACCCTCAAAAATATCCATGAGAAACAATCAAAGGGTTGGTCTTTTTTTTCTTGGGATTAGACGTGGCCCCATACAAAAAGTTGGACAGGTTACAGCGAAACAAAGAATTAAGGCTTTGTTTAAAAAATAAGTTAAAACTTTAATTTTTAATTTATTATAGTGTAAATTTTTTGTGTACTATAGTAGTTTGTTACGGTGTTAAATTTTTACTACTATAATATTAAAGTTTTAATTTCAAGTTCTAACTTACTTTTCAAATAAGTGTAAAATTCAAAGCCTCCTATTTTTTTCTTCTTTACTCGACGCAGCTTCTCGTCTTTCAATTCCACGACATATTATGAAATTGAACAACCTCACAAATTTGATTAATCTCTTAATTTCTATCATTATCATGAGAAAATTGTGACCCACCAATTCCATCCTTCTCTTATCTTTTCTTTCCTTGAGATTAGATTTCATTGCACGAGCCAACAATTTAAGAGTGTTGTACTAGAAGGGATTATTGAATACTTGTTTTCAAGTTGATTAAATTCATAGATAATGAAGCAATATAAATGAAACAAGATTATTAGCCCTAAATCATGGAGGGAGGGTGTGCTGCCATTGAGTCAAATAACAAAACAGTGCCAGGGGAGGAATGTCGAGACGCATGACAAGCTGATCTCTTTCCCCAACCTAGCTTTATGTATAGCTTTTTTTTTTTTTTTAATGAAAAAATAACTGAAGAAACGACATTCAAATTTTAAAAACTTCAGAGGCTGAAGATGCAAAAAAGCGTGGTTGTTCCCGTGATAGATCTAGGAGAGGATGCTGATGTGACAAAAAAAATGATGAATTCATTTTCTACAATGGCGAAGAAGAGCTTCTTTTCCACAGTGGCGTGAATCCCACACTCCCAATGACGGCGGGTACCCACCGCCCCCACAATGCGATTCCCCACGCTGTCCTTCCCCCCACTATGGCGAGATCTTCTCTCTCCCTTCGAGCAATCTCCCTAATCGTGGCCTCCATTCCATTGTGGCACGATTCCTTTTGCCATCCATTGGCACAAGCTCCGCTGCCCTTGTCGATTTTCATCCGCTTGGTCTTTTTTTTTTTTTTGGTTCTGTAACACCTTATGTAGGGGTTAGTAATTTTTAGTAAGTATAAATAAATTATACAGTATTATTTTAAAACTTTAAAACAACATTGTCCATAGGTCTTTGAAATAAAACAAAAAACAAGAATATGCTTTAAATAACATTTTACAGTTTTAATATAGCATCAAATATTAAAAATACAGTCATCATCATCATAATACAGTTCTCAATAACCAAACAAATTAACACAGTCATTGCTACAGATTATAAATCTCACACTTTTAAATGAAGTACAAATAAGATAAGATACTCCGACATAACACAAGCAATCTTGTCGGCTACTCCTCGTTAGACAGGTTACATTGAACTCCACCTGAGTGATGAAAATAATAGAGATGATCATCGATATGCCCAATAGGGAATACCATTACTCATCTTTAGGTTTTATTAATTACCATGTTAATATTTGCATGGTTAGTTAGTCCTCAACATTATTCATCTTATGAGATTTATTATGATCATATCTCATCAATGTTAGAAATATAGTAGATAAACAACAAACATGTGCAATATAAAGGAAATAACGGAAGGAATATTACTATAAAATTAGAAACAAAATATAACAACCAAGGTTCAACCTTCAAACGGAGATCGAATCTCAATTGGAACAAAAATGGTAGTCTAGGCACGTGTAGCTCATATTTTCCTTAAAACAGATTCATCCTCTCCGGTTGTGAATAAGGATTTGACAGACATCTGTTTCCTAAGATACAATAACAAACAACAATGATCTTTGCACGATCGAACACAGCCTCCAAAAAACTTGAAATAGTGTTTTCCTCTATCACCAAAAACCGTTTACGAGAGTACTACACAGAACTCGAAAAAAAAAGAGAGCAGTAAAACTTGAAAACAAGAGAAAAGTTTTGTGTCTTTTGTGCAATTCTTGTGTATGAAATGGAAGAAAATTGACCTTTTATATAGGCTGGTCAAAGGGGCATTACAATGTGGAATAAATTCAGGTTTTATAAGGTTTAATTTGGTCACATTAACCTGCCACATTAACCTGCCATTAACCTCTACTAACTGTAACTCTATGAGTAGGTTTAATGCTGAACCATTAAGCCTCTCAACAGCTAAATTTGGATTTATTATTAGAAGTAATAAAAAATTTTACAAAACGTAGCCTGTACAAGGCAAGCTCAATGAACCCGGCATTCATGTCGCCCTCATCGTGTGTGCACACATTGGGTTCCCTAACCCACCGAGGTCGTGATTTGCACCCCTCTACATGTGAGAGAGCCTCTAAGGTACAACATCTTACCCAAGCACAAAAGTGCTACCACTTAAAAATCATATCAAGCTTAAATGCTTAACCAATATGGGACTCTACATTTAGGCTTTTCTAAGAAAATCTAAATGTCAATGGGCGCATTTTGACCATCAATTTTGCATTTACCTGATTACTATTTTAAGCATATAAATATATGATTTTGATTTCCTCATGACGAAGAATGCAAATCTGTGAAGAACCGTCACTTTTACAAAGTGGGTCCCACTAAAAATTATGTCTGAAAATGGCTCCTTAAAATGGTTATTATTTATTTTTTTCCAACAATCCCCCAGATGAATGAACTTGATCGATGACAAGGGAAAACAAAGACACTATACGGTAATAGAGTTCGACGGTTAATACTTGCATAGGATACATTGGCGTTAACCATTGAACCTTCTCTTGTAAAAGTATGTTTACTTTACTGGCTAATCAGTAGACGTGATGTTCTTCAACTATTTTGCCGTTTGTGTAAACGATAAAACACCTCACATAAATATTTTTCTTACACAGTTTCAGTTCTCATGGTTATGTTTATTTTGACCATGAACATCTCCCTAGTTTTGCAAGAGTTTCTAAAGAATCGAGCCTTAGCAATTCTCCTTTGAAGCGGCCGCACTTCTCTCTCATATAGGTGATTTCTTACTTTAAGAGTAATCTGCATTACTCTGCTCGAATTCCTAACGTATTCAATGCATAAGAATCATTAAAAGCAATCTGCTTAACTTTTTCCTATGGGTATCATTGTTTTTATCAGAGGAATAGGTTGGGACAACCCCCACAGTGATCCTACTAAGGCAACCCCCAAAGTGATCCTACTAAGTCTATTCAGTTTAGTTATCCCATTGAACCTAGATCTTGGAATCTCCAGTGAAGAAGTTTGGGTTTCTATTGTTTCGACCTATTCTTTCATGGGCTTAAGTCCCATTCCTCTTGATGTTTTCTCAACTTGATCTCTACTCAGTCCTTTGGTTAACAATCTGCAATATTCTCTTTAGACCTTACATAATGTATTGTCATGACTCCAATTGAGATCAGTTGTCTAGCAATATTATGTCGATGACATATATGTCTTGACTTACTATTGTATATCACATTCTATACCCTGCCAATAGCAAATTGATTATCACAATATGTGCATGTTGTAGGTACAGGTTTAGGCTATTCAAGAATATCCTCCAAGAAATGTTTTAGCTATTCAGCCTCTTCAATGCTCTTATCTTGTAATGCTCAAGGAAAATTCATTATTAAATCCAGTACTTATTTGGGTTTAATTAATGAATTTATCCTTACAAATCGTATTTTTGTAAATTACGATAATGCATATATGAACAATATTAATAAGAAATTTGACTGTGAACTTTATGCAATATTGGATATTATTAAATACAATTTTTTGTGAGTTTAAATGCTCAAAAATTTGTGAATAATATCCTTAAAACAAATTTTATATCGCAATTAATCATAGTGTTGTGATATAAATTTATAAATGATTAAAGTATTAAATAAGGTAGAAAGCCAAGTTATAACCCAAAACAGTGTAAAAAAAGGGCGTGATGCAGTGTAAGTACACTGCTTAAGTAAAAACACAGATATATAAAATGCTGTGTTTGGGATTTGAAATTGAACCAAAGAGTAAGTTAGAATATTTTAGACCACTTAAGTATATATTTCTTCGGTTTTACCTTAACAGTATAAGAAAAATACTATACGGTATAAAATTACACTATGTAAAGGAAAAGGGACCCTCTAAGGGGACACATGAATGGTTGAGATTAGGCCACCACACATCTTGATGTGGCCCAATCCCTTAATGGCAAACTAACCCTAAGTCATGATTAAAAGCGTAAATTACCTAATTTGCCAAAAAAAATCTAAATTAGAATCTTTGATTTATACCTTAAGTGAGCCAAACTTTTCTTCATTTTCCGTCTCCACCCTACATGGCAGCCCCAAGGTTACCCTCTCCAAATTTTCTCAAAAACAAATTCTTCACATAACCTTTTCCAAGCAAGTTTGAAGTTAGGATCAAGCTTCAAGATCAAGGTTTTTCAAACTTTTAAGGTAAAATCCAAACTTTTCTCTAAGTTTTCTAGGGTTTCCCTTGGGATTTAAGGGGGATTAGATAAGGGTTTATATATATATATATATGAATCATGCTTAGGGGGTTGACAAAATCAAGTTTGTTGAGGGTGCTCAAGCTCACCAATCTTCTTGGGTAAAAGCCTAACCTTCCAATTTTAAGTTCATGGTTGCGATTTCTTTGTTTTGTTTTGTTTTCAAGTAAGCCATGTAATTATTTAAGTTAGCTTATAATATGTTTACATAATTTTAAGGTATGTGATGGTGATGAGTAGAAAAATTAGGGGTGGTATGCTTATAATTTAATTTGGTTTTGAAATTAAGTAAATTTGCAAGCTTTGTGTGATTTTTAAGGGAATGAAATGTTTTGAAATTAAGTAAATTTGCAAGATTTGTGTGATTTTTAAGGGAATGAAATTTGGCATATTTAAACATGATTATATGCTAAAGAAGTTTTAGATCCTGCTTTAAACAGTTGGGTGCATAATGTTTAAAAATGGATTTTTGTGAAAATTAGCAAAGGACTGAATTGAAAAGATTTACACAAACTCGACAGTTTTAAAAAAAGGCCGAAAACTGCACTGTGTAGTAGGAATTTCATAAAAGTTGAAACACAAAAGTTGTAGATCTTGAGAAAACTATGAAGAGTCGTTGACGGTTTGTCAAAATTTGCAACTGTTTATGAAATATGAATTTAAAAATTTTTATCATAAAATTGTAAAAAAAAGTAAAAGGGCAAAACATTTTTAAATAGAAGGAATTTGGCTAAGAAACTTTGGAAGGATTTAATCCTTATGAAGAATTGAGGTAATGGTATAAAAAGATCATTTTGGTCCTAGGGACAAAACTGTCGATATTTACAATATCCGGGGTAAAATAGTAAAGTTTTGCTAAATTTGGTTTTTATTGCAAAATAAGAGGATCAATACCTTGAATTTTGGTTCCGTTACTAATAAGCAACATTTTGTATTGAGTTAGCAAAACAAGGGCCTAAGAAGTTTAAAAAGGCTTGTCAAGGGTAAACACGTCATTTTTCATAAAACAACCTGAAAAGTTGAAAATAGTAAAAATGTCCTAAGCAAAGAATTTGTCCTCTTTGTTAGTAACAATAAGATATCGTAAACCAAGAAGAATGAAATCCATAATAATTGGGTTTCCAAACTAAGCAATAACCCGACTTAATAATTCACGTATACACTTTATCGACGTATAGATTAATAATAGTAAATTAGCTAATGACCATAAACTGTCCATAAGGGCACTTGGATGGTTGGTGGAGAACTGGAAGTTAAGTTAACGCTGTAGCATACTCAAGTAAATTCGAACCCCACCTACAGTATGGGATAGAAGGTTTTGAGAATAGTACATATACAAATGTTGTTATGTATATAATAAATTTAAAAAAGCGTATATGATGTGCACTTGTATTAGGTAAATAAATCATCATGCATAGTGTGGTAACCTAAATTAATGGACTAGTAATTGAATCATCAGACAAAGAGAAAAGTGTCATACCAGCTCCTGACTTAAGGGGGAGTTCTAAGTTATGTTTTGGTCTCGGTGTTATGATGACCCATGTGTGTATATGGTATGAACACTCTAGCCCTAGTTAAGATTGAAATATGAAGAGAAAAAAAAAAGAAATAAATGAATGTTCATAAACAAGCATAAATGGCACACGTATGCAAGTATGTTATACATGTAGGCTATGTTTAGACTTACTGAGAATTAGCTCATCTAGTATTTCATGCTGTAGATAATTCAACCAAAAGGACAGAAGAGATTCACTGATGAGTTGGCGACGGTACATGAGCCATGTGTAGACTAAGGCATGGATACCACCACAATAACATTTTCACTTTATATAGATATTAAGTAAATTTGGAACTTGTTGTAGAGTAAGTATTGAATATAAGTTATATTGTGGTACAAGTAAGACAAAACTTTTTTTAAGAAATATTAGGTTAAGTATACATATATATATATATATATATAAAGGAGGTTTTATATGCATGTGAGTAATATTATAAAAAAAATATATTCCTAGATTTCCATAGCTATGTAAGTAAGAAAAGTGTTGAGGTACAGCCTAAAAGATGATAGGTCATCACATATATAAGGCTACAAATTCAAATTTCATAATGGATTTGGTTATTACAGTCTGTTCTGAGGATTTCCATAAGACTATTGCGCCTCCAAAAGTGAATACATATCCATTTGTAGCTTTAGAATCCTATATATTAGATATCCAACTTGTGTCAGAATATCCTTCAAGAATAGCATGATCTCTTGTATAGTGTAGCCCATAATCACGAGTATATCGTAAATACCTAAGTACTCTAACAATCGCTCTCCAATGCTCATCTCTTGGATTACTTGTGAATAAACTCAGCTATTCATAACGTAGGCAATATTTGGTCTTGTACAACTCATTAAGTACATTACAATGCCTATCACTCTAGCATATTCTACTTTGGGATATACTTTCTCCTTTATTTTTAAACAAATGTTGACTAATATCAATTAGTGTTTTGGCCACGCCAGAGTCATTTTTACTAAATTTATCAAGTATCTTGTCCACATAGTGTGACTAGCTCAAAATGAGTCACCTTTTGATTTTGATTCCTAAAATTACATCAGTAGGTCTCATGTCTTTCACGTCAAACCTTGAGTTTAACATGTCTTTGTTAGATTTGATCATCCGATCATTGCTACCTACGATTAGCATGTCATCTACATATAGACAAAGAATAACATAACTATCGTCTGCTCTTTTGACATAAACACACTTGTCACACTTATTAATTTTGAAACCATTTGACATCATGACACTGTCAAATTTCTTATGCCATTGCTTTGGTGCTTGTTTAAATCTATATAAAGACTTCACCAATTTGCAGGCTTTCTTTTCTTGTCTTGGAGCAATAAAACCTCAGGTTGTTCTATATATTTTTTTTCTTCAAGATCTCCCTTAAGAAAAGCAGTCTTTACACTTATCTGATGTACTTCAAGATTTCGTAATGCAAAAATCACCAAAATTATTTTAATGGAGGTTATTCTTGCCATAAGACAATAAGTATCAAAGTAATCAAGACCTTCTTTTTGTCTATAACCTTTAATAATAAGTCTAGCCTTATACTTGTCAATTGTTCTAACCGCTTTCATTTTCTGTTTAAAAATCCACTTAGAACCTAGTGGTTTACTTCTTGGAAAAAGGTCCACTAATTCCCAAGTATGATTTTGCATAATGGAATCAATTTCACTCTTTATGGCTTCTTTCTATAAAGGACCCTCAAATGAGCTTATAGCTTCTTTGAAAGTTTGAGGTTTAGCCTCTAGCATGTAGGTCAAAAACTCTAGTCCACATGACTTTTCTGTCCTCGCCCTTTTGCTTCATCGAGGCTCTTTCTCTTCTTTTTCAGTTTTAACTTCTTGGTCTTGATCTTGACTATTTTCTTCAATAGTTTCAAACGTTTGTTTAGATGAACTTGGACCATCCCTTTTGGATTTATAAAGAAATACATGTTCAAAAAATAATGCATTCCTAGATTTCATTATCATGCTCTTGTGAATCTCAGGGTTTTTAGATTCATACACAAGGAACTGATATGCACTACTATTGTAGGCATAACCAATAAAGATGCAATCAACCGTTTTAGGACCTATTCTCATCTTTTTTGGTGTTGGTACCATTACCTTTGCAAGACACCCCCACACTCTCAATATGTGTAGGAAGACTTTCTATCTTTACACAATTCATAAGGGGTCTTGTGTAACACCCACCTATTTTTATGTAATGAATCATGTTAAGTTAGTAACGACGTTAAGAAAATTTTATAATTATTTATGTTATATATTATGATATATGATTTTTATGTGTCAACTTTTTATGTCAAGTTTTATGACAGGTGACGACCGCATGGAATCGTTGTGCTCAAGTGTTCATGATTATTTTAATGTATGTTTATTTATGATTCAATGATGAATTGAATGTTTTAATGTATGGCATTTAAGGACAGTTCAGCAGGCCGAAAAGTCTGCCCAAGATCAGCAGGCCGAAGGAAACCATCGGCAGCCCGAAGAGGAAAATCGGCAGGCCGAACACAGCTGACGAGCAGTCAGCAGAAATCTCTCCAAATTTATGGCTGAGATAATTACGTTAAATGGGTGATTTATTGTGATTAATTGGCATAATAATGGAATAATTTTGTCAGTTAAGGAAATTAAAAGGTTGACTTCGCATTGATTTGTATGATTTTAAATGGTTTCCTATTTTAAGAGGGCAAAACATGCTAAGTGATGAGTGATTGTTTGACTTCCCTCTTTTCTCTCCTTCCTCCACGCCATTTGCTATCAAACAGTCAGAAAAATTCTGACTTAATGAAGGGTAATGAAATTTCATTATGCTCGTTACGTTAAAAAATTTTAATGTTCTTTTTCCTCAGTTTTTCTCTCATCTTCTCACTCTTCTCTCTCTCAGTTCTGAGACGTTTTCTAATTTCTTTCTTTCTCTTCTCTCCTCCATGAATTCCATCCTCTTTCCTCTCAAAAAAAAATTCTCTGCAAGAATATTGAAAGAAAAAGTTATATTTTGTTGGTTGAATTCGAGGATTTTAAGAAGAAAATTTTAAGGTAAGGACTTGTTTCTTTGTGTTTTTGAAAAGCATTTCTTCTTTTCAATTTGTCTGCAATATCTTTCTCTAGGTATTGTATTTTATCCTGAGTTTTTTTTTTAATATGATGTTCATGTCTGTATTATGTGATGTTTCTCCAAGTTTCATGTCATTTTGGTGTTTTTATGAAAAATATGAATTTTCTATCCTCTACCCCTCACAGTAAAATATTGTTATTTAACTTTGATGCATGAAAAATGTAATGTTTATTCAAGGGGTATATGAATGATGTTTTTCATGAAAGTTGCCAAGAAGGTGCATGTATAAAGTATGATGAATGTATATTTATGTTATGAATTTTTATGAGATTACGTCAAGAAAACTGTTTTAACAATGTTATTTTTGGATTTTTGTTTTATAAAATGTTATATATGTTTAAATGATTTTATTAATGAGGAAATAATTTTATGATATTGAAATACATGATAATAAGATGTTTGTGTGAATTTTAAAAATTTAAAATATATGTATCTTAAAATTATTAGAAAATATTTTCAAAAGATTATTCATCTACATTATTATTAATGTTGGCTGATTTCATGTTTAGAAATGTATGGTTTGTTTTTACATGCTTAAGGTAATTTTTATGATTTAAGAAAAATCATCATAACATGTTTATGTGATGATAATTTTATGTTTTCACAATGATGGTTATGGATTATGGTTGTAATATGAGATGGATATATATATATATATATATATATATATATGAATGTTATATGAATGGATGTTTTATGATAAGTATTAATTTTATTGTATTTTTAAATGGATAAATGGCATGAACACTCATAGGAACGAGCACATCGAGACCGCGACGTCGTCACCAAAGTATATTAAGGTTAAGTAAGCTAGCTTTAAGGTAAGTACATTCTCACTTGCAACATGACACGTTTTACAAGGTTTGATGATATGTTCGCAATGATATTATGATAATTTTATGGTTGTTTTTCCTTAAAGGATTTCTTATGAAAGATTTTCATGATTTAAAGTTATGCATGTATGATGATGACATGTTTCAAAGCATGAAAATTGTATATATATGTATCACCTAATAAGTGTTGCACACCAATGTTATGAAATGATATGTTATGATGTCATGTTTGGTTTGGGATTAGCTACCCTTCTCCTCTCATGACGGCGCGCCAACAATGATGATTATGGTGCAACACTTGGGCCCTTAAGATAAAATGGAATAAGTTTTAATATGGTCAATGTAATGAAAGATATGTTTCTATGAAATTGTGCTTAAGGCACTTTTATGATATGATGACGATGATGATGATGATGTATATGAAATGTTTTTAAATTGTGAGAATTATATGTACTTACTAAGCATTAGCTTAATCAAGTTTTATGTCATGTTGCAGATAAGGGTAAGAAAATCTTGGAATAGGCGAAGGAAATGGGAAGGCGTGTGAGCACAAAGCACGATGAATTGTAACTGGAAGAACGCCAAGAAGAATGATTTTATGTTTTAAATCAAGTTTTATAATTTGAACATTATTTTTATGTTAAGTTTTAAGAATACTTGAACTATGGTTTTATATTTTATTTTATCATTTTAAAGAATTTTGATCTTCCGCATTTTTATGAAAAGTTAAATCTATTTTTAAAAATTAAGTTTTCTCAAAGATTTTTGGCTCGGTTGGCCTACCGAATATCCTTGGTCGGCCTGCCGATGTTTGAAAGTTCGCCTTGCCGATTACGTTTCTGGCTTGCCGAACGATGATAGGTTCTTAAGCCAGTTTTGCAAAGCGTCTGCCGGCTTGCCGGTTGAGGGATTCTGGCCTGCCGATCATGTTCGGCCTACCGAAGTCCCATGTTTGGCCTGCCGAACTGTGGGAGCATGTAACTATTAAGTGATGTGATGTTTTTATAAGTTATGATTTTACAACTTGGTGTAACGCCCCTATATGGGGGTTAACAGTTTTTAATGAGATAAAATAAAAATAAATAATAAAAGTAAAACCTTAAAAATAAAATTTGCCCGGGACTTAAATGAAAACTCTCAACTCAAAAATAAAAATATAAACGACAAATAAACCACAGTTTTAATGTAGCACCTTAAATTTAATAAAATAAACTGTTGTCATCATCATTTTAACCCTCAACACATTGTAATACAGTCACAGAAAGTAACAATTGATGCTTACATTATCATGAAGAACATTCTCAACAATTGAAGCAGTCCCAATGTAATATAGTTACATCACTTCCTCAACTATATTTCTCGTAGCCACCTCACACTTAGTGAGTCCTGAAAAGATACAAACATAAGGGAATGAGCGACACTATGTTCAGTAGAGAAAGCCATTACTCACCTTTAGGTTTTTATCATTACCACATTAAAATCTGCATGATTAGTAAGTTACATCATATTTCAGATTATGAGGTTTATTATGATCGCATCTTATGGATACCGTAGTTAATCATTACCAAGTGTCATAATTACACATTTATACAAATATTACCAATCATCATTGTTCCTAGGTATCCATGTTAAATTGAGTATCACTCAACTCATCGAAACCCAAATGGGCGCACTTGATCACCCTATAAACATTCCAAGGGTGTTCCGGTGAGGGGACATCAAGCCCCGAGTCCTCACCAAATCAATTCCTGTACAGTGTGTTCTAGGACTTTCAACCCAAGGAAGCGTCATCACCTTCCCCCTATTTTACCTTTTAGGGTATTCATGCCCAAGGACGCAACCGTCGCCCTTTTCATGTCTCACAATTTCTCTATATTAAATCATTATTAATAGAGTTAATTTTCCTAACCATGCTTCTCAATTTATAACATATGTCAATTCATTATGTTCCTCGCCGTACAATACAAGACGAGTCCATGTCATAATTTCATATGTGATACACATATAATATCAGTTCAACATAGATATATATTGCGGCAAAACAATCAATTTTAATTCTATAAAAACCTCACAAAAGATGAGTAATAGAATCCCTACCTTTCAAGCTTATCAACAGTCTCTTAATCCTGGAATCAATTAACGTTAGCTCCATACTCCCTTGATCTTGAACTCCAAGCAAAACAGATCCAGTTGTATCTCGCTGTATCTACGAAGCATCCTCTGTAGTGCTCCTCGAGCAACTATGAATGGCTAGGAATGCTTCCTGGAGATCATACATTCTTGAAAACGTCATTCTGGACTCCGATACTGCTGTTTGAATCGCCTCGATTCGCGTGCAGTCGATACCGGATGATTTTCATCGGAGTGGAATTTGCTCAAACGGAGGTCACCATTGCATCCAGAGCATCGAAACGAGTCAGGAGGCGGTCTCGGATCTTCGATCGGAGGTCCGGATCACAAAATTCCAATTTAGCCTTTGACTGGCCGTTGACCGGCGTTGACCACCGTTGACCGGCGTTGACCGACTTTGACCGTCGTTGACCGGCGTCAATCGGGGTCCGTTGGCAGCTGGGCTCGGGCCTACCCCCCCTAAATCGACCCTTCTGAGTCCAATGGCGGGGTCAATTTCACCCAATTCTGCCTCTAACATAGCGGGTCGTGAAGTACAACGTCGGTAGAAATGGATGAGCTCCGATCTTGATTCTCCGACGATGGAAACCTGAAATTGGCTGAGGGCTTTTGCTACCCATCCTCCTATGAGCATTTCCCCTCATCCAATTTGAAGAAACGTGGCTGGGAAGAGCCAAAACGAAGGCTCCCGCGGCGGTTGACGGCGGCGTTGGTCGTTCTCCGGCGAAACCGGCTCCTTCCGTGCAATTGATCGAGGGGTTTTACTCCCCTTGATCCTCTGAACTCATTGGGAGGGGTGGTGTCAGTCACCTCCTCCGGCAAGGCGGAGTTCCACCATGGGGGCGGCGGTGCACGGCGGCAATAGGCGGGCGGAGCAATCCGGCGCTTGTTGAGCTGCCACCAAGGGTGGGTTTTGTTCCTCTCATCACAGTGGTCGTGTAGGAACAAGAATCACGTCTATCGGACGTCAGACGGCGAAGATATCTCGTCGGAAAGAAATGGGTTTTGCCGCCACTTTGGGCGGCGCGTGTGGTCTCCTCCGGCGGCGTTTTGGGCGGCGCGGCACCTAGTTGGACTCAGCTCGTCGAGAGCTTTCCATTGGTGCGGGAGGTGTCGAAAACGGATGCCGAAATCTCAGACGATCTTTGAGGAGAGAGAGAGAGAATTTTTAGAGAGAGAGAGTTTCGAATTATGAGAGATTTTCTGATTTTTTTTATATATATACTAGGTAATTAATCTAATTACCTTAATACTCTTAGGAGAATAACGGGTGTCACAGCTCTACCCTCCTTAAAGAAATTTCGTCCTCGAAATTTCAATTCTAGTAATACTAGTAAAAATTATGATTCCAATTCTGAGTCTAAACCGTTAATGTTGTTTGTCCTCCAAATTTAAGTTATCGTATCTCCACTTATTTACTTGCATAATAAATCTTATTATAAATTCTAAATCCCTCAATGAGAGTATTTCTGACAAGTTTCAATTTGTAACACCGTATAATAGTCTAAGAATCTGATCAGGCATACATATTGACCATACCATGATTCCAGTCCTTCATTGTCCATGGACTGTGATTTATAATCACATTTAAGGAGATTGCCAGAGAAATTTTATATACTTCATCTTTAGCTTCCTTTTCCTTTTTGAGTAAGGAAAAGTTAAATATATTTGATTTCATACCTCAACTAATAAACTAAAACATAATCATAAAACATATATCACAAACACTTTTATTCAAAACCATACATTAAACTTATTCATAGAGATATTAAACGGAATCTCTGGTTGCAAACATACCCGACATATTTTTCATTAAACAGCTATCCTCATGACACAAACATTCAATCCAAATAATATACTCATATTTCATATGGAATATCCCCATAACTGACTCTGGTACTTCCACATAATATTAACAGAATATTACACATTACAAATATGATACGGATACGTTTCGAGAGTACAAGGCACTCCGTATACCAGCTATCCATATCATGCATGCTTAGAGGATACAAAAACATCGATAAACAAAAGATCGGACCTTAAGAAGGATGCGTTTCGAGAGCATCAAGTACTCCGTATCCAGCCATCCCGGCATTAGGCTCAATGAATCTAAAAGATCTAACAACGACGTACCACAAGAAACACAGAATACAAGGCAAACGGTTATTCGTAACACACGAAATACGGACACACATGCCTACATGCCAAAGATAAAACAAAAAGATTACAGATGGAGATTCAAATCAATTGGCCGCTCCCGGCTTTCCCTTTCCCATTCAAGCTTGGATGTTGCAGTGTCGGATTCTGGATGTATGATTTACATTTTATCTATCAATTCCTCAACTGTTGAAGCAGTAACAAAGATTTGTCTCTCCGATTCTGTAGTGATGTTTTCTTCCACAGCGTAATCTAGAAATTTCAAAAGACCGTCATAAAAACCCTTTACGTTCAGCAGTCCCAAAGGTTTGGAATAAAAGCCCAACAATTGCCCACAAGCAACTATAAATATTTCCTCAAGAGTACCTAGACCACCAGGTAATGCTATAAAAGCATCAGAATTATAGATTATGTCTTTAAAATTTTTAGGGATACTCCTGACTCCTTCTCCCTTACCTATGGCTTCCTTACAAAGGTTTCCTTCAACTGGAATATGAGGCCAAATTCTTACATCAGTAGCGTCGCTAGACCTAGCTGCTAGTGCCATATTTACCATCATTTTTATACTACCACCCCCATAGATTATGTTAATCTTCTTGTGTGCTAGGACTTGCCCTAAGTGATTTGCAGCTTCTAAATAAGCTTTATCTTTTCCAAGGCTGGAACCACAAAAGACACAGACATTCTTTATTTTCTTCGTGGACTGGGAGGTAGACATATTTGGTTTATAGAAGTGGTTGCTTAATGTCTGCTCCACTTAGACTTCGGGTTCTACATGGGATTTTAAAGATGAGAAATATACAAAAAGGGCTAAAGAGATAGACGAGTAGGTAATAAAAAGGTAATCCAAAGATTTAAACAAAATCTTGTGCGGATAAGAAAGTAAGATAAGGTGATTGATAGTTTACAGAAAATCTGATTCACTTTTTGAAAAAGATTAGACTCTAATTGTATAACTTTTGACAATTGAGAACAATTCGACAGAAGACCCTCTTGACACAACTGTAGACTTTTTGACAAATATACACCAAGTCTAGAAATTTAATATAAACGACAAATACTGTAGAACTTTTGAAATTTGAGACACAAATCTTGAAATATCTGGATAAGCTTTTCAAAATTCAAATATATTACTGTACCGTATGTGACGTGTCTGATAAGATAATATATTTTATTATATATATATTTAAGAAAATCATAAATTAAATAAGATATTAACACTCACTATATCAATCTAATAATCACAATTATTTCAAACACAAAAGCAAATATTCTGAGTAAAAGAAAAACACAAACTGTTGAACATCAGCTAAAACTGCTTCAAATAAGTAAAGACTAAATAACCTTTATAGAGCGATGACTTATTCCCCATCCAGTTTTCTTATGGCTTGGCAAACAGGATCTAGAAATACCATATTCCTGAGGCGTTGTCTTTCTGTATAAAATTTAGGCCAGAGTTTAAAAATAGCTCCTTGAACATATCCACTAGGGTGATCGTGGAGAGGAGGATGGATGCTATCCAAGTTCTCCTTTGAAAGTCCATCCCTACAAAACCTTATTTTATCCTCTCTATTCGTAGACATATAACCAGGTGAAGTACATTTACCGTTACAATTTTGTCTTCCACATTTGTTACAAGTGACCACGATGGCACGAGCTCTTCTTTTCATTGCACTACGACTGGTACCCGTTCCTGGTAAACCGACATCTTGACTAAAGTCACTCGGACGGATTTTCCCCTCTATCAACATTCTCACATCACAAGGGATGCCAAAATGCATAAGAATCCACAACCGAGTAATTCTAGCCTTGTATTTCTTTCTGAGAATCTTTTGGGAGAGTGATGGGAAATACTTTCTCAGGTGTTGGTACTTTGGGTCCATGATGAGATGAAAGAAGAGTAAATAGAAAGGAAAAATTAAGATAGTAAATTGCAGAATCCTAGAATTCCTTCTTCTTTAAGAGGAAAAAGAAGAATTTTTAATGAAAAAGAAGAGGATTTGCGATTTAGAGAGAAAATAACAAATTAAGAGAGAAAAAGTGAACTCGGAGAAATAAGCTCCTATGCACAGTAAACGTATATGTAAACAATAATTAAACCACTGTATATGACACGTATAGAGACCACGTGGGAGAGACAGTGTGAATCAAACTGATTTAAGATTTAAACTAGGCCCAAATGTTCTTAGTTGAAAATGGTCAGGTTGTTTTGGGCCTTAACACATTTAGAACGAGTTAAATAACAAACATAAAATTGAAAACCAATTCGTATGAATCTTAAACCCAATTCAAAGCCCACTATAGATAAAGTTGACTATAAACAACAAATCTAATTTAACGACAACAAGGATCTTCCTGAATGATATTTAAAATCATTTCATAACAACACAATCTTCCAGCAACTCAAATAATTTTGTTTTAATCAAAACCTTATTGAACAATACATACACCCATATGTTATTGATAATACTCAACATCTATCAATGGATTCATCATCATTACTACCAAGGGTTTAGAATGCGACTAACCTTGAAATCAATACGATTTACGTCTTTCAACGTAGACCATATCAACAAACAAAGACACTAGATGTTACTACTTAGGAACATCTACAATCTCCACAATTCTACTTATACAATATATAATTTCCTCATATAACAAAACCTTAGGTAACCAAAAGATTCACTGATACACTTAAATACAATGTACGTAACAAAATATTCCAATTTTGAGATTCATGCATTCTAGACTTTACACAGTCTCAACAGACCAAAAGTCTAACATTTATCTCTCTCAAGATTCAATACCATGATTCCCAACTTATATCATATTCCTCAAATATATAGAACTTTTAAGAAAAGACATTGACACTTATGTGCTCCATCGAATCCACACATAATCATTACTTAGGTTTGAATCAATTACGAAAAATTTGGCATATCTATGCCAAACTTTAAAATCAATAAATCAAGCCTTATATTTCTTATTATTTTTCACGAGACAAAAGGCTCTTAAATCCTCGTATCTATACGAATTTCTCATCGTTTATACGAATTAGATATGCTTATAGATCCTAATATTATACGAATCTCTCATAAGCATTCTACTTATAAACTCATTCCATATAATTATCATTCCCTTATAACTATTAATACTTTCCTTCTATAAAATTATTGTACTCATATAACTATTGATATTTTCATTCTATGGCCTTTCCATGTTACATCCTTTTAGACTGTATAAATCAATGTGAAGGTTCATTTTGATGATGACAATGAAAATTCAGCTTCAAAACCATCTCAAAAATATATTTTTTTTTAAAGTGGTGCTACACTCCCTAGGTTAACCGAACCTAGGCTCTGATACCAAAAATTCTGTAACGCCCCTATATGGGGGTTAACAGTTTTTAATGAGATAAAATAAAAATAAATAATAAAAGTAAAACCTTAAAAATAAAATTTGCCCGGGACTTAAATGAAAACTCTCAACTCAAAAATAAAAATATAAACGACAAATAAACCACAGTTTTAATGTAGCACCTTAAATTTAATAAAATAAACTGTTGTCATCATCATTTTAACCCTCAACACATTGTAATACAGTCACAGAAAGTAACAATTGATGCTTACATTATCATGAAGAACATTCTCAACAATTGAAGCAGTCCCAATGTAATATAGTTACATCACTTCCTCAACTATATTTCTCGTAGCCACCTCACACTTAGTGAGTCCTGAAAAGATATAAACATAAGGGAATGAGCGACACTATGCTCAGTAGAGAAAGCCATTACTCACCTTTAGGTTTTTATCATTACCACATTAAAATCTGCATGATTAGTAAGTTACATCATATTTCAGATTATGAGGTTTATTATGATCGCATCTTATGGATACCGTAGTTAATCATTACCAAGTGTCATAATTACACATTTATACAAATATTACCAATCATCATTGTTCCTAGGTATCCATGTTAAATTGAGTATCACTCAACTCATCGAAACCCAAATGGGCGCACTTGATCACCCTATAAACATTCCAAGGGTGTTCCGGTGAGGGGACATCAAGCCCCGAGTCCTCACCAAATCAATTCCTGTACAGTGTGTTCTAGGACTTTCAACCCAAGGAAGCGTCATCACCTTCCCCCTATTTTACCTTTTAGGGTATTCACGCCCAAGGACGCAACCGTCGCCCTTTTCATGTCTCACAATTTCTCTATATTAAATCATTATTAATAGAGTTAATTTTCCTAACCATGCTTCTCAATTTATAACATATGTCAATTCATTATGTTCCTCGCCGTACAATACAAGACGAGTCCATGTCATAGTTTCATATGTGATACACATATAATATCAGTTCAACATAGATATATATATATTGCGGCAAAACAATCAATTTTAATTCTATAAAAACCTCACAAAAGATGAGTAATAGAATCCCTACCTTTCAAGCTTATCAACAGTCTCTTAATCCTGGAATCAATTAACGTTAGCTCCATACTCCCTTGATCTTGAACTCCAAGCAAAACAGATCCAGTTGTATCTCGCTGTATCTACGAAGCATCCTCTATAGTGCTCCTCGAGCGACTATGAATGGCTAGGAATGCTTCCTGGAGATCATACATTCTTGAAAACGTCATTCTGGACTCCGATACTGCTGTTTGAATCGCCTCGATTCGCGTGCAGTCGGCACCGGATGATTTTCATCGGAGTGGAATTTGCTCAAACGGAGGTCACCATTGCATCCAGAGCATCGAAACGAGTCAGGAGGCGGTCTCGGATCTTCGATCGGAGGTCCGAATCACAAAATTCCAATTTAGCCTTTGACTGGCTGTTGACCGGCGTTGACCATCGTTGACCGACGTTGACCGACTTTGACCGTCGTTGACCGGCGTCAATCGGGGTCCGTTGGCAGCTGGGCTCGGGCCTACCCCCCCTAAATCGACCCTTCTGAGTCCAATGGCGGGGTCAATTTCACCCAATTCTGCCTCTAACATAGCGGGTCGTGAAGTACAACGTCGGTAGAAATGGATGAGCTCCGATCTTGATTCTCCGACGATGGAAACCTGAAATTGGCTGAGGGCTTTTGCTACCCATCCTCCTATGAGCATTTCCCCTCATCCAATTTGAAGAAACGTGGCTGGGAAGAGCCAAAACGAAGGCTCCCGCGGCGGTTGACGGTGGCGTTGGCCGTTCTCTGGTGAAACCGGCTCCTTCCGTGCAATTGATCGAGGGGTTTTACTCCCCTTGATCCTCTGAACTCATTGGGAGGGGTGGTGTCAGTCACCTCCTCCGGCAAGGCGGAGTTCCACCATGGGGGCGGCGGTGCACGGCGGCAATAGGCGGGCGGAGCAATCCGGCGGTTGTTGAGCTGCCACCAAGGGTGGGTTTTGTTCCTCTCATCACAGTGGTCGTGTAGGAACAAGAATCACGTCGATCGGACGTCAGACGGCGAAGATATCTCGTCGGAAAGAAATGGGTTTTGCCGCCACTTTGGGCGGCGCGTGTGGTCTCCTCCGGCGGCGTTTTGGGCGGCGCGGCACCTAGTTGGACTCAGCTCGTCGAGAGCTTTCCATTGGTGCGGGAGGTGTCGAAAACGGATGCCGAAATCTCAGACGATCTTTGAGGAGAGAGAGAGAGAATTTTTAGAGAGAGAGAGTTTCGAATTATGAGAGATTTTCTGATTTTTTTTATATATATACTAGGTAATTAATCTAATTACCTTAATACCCTTAGGAGAATAACGGGTGTCACACTTGGTATATCTATTTTATTAAAATAAGTTTATGATTAATTTAAAGTGTAATAGAATAAATTATGATATGGAATGAGTTAAGCAATGTTATTTAACTATGTTAAGTTATTAAAAAAAATGCACGAATGGATCCTGGTTAAGTGTGTTAAATTACGTTTACAATTAAAAGTATCGTATAATTTTTGTAATTATGTTTATGTTTAAAGTTTAAACAAGTATGAATGTATGAATGTAATGACATTTGCGACGTCCGTAAAGGGGGCGTGACATCTTGTCTTTTTTCTTTCGGGGTACCTTATTTAAAAGGTAATTAGCCGACAAAATGGCTTCCCCCCACATGTTCTGTGGCAATCTAGAACTTATCAACATCACATTCATCGTATCCTTTAAAGCACGATTTTTGCATTCAGTCACACCATTTAACTGAGTTAAATAGGGCAGTGTAACCTCATGATAATACCATGTTGTGCATAATATTCACTAAATGGTTCTACATATTCACCACCACGATCATTTCTTACCATCTTAATTTTCTTATCAAGTTGATTTTCAATTTTTTGCTTATAGAGAGCAAACTTCTCTATAACTTCATCTTTGCTCTTAAGTAAATGTACATAGTAATATTTTCTACTATCATCTATGAAAGTAACAAAATATTTGTTCCCACCTTTATTTTGAACAAATTTTAAGTCACAAACATTGCTATGGATCAAGTCAAGTGTCTCAGTATTCCTCTCAATCATTTTGAAAGAAGATCTCGTTAGTTTTGCCTCTACACATATTTCACACTTATGTTTGGGATCAATATTAAACGTGGGTATTGGATCCAAGATAATTAGTCTACGCAAAGTACATAATTAACATGACCTAGTCTATCATGCCATAAATTAGATGACTCAAGCATATAAACAGAAGACTTTTTGTTTTTATTAATAGAATTGGGCTTAACAGCTATTACATTCATTTTCCACATCCCATCTTTAACATAACCTTTTCCCACATACATCTTATGTTTGGATAAAACTATTTTATCAGCCTCAAAAACCATCTTGAAGCCATGTGAACTCAAAAGAGTTTTAGAAATGAGATTCTTTCAGATATCAAGCACATAAGCATATTTTACGGCTTGACTTATTTGCCTGATGTCATTTTCAGAAATATCATCCCTTGGCCCTTGATCTTAGATGTAGCAGAGTTGCCTATATACAGCTTCTCCTTAGAATCTGACAGTGCAAATTTAGTAAAGGCAACTCTTTCACAGTAAATGTGGCATGTGGCCCTAGTGTTTAGCTACCACTCCTTCGGGTTAGAGTCCACCATGTTGACTTCAGAGAACACAGCAGAAAGACTGATGTCTGACACTTTTTTTGTGATAGTGTCCACCACATTGACCTCTTTCTTCTTGTTCCTCTTTGGCATCCTATAGTCTGTGGATTTATGACCAACCTTGTCATAGTTGAAACACTTCCCTTAGGATTTTTGCTTCTTTGAAATTCCTCCCTTAGGTCCCAGCTTAAACCCCGACTTGTTTTTCTTATTCTTGGAGCTTTTATCATGCTCCACCACATTTGCCTTGGCAATAGACTTATTAGAGAACTTTTTCTCAAAGCCTCTATTGCCTTCCTCAATGTGAAGCTAAACAACAAGGTCTTCAATGCTCATCTACTTACGCTTGTACTTAAAATAGTTCTTGAAGTTATTCCATGCAAGGTAGCATTTCTATAATTGCAGCTACCTAGAAAGACTCACTAATTACTATTCCTTCTACATGAATTTCATGAATGAGTAATTAGAGTTCTTGAACTTGACTAATTACAGTCTTAGAATCCACTATTCTATAGTTCATGAACCATCCAACTATGAAATTTTTAGCATTAGCATCTTCTGCTTTATACTTATGGTCCAAAGACTCCCACACTTCCTTGGCCTTTTTTTTTTTGGATTATACACATTATAAAGTGCATTAGTCAAGCCGTTTAGAATTTACTTCTTGCACAAGAAGTCAAAATGCTTTCATGCTTCTATAGCAAACAAAATCTAAGCATTTGTTTCATCCTTTTTAATAGTAGGAGGATCCTCTTTTAAGAATCTCGCAAGATTTAGTGTTGTTAAATAAAACAACATCTTTTGTTGCCAAGTTTTGAAATTCAGTCCACTGAATTTCTCAGGTTTCTTGTTGTGGTTCACAGGAACCGAAATCAACATAGGTTGCATTAAGGTCGGGGCATGAACTCGAGGAGACGACACCGGTGTCTTAGAAGCGTTCCTAGTTGGAACATTCTAAGTTAGAACAACGTTCATGTTATCACCTATTTCTGAAAATAAAACTATGAATTAGCTTTTTTTCAATAAAAAAAAGTTCCAAAAAAAATACTAAATAATGTGAAGAAACTGTAATTTTTTAAAAACTTTGTTAGTTTAACATAAACATTTATATATATATATATTTTAAAGAAATAGTAAACTTTATACATATAATAAATGTTTTGATTAAAAACAAAACATAACAAACTTTTATAATGAAAACGTTTTTAAATAACAGTGAACAAACTGTTTATAACAAATGTTTTTATAGAAAACTAAAACTATGAACAAACTGTAAACATTTTTATAATAAATGTTTGGATAGGAAAACAAAACTGTTATAAACTTATAACATTTTTATGATAAAAGATAATATTGTAAACTATATAAATAAACAAGCTATAATTTGTTTGTCGAGTCCAAGCACCTCTTCGTCTTCAAATAAAAAGCTGGAATCTGTTTTAAGATTGTTAGAAATAGAGGAGATAAACAACGAACTTGTGCAATATAAAGGAAATAATAGAAAGAATATTACTATGAAATCATAAACAAAATATAACAACCAAGGTTCAACCTTCAAATGGAGATCGAATCTCAATTGGAACAAAAATGGTAGTCGTGGCACATGTAGCTTACACTATCCTTAAAGCAGATTTATCCTCTCTGGTTATGCATGAGGATTCGACGGACATCTGTCTCCTATGATACAATGACAAATAGCGATGAACTTTGCACGATCAAGCACCGCCTCCGACGAACTTGAAACAACGTCTTTCTTTATCACCAAAGATCATCTACGATGGCACTAGAACTCAAAAAAGAGAGAGCAACAAAACTCAAAACAAGAGAAAATTTTTGTGCCTTTTGTGCAATTTATGTGTATGAAATTGAAGAAAATTGACCCTTTATATAGGCTGGTCAAAAGGGTGTTACAACATGGCATAAATTTGGGTTTCATGAGGTTTAATTTGGTGCCATTAACCTGCCACATTAACCTGCCATTAACCTCTACTAACTATAGCTTTATGAGCAGGTTTAATGCTGAACCATTAAGCCTCTCAACAGCTAAATTTGGATCTATTGTTGGAAGCAATAAAAAATTTTACAAAACATAGCCCGTGCAAGGCAAGCTCAACGAACTCGACATTCACATCACACACATCGTGCATGCACACATTGGGCCTATAACCCACCAATGTCGTGATTTGCACCCCTTATGCGTGAGAGAGCCTCTTAGGTACAAAATCTTACCCAAGCACAAAAGTGCAACCACTTAAAAACCATATCAAGCTTAAATACCTAACAAATGTAGCACTCCATATTTAGGCTTCTCCAACAAAATCCAAATGTCAATGGGCAAACTTTAAGCATCAATTTTCATTCACCTGATTACCATTTTAAGTATATAGATATAAGATTTTGATCTCCTTGCGATGAAGAATGCAAATCTGCCAAGACCCGTCACTTTTACAAAATGGGTCCTATTAAAAATTATGCCTCAAAATTGCTTCTTAAAATGGTTATTATTCATTTTTTCCAACAATGAATACCTTACATTAATTATCACCAAGTTTCATACATATGCATATATACAAATATCATGATTAATCAATGGTCCTAGGTATCCATAATGCAATGGAGTATCACGTCACTCAACTCAACGAAACCCAGATAGGTGCGCTTGACCACTCTATTAATCATTCTAAGAGTATCAAGTAAGGGGACATCAAGCCCTAATTCTTCATCAAGTCGATTCTGTACAGTGCGTTCTAGGACTTTCAACCTAAGGGAACACCGTCACCTCCCCTCTATTTTACTTTTTAGGGTATTTATGCCCAATAATGTAACTGCTGCCTTGTTCACGCCTTACAATTCCTCTATTATCTTTCGTTATTATAGAGTTCGTGTTTTCTAACCATGCTTCTCAATTATATAAATACATATCAAACCAATTTATTCTTGTTGTACAATATAAGACGAGTTCCACATTATTGTGTCATGAGTAATATCCATATACGTGCAAAATATCATATACATATCTTGTAATGTAAAGATCCAATTTTAATCAATCAAAACCTTACAAAAGATGAGTAATAGAATCCCTACCTCTTTCTAAATAATCCATTGATAACTTCTAGCTTACGAAATTAGGTTTACCACGTAAGCTTCAAGTACATCATTATCTTAGACGTATAAAAATAACTATACTGAACTTAAATCCTAATCTATAATTGTGTCAATTTATTTTACTAGTGTGTCATTGAAATATTGTAATATCACAAAACTTTAATTTTGAATTAAAACTGAAAAACAGAAAATGAGCTCATTATTGAACTTAAATTAAATCTATCTAAATGAAATTATAGTTTTCTTCAAATCATATATTAAGAGATCTTACTGTCAATAATATAAAGGTAGGAAGACAAATATAATAGAATAAATACACGTGTGTGTATTTCAAAACTCTTCCATCAATATATATATATATATATATATATAAATTTTTGTCATTAAGTTCAAAACTTTTAGATTTTAACGTTTTATTAAAAAAAAATTAAAGTCAAGCCTTTATTCAACCTTATTAAGACTTGAAGATTGATATTTAAGTCATTAATGGAAAACAAAAAGCCTTTTTTAAAACATTAATATACTCAAATAATTTCAAAATAAGCTTTAATATTAAATACCTAAAATCTAGCTGAACACATGTAGCCATCATATATATATATGAGATTTGACAATGAAATTTAAAGTATAAATATAATAAAAAAATTGTAAAACTAAAAGTTTCAATGAGAAAATTTGGCCTAAGATCAAATCATTCTAAATTGTTTCTAGACAAAGATTTTGCCAAAGTTTCACCAAATTTTCTTGAATCTATGATAGGAATTGGCTTTTGGTGCTGTATATTTGAGTTTCTAAAGAAGGAGAACTAAGTAAGTCTCTTTGCTGTAGGAATGAAATAAATAAGAAAGGGGAAGTAGAAGATATAAGAGATAAAGTTTACGTGTGTGTGTGAGAGGGAAAAGCAATCAATAAAAAGAAGAAAAGGAAAGAAGGGGATAAAGGGGAGGTTGGAAGCAGATATGTTGATGTCTCCTTCAAAGACTTTTGCCACATAATGCCAATATGGCATTTTCGGATATAAATTGAATAGCAAAGGCTTTTAGTAATTTTTAAATGCCACAAAAATTCAAATTGACACATTTTATACATTAAATTTTACACAATTATACCCGTTAAAATAACAGGTATTACATCTCTCCCCTCCTTTAAGAAATTTCCTCCTTGAAATTTTCATAAACCTGAATATGACATTAAAATAAATATGGATATTTCTCTCTTATTTTAGGCTCAAGTTCCCAAGTGACTTCTTTAACATTGTGATTTTTTCACATCACTTTCACTAGAGGGATTTCACAACAACGTAAGATTTTCATTTCATGGTCTACTATCTGAATTGGAACTTTCTCATAAGTCGTATCTCCTTGGATGGGAACATCTGTCCACATGATAACATGTGACAGGTTTGGCTCATATTTCCTTAACATCGACATGTGGAATACATTATGTACACGGGACAATTGAGGTAGTAAGTCTAGACGGTAAGTAAGCGACCCAATCCATTCTACAATCTCAAATAGTCCCATATACCTTGGTACTAGCTTTCCTCTAATACCAAACTGAGATACACCATGCTTCGGTTTCACTTTCAAAAAGACATAATCTATGACCATGAACTCTAATGGTCACCTTTTTTATCCATATAACTCTTCTGCCAACTTTGAGCTATCTTAAGGCTTTCATGTATAATCTAGATCTTTCCATTGTTTCCCTGATAAACTAAGGTCTTATTTCAAGGCGCTTTTCTTTTTTAGTCCAACATAGTGGAGATCTATAAGGCCTACCATAAAAAGCCTCATATATATGGAGCCATTCTAAAACTTGCCTGATACTATTGTTGTATGTGAACTCAACATATGGTAACTGTGCGGCCCAATTAGTTCTAAAGTCCTACATATAAGCTCGAAGCATATCCTTAATAATCTAGGTGACACGTTCAGATTGTCCATCTGTTTGAGGATGAAAAGAAGTACTAAAACTCAGTTGAGTTCCCAAAGCTTTCTGTAATCCTCTCCAGAACTTTGATATGGAACGAGTATCCCTATCATAGACTATTGACATTGGTACACCATGCAATATCACTATCTTTTCTACATATAACTGTCATAACTTGGAAACATTGTAGCTTGTTTTGATTGGAATGAAGTGGGTTGTTTTTGTCAAATGATTCATAATTACCCAAACAGCATCATGTCTAGTTTAAGTCCTAGGAAATCTAGTAAAGAAATCCATTGTCATATGGTCCCACTTTCATTCTAGAATATGTAGGCTCTTCAGTTCATCTCCAAACTTTTGATGTTCCACTTTGATTTGTTGATATGTCATGCACTTAGAGACAAAAGATGCTACATCATGTTTCATTCCTCGCCACCAATATTGTTGCTTCAAATCCATATACATCTTAGAGCTTCTAGAATAAATAGCAAACTTAGAGCAGTGTGCTTCATCCAACACTGCATGCCCAAGATAGGGATCCTTTGGAACAACCAATCTTCCTTTATGAAGTCAGAATTCTTCTGGTTCAATCTGCCATCCATGCAGTTGCTCACTATTTTGTATTTGTTCTCATATTATACGTAATCCTTCGTCATGACATTGTTCTTGTTTTACTTGTTGGATCAACATAAGGGTAGCTATCACATTGAATATGAAGGCTCTTTCATCATCTTCATAATACTGCAAGTCAAAATCGATGATGATGATTATTCGGTCCAATCCTCTAATGCTAAATTGGCCATTGTCTCATTATTCTTACGACTCAAAGTATCTACTACCGCATTTTCTTCACTAGGGTGATATTGGATACTAAAGTCTAATCCACCATGTATTTGGTTGATCTCTATTGTCTTAGATTGAGATCTTTTTGAGTAAATAAATACTTCAAACTTGGTGATAGGTATAGACCTCAAACCTTGCGCCATATAGAGAACATCTCTAAATCTTAAGCGGAAGACCACAACTGCCAACTCAAGATCATGAGTAGGATAATTCCTCTCATAGGGTTTCAGTTGGCATGAATCATAGGCAACTACTCGACCACGTTGCATCCACACACAACCCAATCCATTTCCTAAGGCATCAATGTACACAATGTAAGGCTCCTCGTTATTGGGAATGACAAATACAGGTGTACTAGTGAGTCTCTGCTTCAGTTCCACAAATGCTTCCTCACATTTATCGTCCCACAAGAACTTAACATTCTTCTTGGTGAGTCTTGTCAATGGAAAATCAATCTTTGAAAAGTTCTTTGTAAAGCGCCAATAGTATTTAGCTAATTCGAGGAAACTTAGGATCTCTGACACGTTCTTCGGTCATTCCTAATTCAACACTACTTCAATTTTGGAAGGGTCTATAGAGATGCCTTCTTCAAAGATAACGTGTCCTAGGAACTTGACTTTTGACATCCAAAAGTCACACTTTTCCTTTTTCACATATAGGCCATGTTCCCTTAATGTTTGTAGGGCAATCCTCAGATGTTTAGCATGCTCCTCCTTAGTATTGGAATAGATCAAGATATCATCAATGAAAACTATGATAAATTGATTAAGTATGGTCAAAAAACATAGTTCATTAAGTCCATGAAAGCTGTTGGAGCGTTGGTCAATCCAAAAAGCATGATAAGAAATTCACAATGGCTGTAGCGAGTTCGGAATGTTGCCTTTGGTTTGTCTTCTTCTTTTATCCTTAGTTGGTGATATCCAGACCGTAAGTCAATCTTCGAAAAGTATTGAGATCCTCCCAACTGATCAAATGACTTGCCGATTCGGGGTAAAAGATACTTATTCTTGATGGTTAATTGATTGAGCTGGCGATAATTGACACAGAGTCTCAAAGATCCATCATGTTTCTTCACAAAGAGCATTTGAGCTTCCAAGGTGACATGCTTGGTCGAATGAATCCTTTCTCCAGTAATACATCCAGATGCTTTCTTAGTTCCACCTTCTTAGCAGGTGCCATCATGCATGGTGTGATGAAACAGGTACTGCTCCCGGAATTAAGTCGAGGACAAACTCGATCTCTTTGTTAGGTGAAAGTTTGAGCAATTCATCTAGAAAAAATTTGAGAATTTATCCAACACAAGAGTATGTGCAGATGAGTCACTCTTCTTTAATTCTCTTTTCAAAGCAAAGATAATTCCAAGACTGATAAAATTTCTTCGTCCTCCAATACAAGCTCTTAGCATAGGGGTTGGCGTCACTATTCCCATCTTAGCTTGGAAATCAATGACTTGGCCATTCTTTGTAAATAAGGAGACACATTTTCAGTGACAATCTATGATAGCCTGGTATCTAGCTAACCAATCCATTCCTAGGATTACGTTAAACTCCATCATGGTTATTACATACGACTCAACTAAAGTCTATGTTCTCCTATCACCACAAACACTGACTTAAAGATCATAGAAACTTCTGCTATCTGACCCATCAGTGTCCTAAGAGTTAACATGGATTACATGTTTCAATTTCTAGTTGTAACATGGAAACAAATAATATAGATACGAACAAATGAGTAGCATTGATATCAAATAATACATAAGCCCATGAGTGAGATATGTGAATCATATCATTTACTATAGAATTGTGACTTGTCTTCCTTATCCAATCGTGGCTGTAGCAGCATAAGCCTGAGCTGTTGCCTTTCCCTTGTCATTATTTACTTTTCTCTGATTTCTTTGACTACTGCTTGCATTGTTATTCATTCTAGGAAAGTATGGTCTCTAATTAACAGTAGCCAGAGGAGTCAGTTGAAAGTTTTGATTTTGATGGAAACCCAAACCTTGTGGTCGCTATTGAAAATTATACTAAGGCTGGAACCCTCGAGGTTGGGTCACAGAAGTGTGAAATAGTGGTGAGCTTTGTTTTGATGCCCCTCGGTTCTGATTTCCTCCCCCACATAGTGGAGCCGAAATGACTACCTTATGGCCTTAGAGCAAAGGGTGACTGTGTAAGGCAATTAGGGTGATTTTTTCTCAAGAGTCCTATTTGTCCGCAATTATGACAAGCGTATGGCTAGAAGCGTCTACTACTTGAGGATCTACCCCAAACACTTACACTGCTATTCTATGATACTTGCCCTTGTGACATTTCTTTCTTGTTCATTTTCCTCTGGCGTCCACCAAATCTCTTGTATTCCCCATAAAAATTATTCAATTATGTTTCTGCACGCTAAGCAACAACTATCAGTTCAAGAAACTCAGTCGATGGAATAACAGCTATCATTTGTCTGATTTTCAGCCTTAGATTATTTCTGAACTTTTCACATCTCGCAATAGGGTCTGACACAGCTCTAGGATTATAACAAGACAGTTTTGTAAATCGGGCCTGATATTCGGCTACCAACATGTCTCCTTTTACTAAATTTTCAAATTCCTACAATAGCTTGCCTGTGACTTTAAGGAACATACGTATTGTTGAATATTATCTTGACTTGATTCCAGGTGAGATTCGGCACATCATAATCATCTTTTTAAAGATCCCACCATTCCTCAGCTTTGCCTTCATATACATACATGGCAAAACTAACTCGGTATTCCTATGGGATTCTTAGAGTGTCTAACTTTTTTTTACAACTTTCAGCTATTGTTTTACCATACCAGGATTAGGTTCTTCGGTAAACATAGGAGGTTTTTGTTTCATGAACTCCTTTAGTAGGGTTAGATGACGTTGTTTAAGGTATGAGTCTCCACAGGTCTTTGTATATTCTGTACAGCTCGAAGTATCTAGCCTAAGGTATTTACTTCTAGAGCAGCTGGTTGAGGTTGTGCCACCTGTCAAGGTTGCTCAACTTCTTGTGGTTGTTCAACGGGTTGTGGTTATGTAGTGGGTTGAACTTGCTCTGTAGGTTGTGACTATTTAGACGATTGAGCTTGATGTCTTGGCGGCATGGTTTCCATTGATTGCAGAAATTTAATAGGATTAGTACCAATGACGATGACATTAGCATTTAACTTTAAAAACATTTCAAAAAATTAATTTTTAAGGTGGTACTACACCCCTTAAGCTAATCGAACCTAGGCTCTAATATCAAAGTCCGTAAACCCCTATGTAGGGGTTAGTAGTATTTAATAAGTAAAAATAAATTATACGATATCATTTTAAAACTTTAAAACATTGCCCATGGGTCTTTGAAATAAAACAGAAGACAAGAAAATGCTTTAAATGACATTCCATAGTCTTAGTGTAGCACTAAATATTAAAAATATAGTCATCATCATAATATAGCTCTCGATAACCAAACAATTTAACACAGTCGTTGCTACAGATTATGAATCTTACATGTTTAAATGAAGTACAAATAAGAGAAGATATTTTGTCACAACACAAGCAATCTTGTCGTCTACTCCTAGTCAGACAGGTTACACTGAACTCCACTTGAGAGATAAAAATAATAGAGATGAGCATCGACATGCCCAGTAGAGAATACCATTACTTACATTTAGGCTTTATTAATTGCCATATAAACACATGCATGGTTAATTAGTCCTCAACATTATTCATTTTATAAGATTTATTATGCTCATATCTCGTGAATACTTTACGATAATTACCAAGTTTCATACATATACACATATACATATAACATGATTAATCAATATTCCTAGGTATCCATAATGTAATGGAGCATCATATCACTCAACTCAACAAAACCCAAATAGGCATGCTTGACCACTTTATTAATCATTCTAAGAGTGTCAAGTGAGGGGACATCAGGCCCCGATTCCTCACTAAGTCGATTATGTATAGTGCGTTCTGGGACTTTCGACCTAAGGGAGCATCGTTGCCTTCACCTCTTTTACCTTTAAGGGTATTCATGTCCAAGGATGCAACTGCTGCCCTATTCACGTCTTACCATTCCTCTATTATCGTTCGTTATACATAGAGTTAGTATTTCTTAACAATGCTTCTCAATTATATCAATACATGTCAAATCAATTTATTCTCGTTGTACAATACAAGATGAGTTCCATATTATTGTGTCACGAGTAATATCCATATATGTACAAAATATCATATGCATATCTTGCAATGTAAAGATCCAATTTTAATCAATCAAAACCTCACAAAAGATGAGTAATATAATCTCTACGTCTTTTTGAATAATCAATTGATAACTTCTAGCTTATAAAATCAGGTTCACCGTGTAAGGTTGAAGTACGTTGTTATCCTGGACATATAAAAATAACCATACTTAAATCCTAATCATAATTATTTCAATTTATTTTATTAATGTGTCGTCAAAATATTATAATATCACAAAACTTCAATTTTGAATTAAAATTGAAAAACAAAAAGTTTAGCTCATTATTGAATTTAAATTAAATCTGTCTGAACAAAGTTATAATTCTCTTCAAATCATATATTAAGTTCCACACACATAGCTCCAGCATTTATAAGAGATCTTACTGTCAATAATATAAAGACAGGAAGAAAAATATAATAGAACAAATATACCTGTGTATTTAAAAACTCTTCCTTCAAAAAAAATAATCTATAATGTTAATACAAAGAAGTTTAAATCTAAAGATTTGAACCCTACCTATCTTTGGCACTGTCGTTTCGGCCATATAAATGAGAAACACATTTCAAAACTCTATCAACATGAGCTTTTGAATTCATTTGATTTTGAATCATGTGAAGTATGTGACTCTTGTTTATTAGGAAAAATGACTAAGACACCTTTTACTGGACATAGTGAAAGGGCTAATGACTTATTGGGCCTTGTACATTTTGATGTACGTGGACCAATAAGTTCCACTACCAGAGGAGGTTTTTAGTACTTCATTACTTTCATAGATGATTTCAGTAGATATGGCTATGTCTATCTAATGAAACAAAAATCTAAATCTTTTGAAAAGTTCAAAATTTTCAAAAATGAAGTACAAAATCAACTTGGTAATGTATTAAAGCACTTCGATCAGATCAAGGTGGTGTATACTTGAACCAAGAATTCATTGATCATCTTAGATATTGTGGGATAGTCTCACAATTAACTCCAGTAGGAACACCACAATGGAATGGTGTGTCTGAACGAAGAAATCAAACTTTATTGGATATGGTTCAATCTATGATGAGTCAGTCAGATCTTCCAATATCCTTTTGGGAGTATGCTCTAGAAACTGCTACGTTCATACTGAACAGAGTTCCGTCAAAGGCAGTTCAAAAGACACCATATAAGATGTGGACTGGGAAGTCGCCTAGTTTGTCTTTTCTTAAGATTTGGGGATGTGAGGCTTATGTGAAGCGTCAAATTTCAATAAATTGGCACCTAAATCAGACAAATGCCTTTTTGTGGGATATCCTAAAGAAACTAAAGGGTATTACTTCTACAATGCTTCTAAGAACAAAGTGTTTGTTACTCGGAATGGTGTCTTTTTAGAAAGAGAATTCATTTCTAAAGGAACAAGTGGGAGTAAAGTTCAACTTGAAGAAATTCAAGAACCACAAAATAGCATTGAACCATTTATGGAATCTCAACTAGATCAACAAGTAGTTGTTGAGCCTACACAAGTAGCACAAGGCCTAAGGAGGTTTGGTAGGACACGTTAGAGCCTTAAGAGATATGGATTTCTCTTAACTGATAATAATAATGTGATGATTGTGGATCAAAATGAGCCCACATCCTACCAAGAGGCCATGAATTGGCCTGACTATGATAAATGGGTAGAAGCCATGAAGTCAGAGATGCAATCCATGTATGATAATAAGTATGGACTTTGATTGATCCGTTGATGGTTTAAAGACTATTGGGTGCAAATGGATTTTCAAAAGGAAAACAAACATGGATGGCAATGTGCATACCTTTAAGGCGAGACTGTTGCAAAAGGTTTCAAGCAAACACATGGTATAGACTATGATGAAACTTTTTCACCCGTTGCTATGCTTAAATCCATTCGGATTCTCCTCGCCATAGCTGCATACTATGATTATGAGATTTGGCAAATGGATGTCAAAATAGTGTTTCTTAATGGAAACCTACTTGAGGATGTGTATATGACACAACCCGAGGGTTTTGTTAGTCTTGAGAATTTTGGAAAGGTTTTTGCAAGCTTCAAAGATCCATTTATAGTTTGAATATATATATATATATATAAAGTTCTATCATTAAGTTCAAAATGTTTAGATTTTAACGTTTTATTAAAAAAAAATCTAAAGTCAAGCCCCTATTCAACCTAATTAAGACCTGAAGATTGATATTTAAGTCATTAACAAAAAACAAAAAGCCCTTTTTAAAACATTAACATACCCAAATAATTTCAAAATAAGCTTCAATATTAAATACCCAAAATCTAGCTGAACACAAATAGCCATCATATATATAAAGCTGAGATTTGGCAATAAAATTTAAAGTATTAATATAATTAAAAGTTGTAAAACTAAAAGTTTCAATGAGAAAATCTGACTTAAGATCAAATCGTTCTAAACTATTTCTGGATACAGATTTTCTCAAAGCGTCACCAAATTTTCTTGAATCTATGATAGGAATTGGCTTTTGGTGTTGTATATTTGAGTTTTTAAAGAAGAAGAACTAAATAAGTGTCTTTGATGTAGGAATGAAACGAATAAGAAAAGGAAAGTAGAAGACAGAAGAGATAAAGTTTACGTGTGTGTGAGAGAGAAGCAACAAATAAAAAGAAAAAATAGAAAGAAAGGGCCAAAGGGGAGGTTAGGAGCATGTAAGTTAATGTCTCATTCGGAGACTTTTGTCACATAATACCAATATGATATTTTTGTAAATAAATTGAATAGCAAAGACTTTTTAATAATTTTTAAATACAACAAAATTCAAATTAACACATTTTATATATTAAATTTTACATAATTATACTCGTTAAAATAACGGGTGCGACAAGTTTAAACACAAAGGATATTTTTTCTTGAAATTGCATATGTCAAAAATTTGGAGTAACTTCTTGGAATACTCTTCAATTCAATTTAAAGTATCACATTAGGTTAGATGTGGGCAGGTTCATGATAAGCTCAAATGAACTAGACTTTTTTAAACCTTTAGATCTAATCCAACGGTTAATAAAAACATTTTTATTACTAAGATCTTTTAAAATGTCTTATCATAGTTTTTCCCATAATAATAATGATAATGATAATAATAAAGGAAGAAGATAAGTGATCTTTTTAAAAGTATTTTAAAAATAAACTATCTTAATTTTTTAAAATTAAATAAATAATTGTTGTTATCAAGTTTAACACAATAAACTATTAAATTTATCAAATAAGCTCAATTTATCACTGAGTACCTGATAATAATACTCCAGTGAAAAGAAAATTATAAAGGGCCCGTTTGTTTCGATACTTGAATCATAGTTTGAATCATTTTGCTACAGTATTTTCTCTCACAAAAATTTAAATCTTCATTCAAATACTCTATTCAAATACTCGAACCAAACGGGCCAAAAATGTACTCCATTAGCTGGGAGTTAGAGGAGGGCCATCCATGAGGGATTTTGAAAAGTAGCATTAAGAAAAACTGATTTTGGCAAAATGACCTTTTTTTTTGCAGTTTTTTGACGCAAAAACCATGCTTTTTGGGCATAAAAATATTTTTAATTTTTTTTCTTTTCACTCTGTTGAGGTTCCTTTTCTCATTACAGTTATTTTTATTTTTTAAAAAAAAAACTGAAACAATTTAACTGTCTAAAAAAATATATATTTTTTTTGTAAAAAAAAAAGACAATTTTCCCAATTAGGATTTTTTTTTTGCTCTTTCGTTAAAATCTCCCGCCATTCTACGGTCTCTGCCGGTCATAGATGCTGAGACAGATGGCACTGAAAGGAAACCTGTAATCGAGAACACCATCCAAACAAAAACCGAATACCTTTTCTGTCTCATTCGAGTCTTGGAGAAACCCAGAGACCCAGTCCCCATTTTCCCGTTCTTCCTCGTTTTGAACTCTTGAGACTTTTGGGCAGGAAAGAAGAGAGATGGTGAAGTTGCAGAGAAGCGCTTCTAAAGCTAGTCCTATTTTCTCAAACAGAGATGCCATTGGAGGTATGCTTTCTCTTTCGTCCACTCTTTCTCTGTTCAAGACTTGGATAGCCCAAAATCATTCTCAATCGTCTCCAAAAATCATTCTCAAGACTTCAGTTTATCAAAGCAAACTTGGCAGAAATCACGATGAATTAGAGAGTCTTGAAGATGCTTTAAGCTTGTTTATAAAATGCTCCGAATGCGTCCTCTGCTTCTCTTGTTCGTTTCAATCAATTGTTGTGCAAAATTGTAAGAATAGAACATTATTCCGTTGTGATTTCTTTGTACGACCAAATGGGTGTTTTAGGAATGCCGACTGATGATTGTACTCTCAACATTATGATTAATTGCTTCTGTCGTCTGAAACTGACGGGCTTCAGTTTATCTGTCATGGGAAAATTCGTCAAATCTGGTTATGAACCAAACATAGCGACCCTGACTACTCTAGTAGAAGGGTTCTTGCTTGAAGGGAAGTTCGATGAGGTATAAGACTTCGATAGCTCAAAATTATTCTAAATCGTCTGAAAATGAGGTTTATCGAAGCAAACATGGCAGAAAATGCAAAGAAGTTGAAAGTCTTGAAGAGGCTTTGAGTTTGTTTAATGAAATGCTCTGAATGCGTCCTCTGCCTTCTGTTGTTCGTTTCACTCAGTTGTTCGGCCAAATTGCCAAAATGGAACACTATTCTGTTGTGATTTCTTTGTATAACCGAATGGGTCTTCTAGGGATTCCGCCTAATGATTATATTCTCAACACTGATTAACTGCTTCTGTCGTCCGCACCACATGGGCTGCAGTTTATCTGTTTTGGGAAACTTTGTTAAATCTGGTTATGAACCAAACACGGTGACTCTGACTTCTCTAGTAGAAGGGTTCTTGCTTGAAGGGAAGGTCGATGAGGCAGCTGAATTGTCTCGCAAAATGACCAAGGAAGGTTGTAAGCCTAATATTATTACATATGCAAATTACTGAATGGTTTTTGGAAAATATGCAACACTACTGCAGCTGTTAAGTTGCTAAGGAATATGGAAAAAGTGGGAACTGCAAGCCTGACATAGTTGCCTATACCACAGTTATCAATGGCCTTTGCAAGGTCGGGCTAGCTGTTGATGCTGTAAACCTCTTCTCAGAATTGACCAGTAAAGGCATCATTCCAAATGTTTTTATTTACAGCACCTTGATCAGCACCTTGATCAACGGAGCGTGCAATGTAAAACAATGGAATGAAGCTATAAAACTATTAAATGAAATGGAAGGTCAAAAAATCACTCCCAATGCATACACCTTCACTGTCTTGGTTGATGGTCTTTGCAAGGAGTGGAAAGTTGCAGATGCAAGGAGTTTGATGGAAACAATCGTTCAGAGAGGCATCAAACCTAATGAGGTAACATATAATGCACTTTTGAATGGTTATTGTTTGCAAGGAGAAATCGATGAGGCAGTGAAAATATTTGATATGATGGTTGGCAGTTGAGAAACTAATGTGCATAGCACATTGATCAATGGGTATTGTAAAAATGGGAGAATGAAGGAGGCTCTTAAACTGTTTGAAGAAATGATTACTAAGGGATTAATTCCAGATGTTGTAACGTACATCTCTCTTATTGGCGGCTTTTGCAAAGTTGGGAGAACTCAAGCCGCTTGGGAGATACTTTGCAAGATGCAAGACTGTGGGGTGCTTCCAAACATTCAAACCTTAAACATTTTACTCGATGGCCTAAGCAAAAATGGACAACTTGACGAGGCAATCACATTATTTCGAAATATGGAAGAGAAAAAGTTACCACTCAATATCGTGAAATACACAATCCTCATTAAAGGAATGTGTAAAGCTGGAAATTTTGTGGCTGCAAAGGATCTCTTTTGTGGATCATTGTCCAAAGGCCTAAAACCTGATGCGATACAAATAGGATAATGATCAATGGACATCTTGGCGTTGGCCTTATTCATGAAGCCACAAACTTGCACAAACAAATGGGAAAGAATGGATGCCCTTCAGACAGTTGTACTTATAATTTAATGATACACAGGATATGCCCTTAATCATGATCTATCAGGAGCTGTGCGGCTGGCTAATGAAATGGGAGAATGGGGTTTTTCTACAGATACCTCAACTGTAAAGATGTTTGTTGATCTAATTCCTCGTGGGAAATTACATCCTTCTTTACAATCATTCATTCAAAAAGTTTTATGAGGTGAAAGATATTTCAGAAGGGTTTTAGCAAGGCTTTGGAAATGTAACTATGACTGGAGGAGAAAAGAAGATTGAAATTATGACCGGAGGAGAAGAGAAGATTGAGTAATTCTCTCTTATTTTTATTATTATTTATCATCAGCTAAAATTACAGCATATATAGATATTACAATGACCTAATCTCAGGAAAAAAGGAATAAAAGAAAAAAAAAAAGAGGAAGTCTTAGAAATCAGGGAACAAATTAACACCCTCTTAAAATAAGAAAACTGAGACTATTATGCCGCAAAGCGTGGGATTTTGTTTGTCTTTCCAACACTCTCTCTCAAGCTGGTGAATAGATGTCTGTCATTCCCAGCTTACTCACACAAAGATCAAATCTTGACTTCTGAAGAGCTTTAGTGAAAACATCTGCTTCCTGTAAGTTGGTAGAGATATAAGACAAGTTGATGATTCCACTTTCTACCTCTGTCTTGATGAAGTTTCTATCAATCCTTACGTGTTTCATTCGATCATGTTGTATAGGATTATGAACCACGCAAATAGCTTATTTAGTGTCACTAAACAACTTCATAGGCCCTGTTACTTGCATGTTCAAATCTTCCATGAACCTTTGTATCCAAATAAGCTCACAGATCCCTTGAGCTATGGCCCTATACTCTGCCTCAGCACTACTTCTGGCTACCACAAATTGCTTTTTGCTCCTCCAAGTTACCAGATTTCCCTAGACCTTTGTGCAGTATCCTATAGTAGACTTGCTATCATCAACAGCTCCTGCCCAATCTGCATCTGAGAAACCAGTCAGATTTCTATCATCAGTCCTTTTAAACAGCACACCTTTTCCAGGACACCCTTTTAAATATCTCAGAATCTGATTTACTGCCTCCATGTGCCCCTTTTTTTGGAGCATGCATAAATTGGCTTACAACACTGACACTGAAGGCGATATCTGGTCTAGTAAGAGATAGGTAAATTAACTTCCCAACCAAACACTGGTAGCTTTCTTTGTTTACAGGAGGATCATCTTTTGCAATCTTCTGTTTCCAATATCGTTCCATGGGAGTACTTGCTGGTTTACACCCGAGTTTACCTATTTCTTTAAGCAAGTCAAGTGTGTACTTTCTTTGTGAAATAAAAATCCCTTTACGACTTCTTACAACCTCCATTCCAAGAAAGTACCTTAGTTCTCCCAGATCTTTTACCTTGAACTTAGCTTGTAGTTGATTCTTCAAGTTATCAATCTCTTCTTCATCATCTCCCATAATTACCATATCATCTACATACACAATTAACACAACTTGCTTACCGGACTTGCTCTTCTTGACGAACAAGGTATGGTCAGCTTGCCCTTGAGTATAACCGAAATCCTTCATCACTGTACTAAATCGAGTAAACCATGCTCTCAGAGACTATTTTAGACCATAAAGAGATTTTTTTACTTTACACACCTTGTCTAACCCTTCTTCTGCTTCAAATCCTTGAGGAGACCTCATATATGCCTCTTCCTCTAGAGTGCCATTGAGGAAAGCATTCTTAATATCTAACTAATATAGTCCCCAGTCTAAATTAGCAGCAATGGACATTATAATTCTGATCGAATTCAATTTGGCTACCGATGCAAAAGTCTCCTCATAGTCAATTCCATAGGTTTGAGTAAAACCTTGGGCTACTAGTCTGGCCTTATAACGTTCTATAGTCCCATCCAGTTTAAATTTTACTGTAAATACCCATTTGCTGCCCACTACTTTCTTTCCTTCAGGCAATTGTACCATTTCCCACGTTCCATTATCTTTCAGTGCCTTCATTTCCTCTAATAAAGCTTCCTTCCAGTTAGGATCCTGGAGTGCCTCATGAACATCCCTTGGAATTGGTATCTTATCTACTCTTGAGATAAAGGCCCTTAGATTTCCTGACAATTTGGAGTAGGTAAGATAATTTGAAATTGGATACCGTGGATTTCTAGTACATGACCTTACCCCCTTCCTTACTGCAATTGGCAGATCAAGATCACTTATTTGTTCCTCATTATCATCCCCTGGCTCATCCTCATCACATGCCATATTCTCGCAAGGTTCCTCTTGACTTTGATTGTCTGTAATGATAGGAGCTAGATCTGCCACCGGTTCGGTCTCTTGAGTTTGCCTTGGAGTTCGTGGTCTTCTTGAGTACACCAACAATGGTGGTTTCGAATCTGCAGTGTTGAGTTCTCCCCCTTTGCTTAAGTCATCACCACTAGACTCAGATTGGGACATGACATGCGAAGACATATTTTGGACATCTTGAATATTTAAAGGAAAAAACTTCGGATCCCAATGTTTATCTCCCTGAGTAGAATTCTCCCCCGGGAGAGAAACTTGGGAATAGAAGAATTGATCCTCGACAAATGAGAAATCACAAGTGACAAAAAAACGTTTTGTGGAGGGATGATAACATCTATAACCTTTTTGAGTAGAGGAATAGCCAAGAAAGACACACTTAATAGCTTTTGGATCAAACTTGCCCCAATTTGGTTGAACATTATAAACAAATACTATGCATCCAAATACACGAGGTTTAAGAGAATTATGAACATGAGTAGAAGGAAATATAGATAACAGTTCACTGACTGGGGTTCGGTACTTGAGGACTTTTGTAGGAACATGATTGATAAGGAAGGCTGACGTGAGAATAGCTTCACCCTAAAAAGAATAAGGGACATTACTAGCAAGCATGATTGATCTGGCAACCTCCAAAAGATGACGATTTTTTCGTTCGGCAATCCCATTTTGTTGAGGAGTATAAGCACATGAACTTTGATGAAGTATCCCATGCTCTTTGAGATATTCATTAAATTCATGAGAAAAATACTCCCGACCATTGTCAGTTCGAAGGATGTGTATAGAAGATTGAAATACATTTGTGATGACTTTGTGGAATTGCTTAAAAATCGTGGGTATCTTAGATTTTTCTTTCATTAAATAAACCCAACACACCTGTGTATGATCATCAATGAAGGTAACAAACCGCCTTTCACCAGTTAAACTTGTGACTCTTGATTGTCCCCATATATCACTATGAATTAAATGGAATGGTTTAGATGGTTTATACATATGAAAAGGATATGATGCACGTGTTTGTTTTGCAAGAATACAATGGTCACAATGAAACAACGAGGGATCTTTATTAACAAACAAATGAGGATACAAATGTTTCAAGTAAATGAAACTTAGGTGACCCAATCTATTATGCCACAACTGAACATTGGAATCAGAAAATAACGAGAAAACAGTAGATGACTTTAGACTTGGAGAAGAGTCAACACCCAATAGATAGTATAGACCACTTCGCTCCTCAGCATTTCCAATCGTCCTCTCCGATGACAAATCCTGAAAAGTACAAGAGGAAGGAGAAAAGGTTACAGAACAATTCAAGTCTCTATTTATTTTACTAACTGAAAGTAAGTTACACTCTAGATTAGGAACATGAAGAACCGACTTCAACTCCAATCCATTAACCTCCAAGTCTCCTTTCCCTGTTGCTGTGCACACCGAACCATCTACTACAGTAATTCCAATATTCTCACTACAAGGTTTATAGTTCCTAAAACCTGTGCTCGAGCTTGTCATATGATCAGATGCACCAGTATCTACAATCCAGGTGTTATGTGCACCTTTGTGTGACAGGAAAGATACAATACCTCTATGAGTAGCTAAGGCAGTAGGTCCTGTGGAACTAGATGAATTAGAGCCAGACTCCTTTGTAGTAGATGAAGAACTCATCAGTCATTGAAGAACCTCCATCTCTTCTACCGTAAATGCTTGAGGGGCTGTAGCAGTTGCTATTTCAGCCACATAAGCATTTTTACTATTTTTCCTTTAACTTCGAGGCTTCCAATCAGCAGGCTTTCCATGGAGATACCAGCACGTATCCTTGGTGTGATATGGCTTCTTACAGTGCTCGCACCATATATGCTTGTCTTTCTCGTTAGATGCTTTTGAATCCACATGTCTTGTGGTCAACGTAGATCCTTGGGCTGCCACCGAATTTTGTGAGGATGAAGTCATCATTTTCCTTCTTGTTTCCTCCCGTCTCACTTCAGCAAATGCCTCTTTCAGCAAAGGTAGAGGCTTTGTGCCAAGTATGCGACCTCTTACATCATCAAGATATTGATTTAGGCCATGTAAAAAATCAAAGACTCGATCATTCTCCACCATTTTGCTGTGTTGGACTCCATCTTCAGGATGTTTCCAAGAAACATTTTGGAACAGGTCTATTTCTTACCACAGCTTAGAGAGATTATTGAAATATTCAGTGACAGACAATGCACCTTGTCTAGTATTCCGAAGTTTAGAACGAACCTCAAATCTTTGTGAGATATTCTTGATATCCGAATACATCTCTCTTACAACATCCCATATTTCTTTTGCCGTTTGATAGAATAGGTACAAGTGTCCAATCCTCTGCTCCATCAAGTTGATCAACCAGGCCATCACAATCGAATTCTCTGCCTCCCACACGCTATAATTTGCTTCATCTAGTGCAGGTGCCGCTCCAGTGAGATATCCCATCTTTCCTTTGCCCTTTATCACAAGCAAGACAGATTGATAGCACTCTCTGAAATTGCTTCCATTTAGTTTATGTGTGGTTATTTGGATAGACGAATTTTCTGGGTGGTTAGTGGCAATAGACATAGGAGGATTTGTAATGATTTGTGACTCGGTTGATTCTGACATGGATGACATGATTTCTGGGTTACAACTAGCAAGCTTTGCTAATCAGTTTTTCGTCAGTGACTGCTGACTCTGATACCATATGATCGGAGGAGAAAAAAAGATTGAAATTATGACCGGAGGAGAAGAGAAGAAGAGAAGATTGAGTAATTCTCTCTTATTTTTATTATTATTTATCATCAGCCAAAATTACAGCATATATAGATATTACAATGACCTAATCTTAGGAAAAAAGGAATAAAAGAAAAAAAGGGAAGTCCTAGAAATCAAGGAACAAATTAACACCCTCTTAATATAAGAAAACTAAGACTATTGTGCCACAAAGCGTGGGATTTTGTTTGTCATTCCAACAATAACCACTCAAGAAGCTACTTCGAATTTTAGGGCCTTAGATATCTCATATTCTATAGATTGTACTATACTAGTTAGATTTACAAGGAAGAAGTTGATTTTGAGGGTAGAAACTACAAAGCATTTGTACATGATCAATTCCTTCTGAAACTTCTTCTTTTGATAGATTGTGTGAAAAACTTCAAGCTACTATAAACTCGATGTTGCTTTTGTTAGAGTACTTAAATCCCATATTGAAATATAAACTAATTCTTATTTTTCTATCACGCTCAATTTTGTCATCATTTGATGGGGACATCAAGGTTGCAAGAAATTTTCACGATCCAGTTCAAGTTTCAGTTGGTCTGGTGACGAGGGCTTGAGCTAAAAGATTCAAAGAAGAGCTGAATAACTTGGTTCGGAGAGTTCTACTGCAAGAAGAGAGTGTGTTCACTACTGAGGGTGAATAAAGGCTGGTTTTACTCATCAAAGTACCCGAACTATTGCATGGCCAACTTGCATGTCCATTCCATACACGTACACATGTAGGAGTGGCGTGTCCAGCAAAGATTCAAGATTTGAATTCTTTATAATCTTATTTTAGTTTGAGTTTCAGTTTCACAATTTGAATTTAGAATCTTTGTTTAGAGGTTATTATAGGCATGAATAGAAGGAAGGAATCTTGAGTTAAATTTGATTCTATCCTAGGGCTTTATTCAGGCTTTTTTTCATTAAGGGTAGATTAGAAATTTTACATTAAAATAAACCCTATTGTGGATTTTGACCATATGAGGCCATCTTTCAGATTATGCAATTCAGTTTTTGATGTTCATTCATATTAAGAGTTATTCTTCTTAAGTTCTTAAAGAAACTCATCTGAACTTATCAAGGATTCCTTGTGGCATTCAAAATTGACTTATCAAATAGACTTTCCACTCCATTTATGGCATCTACACTATACCACGGTTCTTGCTTTGTTAAGCAACGAGTCGCGGTTTCTATCCAACTTGAGAGATGTTGGGTTTGAATTTTCCAAATTTGGTTTCGAGTTTCGTCGTGTTGTTGGTGTGGTTCATATCAGTTGGTATTAGAGCTTAGGATTGTCAGGTTTGCTTATCCTTTTTTCTTGTTATCTAGGTCAAATTTGTGAAGTTAGGGTTAGAGTGTCAATTCGACCAAAAAAAAATATTTGAATTTGGTTCTGTAGGGTTTCTTGAAATCATCTTTAGTGGTTCTTGAATTGTCTCTTTAGTCTTGAAAGAGTCAAACCTGAACTACTCTTTTGGTTTCTAGGGTTACAATTTTTGGTTTTCTTGAATTTCTTTAGGGTTCTGCATTGATTCTTGGGAAATTTTTAGGATGGCCAAATCCAAAAATTGCTAATTGACCCTAGGGTACGCGTTTCTTGTTTTCTTCGGATTTGTGTGTTAATTTGTGGAAACATCCCTAGGGATGCCGAAACTTGCATAGGCTGTTCTAGGGTTGCTTTTGGTTTTTTTTTTTTTTTTTTTTTGTATTTGGTTTGTTGGTTCCCAAGTTTAGGTTTTAGGGTTCTTTTTGGGATTCTTGCTAATCTTGATATCGCAATTCTAGTTTGAAATTGTAGATTGTGTCTTATGACCCCCACTCTACAATCTTGATTTGTTCTAGTGGTTCCTTGCCGAATTATTTAAAAAAAAAAAGAGAAAGGAAAAGAAAAGAAAAGAAAGAAGAAAAGAAAAATCAAGAGGATCCAAAAAAAAAAAAGAGTATGGGAACTTTTCTTAAAATTTTTTGTTTTATTCTTGTTTCTCACTTCTTAGACCTTTTTTTGCCAAAACCCTATGCTTGAGTGACAAAAATCATCAAAATTCGTGGCCAAATTTGAGTCGTTTGGTTTGTCTCTCGCCTTAAATTGCTGCTTGAATCCTTCTTGTTATTGTTTCATTAGTTTTGAAAGAACTAAAAAAAGAATACGAGTTAAAAAAAAAAAAAAGACAGAGAGTGTGAACGTATTAGAGGGTAAAAGCCAAATTAAAATTGAGTAAAAACATGAGTGAATTTGAGTGAATCATTTTATTTCGAGTGAAGTGTGGTGAGGTTCCTTCTATCTTGTTTTGTAGATTTCAAGCATGTCTCAAAATCTAGAGAATAACACAAATGAAGCAGTTCAACCACCCATTGGACCAAATCTGCAAACGCAAGCATTCATGGGGCAGATGAGACAATTGAAGAGGGAGTTAGATCAAATCCATGAGAGGTTCGATAGGGTAGAAGAGGGGAAACAATGGGGGCAACCATTGCTCCGAATACCCCAAGGAGGAATAGGTTGTACTAATGGGAAGTTGAAGGCTTGGATGAATTTGAAGGGGACTGATTAGAGGAAAAGTTTGATAGGATGTCAGTGGGCAACCATAGGAGATTTGGTTGGGATAAAGAAGCTTAGGACAGAGTAGACAACAACTTGGAAAATATTAAGATGAAAATTTCAGCGTTTCAAGGGAAGAGTGATCTCGAAGCATACCTTGAGTGGGAAAATAAGATGGAGTTGGTTTTTTATTGTCACAACTACTTTGAATTACAGAAGATAAAACTTGCTGCCATTGAGTTTACTGATTATTCTATTGTGTGGTGGGATCAGGTGTGCATCAATAGGAGGCAAAGGGGATCATCCTATTGAAACTTGGGATGAGATGAAGAGAGTGATGAGACGACGATTTGTGCCAAGTCACTACTCTCGGGATCTATACCTCAAGCTACAAGGTCTCCATCAAGGTAACCAGAGCGTAGATGAGTATTATAAAGAGATGGAGATGGCTATGATTAGAGCCAATGTGGAAGAGGATTGGGAGGCGACAATGGCCATATTTTTGAATGGTTTAAACCAAGAGATTGCTAACACGCTCAAGATACACCATTACGTGGAGTTGGAGGATTTGGTACATATGGCAATCAAGGTTGAGAGGTAACTCAAGAAAGGTAGCGTACGGCCAAGACCAGCTCCACAGTTCCTTAGAGGACGAGCTACCCAAAGAAAGAACAAAATATGTCCACCTCCAAGGCCAAACTTGAGCATAAACCAGCCACCTCCACCACGGCTTCTCGAGGTAAATCAACCCCTACTTCAAATCGTTCTAGCAAGATTAAATGCTTTAAATGCCAGGAAAGAGGACACATAGCTAGCCCATGTCCAAACAAGCGAGTCATGGTGATCCAGGAAGATGGTGAAATCGAATCCGAAGATGAAGCTAATCTTGATGATATGCCAACATTGGAAAATGCCCTCGTGGGAGATGATGAGTTTGGGGCAAAACACGGTAAGATGTTGGGACTAGGAGGACGTCGAGCCTTAAGCTTGCAAGCTAAAGAAGAGAAAGAAGAAGTGTAGAGGGAGAATATCTTTCACACTCATTGCCATGTGCAAGACAAGGTATGTAGTGTTATTATTGATGGCGGTAGTTGCACTAATGTTGCAAGCACTTCCTTGGTGGAAAAGCTAGGGTTCCCAACACTTAAGCACCCATGAGCATACAAGCTGCAATGGTTGAATGATAGTGGTGAAGAAAGGGTTACAAAGTAGGTGGTGGTACCATTTCGGATTGGTAAATATGAAGATGAAGTATTGCGTGATGTGGTGCCAATGCAAGCTGGACATCTCCTATTAGGAAGACCGTGGCAATTTGATCGACATGTGCAGCATGACGGCTTCACCAACAAGCACTCATTCTTGTTTAATCAACAGACGATAACCCTAGTTTTGGTGAAGCCAAAACAAGTCTATGAGGATCAAGTGAGATTACAAAAATTGAGTGAACAAGACACCGAGAGATCAAAATAATTTGGGAGAGCAAAAGAAAGAGAGTAAAAAGAAAAGAGAAAAGGCAAATCTGGAGGAAGAAAAGAGATAGAAGAGTTCGGCCAAAGAGGTAAAATCAGAGAGAAAACAAATAAATTTCTATGCAAAAACAAATGAGGTTAAGCAAGCATTGTTTTCAAAACGGCCAATGATTGTCCTCATGTACAAATAGGCCTTTTAAACATTGACCAACTTGACTCTTCTTTGCCTAGTGTTGTTGTTTTTCTCTTACAGGAGTTAGATGATGTGTTTCCCGAGGAGTTACCACATGCTTTACCACCTATCCGAGGGATTGAACATCAAATCGATTTCATGCCTGGTGCATCAATTCCAAACCGACCAGTATATAGGAGCAACCTGGAAGAGACGAGGGAGCTTCAAAGGCAAGTCGAAGATTTGATGAAGAAAGGGTACGTGAGATAAAGCATAAGTCCTTGCGCAGTTTCGATGATTCTAGTGCCTAAGAATGATGGGACATGAAGGATGTGTGTTGATTGCAAAGCCATCAACAATACAACAGTAAAATATTGACACCCTATTCCTCGCTTAGATGATATGTTAGATGAGCTGTATGATTCTTGTGTGTTTTCTAAGATTGCTCTTAAGAGTGGGTATCATCAAATACGAATGAAAGAATGAGATAAATGGAAGATAGCATTTAAAACTAAATATGGGTTGTATGAGTGGTTAGTTATGCCGTTTGGATTAACTAATGTACCTAGCACTTTCATGCATTTAATGAATCATGTTTTGCGTGCTTTCATTGGTAGATTCGTTGTTGTGTATTTTGATGATATTTTGATTTACAGCAAGAGTTTGCAAGAACATGTCTCACATTTGTGTTCAGTTATAGATGTGCTTAGAAAGGAGAAGTTATATGCTAACATCCAAAAGTGTACTTTTTGCACCAATAAGCTTGTTTTCCTAGGTTTTGTTGTGGGTGCTAAAGGTATTGAGGTTGATGAAGCGAAGATCAAAGCCATCCAAGATTGGCCGACCCCCTCTAGTATAGGCGATGTTAGGAGTTTTCATGGACTTGCTAGTTTTTATAGGAGGTTCGTGAAAGATTTTAGCACCATTGTTGCACCACTTACCCAAGTTATCAAGAAGAATGTTGCATTCAAATGGGGTGAAACATAAGCTTACTCACTTTTTTACTTGCTTTACTTAATTTTTCTAAAACATTCGAAATTAAATGTGATGCTTCTGGTGCAGGAATAGGCGTTGTTCTTATGTAGGATGGAAGACCACTTGCATAAGCGAGAAGTTAAGCGGGGCCATACTTAACTACCCCACTTATGACAAAGAGTTGTACGCATTTGTTTTATTTTTGGAGACATGGCAGCACTACTTGTGGCCAAAGGAGTTTGTGATTTGTATGGATCATGAATCCTTGAAGCATTTGAAAGGTCAACACAAGCTGAACAAGAGACATGCTCGATGGGTTGGATCCCTATGTCATTCGGTATAAACAAGGTAAGGAAAATGTGGTTACAGATGTACTTTCATGCAGGTATGCCTTACTCTCTACTGTTGATGCTAAGTTTTTTTGGTTTTGAGCACATTAAGGAACTTTATCTTGATGATCACGACTTTGGGGAGATTATAGAGCTTGCGAAAAATCTACAGAGGGTAAGATCTGTAGGCATGAGGGCTTTTTGTTTAGAGAAAATAAGTTGTGTGTGTCTAATTGTTCATTGAGAGACTTGTTAGTTCGGGAATCCCATAGTAGAGGGTTAATAGGACACTTTGAAGTAGCAAAAACTCTAGTTATTTTGCCGGAGCACTTTTATTGGCCACACATGAAACGGAATGTTGAGAGAATTGGTGTTAGATGTGTCACTTGTAGGCAAGCTAAATTGAGGGTTCAACCAAATGGTCTTTACACGCCCCTACCTATTCCTAGTTCACCTTGGATTGACATTTCGATGGACTTTGTTTTGGGTTTACCTACGAGTAGGCATGGAAGGGATTCAATCTTTATGGTTGTAGATAGTTTTTCTAAGATGGCTCATTTTATTTCTGGTCATAAGACTGATGACGCTTCTCATGTTGTAGATTTGTTCTCTAGGAAGATTGTGAGGTTACAGGGTATGCATAGGACAATCGTTTCAAATCAGGATGCTAAGTTATTGAGTTATTTTTGGAAGACATTATGGGGAAAACTAGGAACGAAACTTTTGTTTTCTACTACTTGTCATCCTCAAACTGATGGTCAAACAGAAGTTGTTAATAGGACTTTATCCACTTTGTTGAGGGCTATCATTAGTAAGAACATTAAGACCTGGGAGGATTGTTCACCACATGTCGAGTTTGCTTATAATCGTACCATTCATTCTGCTCCTAAGTTTTCACTATTTGAAATTGTTTTTGGTTTTAATTCTTTAACCCCTTTGAATTTAACACCTTTACCTGTTTCTAAGCATGTGAACTTAGATGGTAAAAAAAAGCATAATTTGTGAAGCAACTCCATGAGAACCGAACTAACAAGGGATGTCATCAGCTGGTTTTTGAGCTCGGTGATTGGTTGTGGTCACACATGAGGAAAGAACGATTTCCAGCACAACTACGTTCTAAGTTGCTACCCCGAGGAGATGGTCCTTTTCAAGTGTTAGAACAGATCAATGACAATGCCTACGACTCGACTTACCAGATGAGTACAATGTTAACGCTGCTTTCAGTGTTTCTAACTTGAGTCTTTTTACTGTAGGTGATGATTTAAGGACAAATCCTTCTCAAGAGGGAGGAATGATGGGGACATTAAGGTTGCAAGAAATTTTCACGATCCAGTTCAAGTTCCAGTTGGTTCAGTGACGAGGGCTCGAACTAAAAGATTCAAAGAAAACCTGAATAACTTGGTCCGGAGAGTTCTACAACAACAAGAGAATGTGTTCACTACTGAGGGTGAACAAAGGCTAGTTTTACTCATCAAAGTTCATCCAGAAGGGAGCCAATCAGCTGTACATGCACATTGAGTCGTTGCATGGCTAACTTGGTCCATTTCGTACACAAACACATGTGGGAATGGTATGTCTAGCAAAGGTTCAAGATTTGAATTCTTTGTAATCTTATTTTAGTTTAAGTTTCAGTTTCACAATTTGAATTTAGAATCTTTGTTTAGATGTTATTATAGGCATGAATAGGAGGAAGGAATCTTGAGTTAAATTTGATTCTATCCTAGGGCTTTATTCAGGCGTTTTTTTCATTAAGGGTAGATTAGGGATTTCACATTAAAATAAACCGTATTGTGGATTTTGACCATAAAAGGCCATCTTTCAGATTCTGCAATTCAGCTTTTGATGTTCATTCATATTGAGAGTTATTCTTTTTGAGTTTTTGAAGAAATTTATCTGAACTTATCAAGAATTTCTTGTGGCGTTCAAAATTGACTTATCAAACGGACATTCCACCCCGTTTGTGGCGTCTACACCATACCAAGGTTCTTGATTTGTTAAGCAATGGGTCGCGGTTTCCATCCAACTTGAGAGATCTTGTGTTCGAATTTTTCAGATTTGGTATCGGGTTTCATCGCGTTGTTAGCGTGGTTCGTATCATCGTCTTTGTATAAAAAAGTGATTCACGAATGTTTGAAATTTCACCATTCAATCATTCAAGAACATAAAATTATTGATGGGGGCCGGCAATCTTAGATAATCTTTTTTCTTCTTCTTCTTCTTCTTCTTCTTCTTCTTCTTCTTTTTTGGAGGAGGTAGAAGTAGAGAGGTATTCATATAGGGAGTAAATGTGTGACCTCTACTATTTGAGCAATTCCGCCCGTGTTTTACTTCTTGAATTATTGGAGAACATAGAGAGATTTAGGCTTTCGGCTTATTAGGTCTCCTCATTCTCTATTGCATGGACCTTCTCTATTTGCTAAAGCATGTGTCCCCATGAATTTGTCTTTGGATTCCTAGTTGTTGGTGGCAGAATTTATACTCGTGGAGAATAAGGCCTCATATCTTCTTTCTGGAATCCTAAGGGAGGCCTCTTAAATGCAGTGATAAGTACGTATAGAGAAATGAAAGAAAATGGATACCCTCTGGACAGTTGCACTTATAATTTGACGAGCCAAGGATTCGTCCCATTATGAGATACCAAAACTAGTACATTTTACTGGCGAAATGGTAGAAAGGGGTTTGCCTGCAGATGCTAGTTCTTCTTTAACCATTTATTTAGAGAACTTGACTTTTCTCTTCAGAAAGAATTTATTAAGTCGGATGGCTCTGTTGTAATTTTCATCCTACAATGGTTTTCTCTTATTTTCCTCTTTTTTCCCCCTCCGCCTGGCGGAGTATACGTAGATCTTACCTCTCTTTGCGGCTGTATGCATTTGCCCCCCAAAATCATTAGGGCTTCAAATTGTGAAATCCCTTCTATCATGTTCGCAAAAGTATTCTCAAATTATAAAGAAAAAAAAAGGCAATTGTATAATGTTCTTCTTTTATACTCTGAATTAACTACGATTACATTTTTTTTTTTCAATCTGCAAGCCTTCTTGTTGGAAAAAAAAAAAACCATTAAACTTGCACTTTTCAGTTTCGAGTCCTTGGACTATCCGCAGAAGAGGTCCACTCCCAGACCAGCCATCCTAAAGGATTTATTTCTGGCTCTTTCGTCTGCACGAACAATTTATTTCTTTCTCACGCAACTTTTTACAGAGACTGGTACCACTAACTTATCACATCATACACCATTAATTACCTTTTTTTCCCCCTACTTCCTGATCGTTGTAATGCCTCAACATATAGTGCATTGATCAATGTGATTGAATCAAGAGTCAATAAAGCTAAAAACTACCATGCATGTAAGAAAGTAAAGAATCATAATGACGCAACTTTAAGGGTTCACATCTACTTGGTTTTACATTTTGACGTATAATAATGTCATAATACTGCCATGTAATGTTGGCTAATGGGATCCCTTTTGAATTTTGGTAGTTATCTTGGTTATGTCTTCACTCTTCCTAGGGGAGAGACTTTAACGGAGTAAGAAAACACGTGATAAGAATCAAGATTTTGAACAGAATGATTTTGTATTGAAGAAATAAGATAGAAAAAAAAAAAAAAAGGAAATACATAGAGTTTCAAAGCTTTCAGGAGGTTGAAACCATTTTTATTCTTATTCTCATATTGTATGATAGGTACCCCGACTTTGTGGCTTGTCAATATGTAATTTTCCAATAATCATGATGCCAAGCATTAATGGTGTCATCTAGTTGTTTGCATAAGAGACCCTTTCCAAACAGTCAGAGTAACGACAATCATATCCTGACCACTATGAAAACAATGCTAGAGGGCACTGGAGCCCCCAACACGAAAAATGAGGACGGCGCCGTGCTGCTGAGAGGCTAATGGCAAAATTTCAAAAGAAAAATAAAAAAAACCACAATAATACAATCTATTGATACATATTGATTCTTTCAAATACATCCTTTCACATATATCATTCTGACGCGGGAAAAAAACTATGGAATATAAACAACATGGTCAGTTAATATTTACACACAGGCATCACCCTAGGAATGCTAAGGGAATCGAAGCTGCAAAAATGGCTAGTCAAAGATGCAACTAAACCAAAATTTTACCTACTTTCTTCTCTTGTAGAGGAAGACCCACCACCTGAACACCAACTACAACATATGGGACTATTTCTTCATATCTTCACAAACCGAATGTCATTTTGACCAAATGCAGTTCCACATGCAGGGCACTTCCGATGTCGGATCTCGAGGTTCTTTTGGATACAATGATTGCAGAATAGATGATAGCACTTTACAATTACAACCTGACAATTGAATACAAAACATCCATCCTGTATGAGCGCCACAAAAAATTGACAAACTGTAGCTTAACCATATTATGACACTACAATAAAATCTAAGCAGGCAGAATTAGGATCCAAAAAAGATGTTGGATGTGAAAGGATTTCTCACCTCCTTTGGCCTATCACGACAAACGAGACACTGTAAGATAGACTTGCAAAACTTAATGTCCTCTTGAAGTTTCTGAACTGCAGCCTCCCCAGTTTCAGAGCTCATCTCAGCAACAGTTGTTTTTAGTTCCTCAAACTCTTCCTCGACGATTTTCCTAGAATTTCTGCACAAGAATAATCCATTTAGTAAGAAGCCATGAGTTGAGCAGTCGTATAATAGAAATTAGATGCACAAGAATGTAGAGAAATCTTCTTATACTAATAAAGCATTCTCAAGTATTGAAACATAGAAAGCCAAAAAGTGATTCCAAATTTTTGCATGCTGTGACAAGGGCAGATCTCTCCATTGACTCTGCCTTGCACAGCTAACTATAAATATGATTTTCACTCGCCGTGTATCAAGCAAAGACAAATGGGGACATCACTTAGAATAGCTAAAGTTTAATGTACATGAGCAGCAAATGTGGGAAGACATCTTAGTTCCTAAATAACAGTTTTCATTATCTTCCTAAGATTTTACATCAGTATGGGTATAATACTAAGATAAAAAGTTACATAATGAAATATTGGAACCAAAATGAACTCAAGCTCCAAAACATATAATACGATAAAAGGTTACATAATCAAATATTGGAACCAAAATGAACTCAAGCTCCAAAACATCATGAGACCACCTTTCGTTGTCCAACTCCACTTGTACATCGTCGATATCCCGCTGAATTTGTTCATATTCCTTTTCAGAAGAAGAGAGGGCAGATCGGAGCCACTTGACCTCCTTCTCTGCATCGGCCAATTCCCACTTTGCAGTTTCCAAATTGACTGCAAGGTGTCTCTCTTCTTCCATGCATTTAATCGCTTCGGTGAGAAGAGCCTTCATCTGCAATGACAACCTGGTTATTTAAGAGGAAAAAAAAATAGCAACGCCATTAGAAAAGTATGATAACACTATACCTGCTCTTCACCATGATAAATTCTCATTTTTAAAGAATTTATTAAAGAGTTTATTTGTTGAAGTTGCTTGTCAATGCCTGCTTCTCGGAGTGTAAAGAGCTTTGTGCTTGTTTTGTCTCACACTTTCGGAGACAAGCTGCATTATAACCATCAATCGCGTGAAAAGTGAACTAAGGGACATTTAAACCAAGCAAGCAAATCCAAATGCATCATTCAAAAATGTTACAGGACACAATAGACGGGTACAAAAAAATTGAGACGATGATTTTAAGAGCTACCTTAATATTATAGTCATCCCTCTCTGTCACCTGCTGCAATAGATGCTGGTTCTGTGTCTGCATATCCTCGTATGCTTGACCAATGGTCTTAAGAAAAGGATTAATATAAAAAATTAGAAGGAAAAATTAAAGGAAGTGGAAAGATACAATTTGAAGAACCATGAAACAAGTTCGACTCATTTTTGGTAAGATGTAAAGTCAGAAGCAACCAAAAACCTACCTCAATTTCCGATATATAAGCCTCTGCTTCCAGATCTTTAATTTTAATGGCCTCGGTAAGCTCCAGAACATCCCTACAGCACAACCGGAAAACAGGGGTATCATGAATCCAAGTTTTTTTTTCGAGCATACTAACTTTTCCAGTAAAAGCATAACTACTCATTAAAAAATAAAAAAATAAAAAAAAAGAACTGAAAAGCTATCAAACAATAAGACAAAGAGCCTTCAGGTGAGAAGCCAGCAATTCCAAAAGAACAAGAAAAATAAACGTATATAGAAATCCCAACATTTCCTATGCACATTAAAACCTTGTCTAACACGCGGTTTTCGCATTTCCTATGCCACAACGAATAATGACGCTACTTGGGTTTCATCATCAATATCTTAACAGAAGAGAGATGAAACATTGTAAACTATCAAGATCTCCTCTTTTAGAAACAATGCACGAAAATTAGAGACAAATAAGAAACGCTGAAGCGTGGTAAGGTTCAACCAGGTACGAAGAATGAATCTATATCTATGTATGGAATAACGGACCTTTTTAAATCTTATTTATAACTTTTTCTGGGTTTTGAATTGATGACGATCAATGGGAGGGAGGGGGAAGGGGAATGGTCCCATGTTGTTCTATTCCAGGATATGACACTTTTTTCGTTTGGCTGACGCTCTAGGATATGAAATTGAGCACAGACATATCAATACAGTCATTTCATGCCAAAAATAATTATTCTATTTGAACCTAATACCTTCCCCTAGCATATTATTGTTTAATAAAAATTGCACTTTGAGAACACAGTCTATACACCTCTCTGAAGAATCAAGCTTAGCTCTTAAATCAGCTATCTCAGCTTCAGCAGCTGAAAGTCTTAGTTGACATGCAGATTCAGCTTCGTTGGCAGCTTTCACTCTCAACTCTAGACTATGTTCATCCAAAGCATTTTTCAGTACTTCAGCTTGAAGTGAGCTCTTGTTTTGATTCTTTGATTTCCCTCAAGTCCCTGAAATTCAATTGGAAGTTTAGAGGTACTGAAACAAAATCATGCATCATACAGCGGATAAAGAAAGCTATAGGCTAAAACAAATAGACATGCACTAAGTTGTTAAAGATGACAACAACGCATTGAGACAACTTAAATATCAGAAAAAAACAGAAAGAGAGAAAAGGGCAGAACTGAGGCCGTCAACGGTAATAATGAGGTTGTGTTGTTTTGTTTTTGTATTTGTTTTTTTTTTGTTTTTTGTTTTTTTTTTAATTGACGGACCCAAGTATATGGTAAATATATTCCTATAAGCACACAACAGCTTATCTAGTAGTCCACCCCCTATCAATTTACCTGTTGTCATTACTTTCCTGTCCATACAATCCAAGAAAATTTGCAGTTCCAGTTTTTCCTTCTGCAACTTCTCAATCTGCAACGTATACATCTTCATCGTTTGCTAACTCATAGGTTCTGAATTACTACCATGCAAAAGAGCTTCAACTAAAAAAATTTTTGCACAGTTGTGGCAGCAATTAACCGAGAATCTGGAAACAATTACTTAAGAGAGATAAAAAAGGAAAGCGATATTTCAGCAAGTTTAGAAATAATGATACAAACTGGAGAAAAAATTTACAATATAGTACCACAAGAAAATGAGGAGAGAAAGGAGGAACGAAAGGAAGAAGCGAAACAAAGGAGTTCATGTCTTTGAATATTTCTATGAACATAATGTTTTTCTTTGCAAGCAGGTGAAAGTTCTTGCGTTTCTTTATCGATGTCCATGTCTAAAGAGTTGAGGACAGTCTCTTTTCTTTAGTTGCTCTTGATTGTTTAGCTTTATTTCAAGGTATTTGCCTTTTCTTAAGACTCTGAAAAGGGAAACAGAGAAATACAAACAAAACAAATTCCTAACTAAAAACAACTTTCCATGGACATGGAGGTAAAAAGGAAGCAAATCGATTAAAAACATCTAAAAGTTAAAGTACACATCTTACCGATGCCTTGAGAGACTGATCTCCATCGCTTTTCTGCACATTTGTCCACTAAACTCTTCTGTTCATTTGTCTACCATTTTTTTTAAAAACAGAAAGAAGAAAGAACAGAGAGAGGTAGAGAGGAGGAAACTGATAAGTTTTGCAAAAGCTTAAAAAGATATGCACATGATGCAGATATAATAGATATAGAAAGACAATAATAAGATGATAAGCAACTACTAACAAACATTTCAAAATAAAATCCAAAGTTTAAGAATCAAAATTCAGTTTGCATCAACTTTTTCTTTGTGTGCAACTTTGCATGAGCTAGAAGACTGGAGAGGAGTTAAGCAAGAGAATTAAAGAAGTTACACTGATAGGCACTAAGTTAAAAAAAAAAAATGGAGACAGCAGAAAAGGAGGTAGCTAGAGGCAATAAAATAAATATTTGACAGAATTATAATGATAGGCAGGGAGGATGTAAACGTCCAGGTAAAATTCTCAAGGAATACTCTAGTAAATCTGCAATATAGATCTTATAGGTGCTAAATTCACTAGACAAATCAACCCTGTTCTAAAGCATTATTTATACTATTAGTTTTAAGTCACTTAGATGGAATCCCTTCTGACTCTAGGATGTGAACTAGAAATAAGTATTTGGTCAACAAACACAATGTACAAGACAATATTAGAGACTGAAAGTGTACCTTCCTACTTAACAAATTTCTCAAAGATTGGGCTTTTTCACGTAGAGAGAGCGTTTCATGAGCCGTGTTCTGCCATCGCTTCAATTGAGCTTCCATCATTTGCATTTCCTTGGACAAAGATGAGGCCATTACATGAAACTCTGCTTTAATGTCTTTTCTCCCTGCACAGAGCACTTGTTACAAACCAGAAGCTCAAGTAAATGCACCAACTTGTAAGCACAAGGATCAAATTTTCAATTTGACCCGAATCCTGAATCGCTTCTTCCATTTGAATCTCAAGGTCATTTTTTTCGGCAATAGACTTCTGCAACTGGAGCTCAAGCTCTTCGATTCTAGAATCAGCACTGTCGATGGAATTCCTTGCAGCATCAGCCGACTCCACTTTGGCATTCAGTTCCTTCTCCCTTCTGATAACAATTGATCTGTCAACCTGAAATTATCATTTTAAAAGAGAGTATATAGGAAAGCATACAAACAAACGGTATGGAACAACAAACAACTTAAACATGCAGTTGAACCTGCAAAGTATTGATTAATGCTCTATATCGCTCCAGTTCAGAATTCCAATGTTGGAGTTGATCATTCAGCATAATGTAAAGTCGAGATGAGCGTACATATTTGTCATCATTTAACTCACTCTGCAAGAACAACTGTCGTGGGTAAGACAGGTACATATTAGAATCCTAGGCAAACTGACGAATATCAACTGCTAAACATAAAGAAATGCAGAATCATAGACCTGAAGATCTTCCAATTGTTTAGACAAAGATAGGTTTTCCTCTTGTGCCTCTTCAAGCTCGGAAAGACGGTTCCCAGCAAGCATCTGTGTTAATAAACCAAAAAATCCAAAAGTAAGTGACTAAGTATGAGAGCAAGCACGAAAGGGATTGAAACATGAATGGACCTTTGTTTCCTCAATGGAATTCTTCAAATCCCGTATGCTTATTGTCCTCTCTGCAGACTTTTCAGGTGATAAGTTTCCATTTGCCACTCCAAAAGATGGGAAATGCGTGCCAAATGCAACATCTTTTTGCATTTTCAAATTAATAAGTTTTCTCCGACACTCCTCGAGTTCAGCCATAGTATCATCCAGCTCACCTTTCAGCATCAAG